>CANJKZ010000735.1:6010000-6490000 GCA_947471745.1 Closterium sp. Naga37s-1
CAGCCTAACACTACATGTCTTGCATGCGCAAGCTATATGCGTGATGTGCACCATTGTAAAATGAAAACGGGCACTCGTAAGCCACCCACTATGGCTATAACACATACGATTGGGTGGCTAAATTGTGTGAATGCATGATATTGTACCCTAATAGCATAATTGATGAACAAGGGTACTTACATGCTGTCTATCTTGTTCTGCCACCATTCACATGCTAAGATATGTCGCTGCTGGCGTTGAGCTCTTCTATGATGAGAGCATGATCTCCAATTTTTTTGAAGAGCGGCTGCTGGAACACCAATCATGAGTTGCCTCTACTTCTCTATGACAATAATGTACAGTGTTGTCAGAAACTCTTCCTCTATTGCCTTCCTTGCTTGCTGTCTTCCTTGCCTTCAACTGCACCTGCATTGCCACCCAGTGTTGTCATGATCAGCCCTTCTTCTTCTCTCTCTCCTTCCCCTCCCTTGGCTTCTCTTCTTCCTTAGTAATCTTCTCTCAGGGACCTTAGCTCTCTCTCTCTCCCTTGCCCTTGTCCTCTGCAGCCCCATACACTTGAAAAGCCTGGTGCTGATGGCTCTCACGGCTAGCGCCAGGTAGATCTAGCTCGGCTGACTCTACTTCAGCGTGCTCTGACCTATGAGTTTGCTTGCGAAGGTTGGCTCCTCTAGAACAGGTGACCCCAGCTTGGTGGGTCAGAATTGATCTCAGTGTGAAAACAAGCACGCAAGCAAACGGGACAATGCCTACTGCCTGCTTAAGTAATATACTTTGTGTTGCCGTTACCACAACGGTTCACTTTCGCTTCCCGACTTAAGTCCCTTTTTCGCGCGGAGGATCTATTTTGGGCCAACTCGCTACAGCTAGTCCCCCTTTATCCTTCTTGTCCCGATTCTATATCGTGTTTACCTATCATGCAATTATAATCATGACAGCTATCGGAAACTCTTCCTCTGTTGCCTTCCTTGCTTGCTAACTTCCTTGCCTTCAGCTGCACCTGGATTGCCACCCAGTGTTGTCAGGATCAGCCCTTCTTCTTCTCTCTCTCTCCTTCCCCTCCCTTGGCTTGGGGTTCTCCCTTGGCTTCTCTTCTTCCTTAGTAATCTTCTCTCAGGGACCTTAACTCTCTCTCTCCCTTGCCCCTGTCCTCTGCAGCCCCATGCACTTGCCCCCTTCTCGGCTCTCTGGACGTCCTCTCCGCTGGCCGATGGATCCTTTCTTCTTTTGGCTGCCTCTGCTGTACCCCCTGGTCTCTCTCCCTCCCTTTTCCTTGGTCCCTCAGTGGCTTCGCGTGTGCCAAGTTGGTGCGGTGGTCTGTTCTCTCCTCCCCTTTTTTGCTACTCAGCACCACCACTGCTAATTCATTTATTTCCTTCACCTTCCATCTCTCCGTGCTCAGGCCGATATCCATCATTTCATTCTTCGCCTGCTTCAGGTACACTTCTTCCCTTGCCCCTAGTTCCTTTCCTCTCCTTCCTTCTCCCGCCTCCTTCCTCTTCTTGTATCTCTGTGCGTCCCTCAGCTGTGCCACATGTAGGTTCTCCAGTGCTGCTGGCAGTAGCTCTCTCAAGCAACGTGCTCTGGCCTCCTCCAAGCCCACCCAGTCCTCCTCTCTCTCCACTCTTACTGAGGCTGCTAGTATCTTGGGGGCATCTACTGGTAGTATCAGCTCCCTTCCCAGCAGCAGGTAATTGGGAGATAGGTCTCGCAGTGCTGCTTGCTTGCTGAACCTGTACCCCGCGAACACCCACGGCAGCCTTGCATCCTAGTCTCTTTTGAACTTTTCTCCGTATGATCTTAACCCTCACTTCACAGTCTGTACAAATCTTTCTGTCAAGCCGTCACTATGAGGGTGGTATCTTGACGTCTACGGTGCGTGATGCCCGTTTCTTGTTTTGAGACATCTCAAAACTCAGCAGCTTGTCAAATTCTCCCATGAACTCGGTCCCTTGGTCTGTGAGAACTTCTCCGCACGCTCCGAACCTGGTTAGCACCTGCTCTTCGAATGCCTCTACTATCCTGGCCGATTTTTTGCTTGGTAGTGCTCGGACCTCCACCCACTTGCTGCCGTGTTCTATCATGATCAGAATGTATGGCTTCCCCCTTCTGCTCAGCGGCATTTCCCCGGCTAGGTCCAGGGACCATCTGAAGCCTATTCCTCTGATGGGCAGGGACTGCAGATCCTCTCTCCCTCTTTCCAACTCTGCTTTGTTCCTACTGCACAGCTCGCATGCCTCAACCCAGCTCCTTATGTCTCTCCTCATGCCTGCCCACCACCACCCAGTTTCCACCAGCTGCGTCGTTCTCAGGCTTCCGTAATGCCCCAGCTGCTGGTGGACCTGCTTGATTATGTGGTCCCTCTCTTCCTTTCTCGGTACTAGCTTCCATCCGCTGCTCGTGTTTTTCTGAAGTTGCTCCTGGTACCAGCGGTAGTGTGCCCCCTTTGCCCTCGCCCTTTCACTCACCAGCTCTGTCTCCATGGTTTTCCCTTGCACCCACTTCAGTGTTTCCTCATCCTCCCAGACGTCTTCTGCCCCTCTCTTCTGTGCCTTCTTGGCCCCTTCTCCATCGATCTCACTTGCCAGCGCCACCAGGCATGCGGTGGGCCTGTCAGGTGGAGGGTTCCTTGAGAGCCCATCCACATGCTGCATCGTCTTGCCTGGGCGGTGTCTGATGGTGAAGTCGTATTCCTGGAGCCGCATTGCCCATCTGGCATTCCGGCCTGTCAAGGCCTGATTTGTCATCAGCCACGTCAAGGGCTGGTGGTCTGTTACTAGATCGAATGGCCTCCCTTATAGGTATACTCTGAAGTGATTGATCGCCCACACCGCTACCAGGCCTTCTCCCTCGTAGGAGTTGTAGTTTGCTTCGGCTGGGTTGCAGCTGCGACTCGCGAATGCTACTACCATCTCCTCCTCTCCTCTCTTTTGACACAGTATGGTGCCCATCCCTGAACTACTCCAGTCGGTGTAGAGCGTAAAGGGGTCTTATTTGTTAGGCAGAGTTAACATTGTCGCTAACTTAATCGCCTTCAGCAATGATTTCAGGGCCCCTTGCTCCGCCTCCCCCCATTGCCATTTCAGCTCCTCTCTTAGCAGGCGGTTCAGCACACTTGCAGTCTTGCTGAAGTTGTAGTAGTTGAGGAACCTCAGCACCGCCCTCAGGGTGCTACGGTCCTTAGGAGGAACCCGGTCCAGCACCTCTACTTTAGCCTGCTGGATTCCCAAGGTCCCCCCTTCCACCTCGAATCCTAGGTACATCACTGAGGTGTTGTCGAAGCTGCACTTCTTCGGGTGACAAGTGAGTCCGGCTGCAGCGATTGCCTCCAATGTCGCCTTCACGTCCTTGACGTGTTGCTCTGCATTGGGGCTGAAGACAATCACGTCATCAATGTAGCAGGATGCCGCTGGGACCCCTCTCAGTGCTGCATCCATGGTCTTCTGGAGCAGTGCTGGTGCGTTCTTCATGCCAGACGGCATGAACCTCCATTCGTATAGTCTGTCCGACCCGTGAAACGCCGTCTTTTTTCTGTCTTGTGCCCGTATGGGAATCTGATTAAACCCTTGGCGCAGGTCCAAGGTGGAGAACATGGCTGCCCCCTGCAGATTGTCGAAAATCTCTTCCGCCGACTGCATGGGGTATCGGTCCGCCGTGGTGACCTTGTCGATCCCACGGTAGTCTCTACACATTCTGCGCGCCGACACCTCTCTAGTTAGGTCCTTTCTCGACACCACGACTGCGGCTGCTGCATAGTCGCTATCTGAGCGTTGTATCAGTCCTGCCGCCATGAGCTCGGCACACTTCTCCATGCATATGTCCAGGTCGCCTGGGCTCATGCGCCTCTTCCTTCGGTAGATGGGAATCTCGCTAGTCGGCTCAATTCTCATCTCCTGCATCGTGCATTTTCCCAGCTCCTGCAAGCTGTAGGCGAAGGTCCCTCGGTGCTGCTGCAACACCTGCTGCATTGCTGCTGCTTCCACCTTTCCTAACCCTTCTCCCAGGGGCCAGGGTTCCTCTGGAGTCCTCTCCCCTTTCTTTGCTTCGCTTTCTCCCGCCTTAGCACTGCTGTCTCCTCCTTCCTCTGCCTCTCCCTCTTCCATTGCCATGTATGCGTACCCCTCCACAATCATGTCCTCATATCTTTCCTCCATCTCCTCTAACAATTCCTGTGCCACTCCGTTGTCTCATTCTCGGATTCTCTCGCTTGCCACTATGTCCCTCTCCACCTCCTTCACCTTCAGATGCATGCGGATGGTCTAGATCAGCCACATCATCACATTGACGTCCATTGCTCTGCCTATGACTGCCCTTCGCTGCCGCTCTGTCACCACAGGATGGGCTGTGGCTTGCCATGGATGCCCCATGGCTGCTTCTCGCTCGATAGCGGTGGGTTGCTCCCACCTGCCCTTACGCACGTCAAAGATCATTCCCGTGCCTGGGAGCTCTCCCTCCATTATGAATCCTCGAGCCTCCTCGTAGGCCACTAGTGTCGGTAACGCTTGCCTGGGTTTGCCCGGCTCGTTGCACTGATACTGCGAGGGATGATCTGGGGTGGTGACGGGTGCTGGCATGCGGTTCGGCTCCAGGATGTCACTGACTTGGCTCCGGCCTTTGCAGTTGGGCCAACGAATGTCTCAAGGCTGCTGTAGATACGCCGTTTTGCCAATACCTCCATGGCCAATGCACTCTGGATCCCAGCTGTGCTGCATCCATCGGTACCCCCCTTCCCATCACCTCTGACATCTCGACGAAGGCTTGCTTAACTGGCTCCCTGCGGTCCTTTGCCAGGTCGACATTCTCTAGGATGTATAGCACCTCCCCTTGCTTCCTCTGTATCATCTCCAGCACTCCTTTTAAACCCCTGAAGGATGCGCCTCTGGCGTCCCCCATCCCTCCTCCTTCTCCTGCCCTCGAGTACCCTTGGCACTCCCATCCGGCTACCACCAGGTCCACCTGCCCCCAATCACCCAGCACCCACTCATTGACGTCTCTTACGTTGTTCACCCCGGCTTCGTCTTCTCTGGGTATCGCCAACTCCCACAGCTGCTCTGGGTATTCCTCCAGTAGCAGCTTTGCGTGATGTCTTGCCATCTTCCATACTATGGGGTCTCGCTCCACGTGAATCCACTTTTTCACCATGCATCCCGCCCTTAGTGCCGCTGCCAGCCCGGAGCCTATTCCTCCATACAGCTCGACGATGCAGATGGCTCTCTCAAGTGTCCACAATCGACTGATTCTCTCCTTAAGCGCTGGCGGCTCCTGTCCCGCCACTTGCTTCTCCACCCTCCTCTCATACTCTTCTCCATACTTCTCCCACGACCAGTCGTCCAGCTCCTCGCTCAGGTCCTTCTTATGTGCTTGGTACGCCTCTCTCGGTTCCTGCCTCACAAACTCAACATGCAGCGTGCCCACTGAGCTCTATGCATCCCAGTATTGCACGCGGTAGAGCACATTCTCCTGCCATGTGCAAATCGTGGCTCCCACTTGGTATAAGAGTTCCATGCCCACCAGCACATCATAGTCCTCTGATTCCGAGACTCCGCATTGCAGCCGTATGCAGCATTCCTTCTCAGTGCCGGGCAGGAGCACCACTTCGATTGGCCGCTTGGTCCGCGGCATCCACTTCGGCTCTCCTCCCTCGGCGGTCATCAGCAGTATCCCTCGGTCTATCAACCTGCCTGGCCGGTCCAACTTCAGCTGCTTCGCCAAACCTTTCCCGATCAGCACATTATGGGCCCCCGTGTCTATTATGGCTTGTTTCACAGGCAGCCCTCCCACCGTTGTGCTCCCCTTTTCCGCGATGAGTACGGACGCATGGCACACAAACCGCTCGTTGGGGTGCCTCCTTATTTCAGAGCTTGCCACCCGCACTCTCTGGCTGCTGCGCCTTGAAGCTCTGCTGCTTACTTCACTCTCCTGCGTGGAGCTTTCTCTGGGCCTCAGGTCTATCTCATCTCTCCCCCTTGGATATGCCATCATCGCATGTTCCCTCCGGTTCTCTTCCTCCTCCTCCTCTTCGCCTTCTATCTCCTCGTATGCGAACATGGCCCGTGTCTTCGCCTCCGCCGTGGGCTGCATCCTTTCCAGCTTCAGCTGCAGCCTCTTCATTTCGGCTTATAGCTCTTCGCGTGTTGCCCCCAGCGGCTCCCTTGGCTTGCTGTAGCATTCCTCCTTCCGATGGCCTTTTCTGCCGCAGTGCTCACAGATCGGTGCTTTGGGGCAGTCCCTCTTCAGATGTCCGCTTTCTCCGCATGTATGGTAGGCCCTGGGGTCACCCCTTCCGATTCCCGCACCGATCACCTCCGGCATTGCTGCTGCCACCCAGCTCGTCTTGGTTCGGCTGCGACTCTCGCTATCTTCTAGGTCCAGCATGCGCTGCGCATGCTCCGTCCTTTTAGCCAGCCCGTATACTTCTTTCAGGGTTATGTCGGTGCCGATGCCGTACACGGTGTTCCTGACCACAGTCCTTAGCTTCTCCTCTAGGCCTCGCACGAACTTACGCACTAGCAGATGCTCATCTTTGCTCTCTAAATCTTCGGCCAACTCTCTTAGTCTGCAGTAGTATGCCAGGAGGGACTCTTCTCTTTTCCGCCGGAATTCCCGGAACTCCTCTACCGGCGCCTTTGTCTGTCCCACATATTCTTTCCGCAGCATGCTTAAGAACCGCGCCGACGGATTGTATATTTCTCCGCACGCGAGCTCCTCCAAGATCTCCTCTCGCACCATTCGGTAGGAGGTTTCTGCTTCTCCGGCTAGAGTCCCCACTATTTTCTTGAAGAACTCGCTCGGGTCGTATCCATCTCTTTCCCAGAAGCACTGCACCGTTTCTAGCTGCATGAGATAGTTTTTCAGGCTCGGTCCCACTCCTTGGATGCCGGCGTATTGCTCCGCCACCTCCAATTTCGGCAGATTCGCCGATTTCCATCGTGTCGCCGGCAGATTAAGCTTTCCGCTACCGCTCTCCAATTGATGAGCCTCTCCGCTCGCTACCATTTCTCTAGTGCGGGGAGTGCCAAGTCTTTCGGCTTCTGCACTTCTCATTCCAGGCTGTTGAAAGAATGAACAAGCCATAGCTAGGGTGTAAGCTAGGCAAATGTCGAGAGTAAAAGGTGAGAGGGAAAGATGGTTTGACTAAGAGAAGAAGGTACAAGATATAGGAGCAAGAGATGGCAGAGGTTGCACCACCTACAGGGACTATAACAGTAACTACACTACAGCTATAACTATATGCAGTTATACAGAAATATATATGAAATATATTCTGACACACCCCCTAACTGCATGCAGGAATAGCCATGTGCAGAACACCCCCTGAAGGGGTACACCCTGCGCAGCGGAAGAAGGAGAGGGCAAATGAGGAGGAGGCGGCTGATGCTGCAGCTGGACTCACAGCACCCCCTCAACCTCCCCCCGCACAGCAGTAGCAGCAGCAGTGAGGAGAGAGAGGAGGAGGCGTGGCGGGATTTGCTGCAGCTGTGTCACCCACCACCCACATCCCCTGAGCCTCCCCACCACTTCACACAGGCATCTCCAACGGCGGCACCTTCCTTTCCCGGTTCTGCCACCGTTCTCTTGCTTCCGCTGCCCATTTCTGATCCTGCGGGGTCTCTCCTAGATCGGACGTGACATTCCGTTCCTGCTCCATTTCTACCTCTGCGGCTCTTGCCCTTTGGTATGGCGTCTGGTACGTTTGCGGGGTTTGCGCGGTGGGTCCTTCCGTGCGAATAGCCTGCGCGCGCCAGCTCGGCGCTGCTCTCGTCGTTTCGGTATCGTCCCAGAGTTGTGTTTGCAGTAGCGGTCTATTATTCATCTGCGACTTCCTTGCGTGTTTGTTGAAAAGCCTGGTGCTGATGGCTCTCACGGCTAGCGCTAGGTAGATCTAGCTCGGCTGACTCTACTTCAGCGTGCTCTGACCTCTGTGTTTGCTTGCGAAGGTTGGCTCCTCTAGAACAGGTGACCCCAGCTTGGTGGGTCGGAATTGATCTCAGTGTGAAAACAAACACGCAAGCAAACGGGACAATGCCTACTGCCTGCTTAAGTAATCTACTTTGTGTTGCCGTTCCCACAACGGCTCACTTTTGCTTCCTGCCTTAAGTCCCTTTTTCGCGCGGAGGATCTATTTTGGGCCAACTCGCTACAGCTAGTCCCCTTTTATCCTTCTTGTCATGATTCTATATTGTGTTTACCTATCATGCAATTATAATCATGACAGTGTTCGTCCAAATAGTCCCCTCCCCCTCTATGATAAGCCTTGGTACTAAACACAACCAAACGGGTTGAGGTAATATTTTGTTCATTTTTTTCTTTCTCACTACTGAACTTTATTTTAAAGCTGTTGGATATGGCCTAGAATGAATTAGAATATAGTATGTTGCATGAGCCTTGGGGCTTAGTATAATTTTTGTCCTTGTGTGACATGTAGCACATGCAATAGTTAATTATTCCGCTTGTGGCAAGCGGATCAGTACATGCATCCCCTTGTGGCACGACAAGCAATACATGCTCCTTGTTACTTGACGAGCAGTACGTGCATCCCTTTGTGGTACGGCTGGCAGTAAATGCATCCCGTTGTGGCACATCAAGCAGTACACGCGTCACGTTGTGGCAAGACAGACAGTACGTGCATTTCATTGTAGCACATTAGGCACTTCATGCATCCCCTTGTGGCATTGCAGGCAGTACCTGCATCCCCGATGTGGGAAGGCAGGCAGTATGTGCATCCAGTTGTGGCAAGTAAGCATACATGTATCCCATTGCGGCACGGCAGTACATGCATCCGTTGTAGCACGGAAGGTAGTACGTGCACCCTCCTGTGGCACGACAAGCATCACATGCCTCCCCTTGTTGTCACATCTACTCTGGTACATGCATCACTACATGCCGCCCCTTTTGGGATGGAAGGAGGCGCATTTTGGCCCTCGAAAAGTAGTGCTTTATGCCCTGATTTCACCATCTTCATGGTGTATTTGTGTACCAGCCCTGATTTTTTACCTAGCGTTTTGTTTTTTATGCATGTGTCACTACATGCTCCACTTGTGGCATCCAGTGGCTTCTACCACTTTGCGCTGCCATGGTGGTTATTATGCATGCACAGTGCTCTTTATAGACCATCGGGTGGGATAGAGAATAAGCTGATGGCAAAACACTGAGCAGCCAATCACGCTGCCCACAATGCTAAATCGCATGCATCTCATCAGACTTATGGCCATTTCTACCGGTAAATTACCATACCACCATTTTCGTACGCTAAAGCTCACTAACTGCGGCATGGCCATTTCTACCATAATCATGTTCTGTAACTGCAGCATGTTGAATCAGACGGTCTCAATCAACGGCTGTAAGAGGGAGTTGCCAGAGACGATGTTGGTTGTGATGATGAGGAAGGAGGTCATTGCCGAATCCTGCTCAGCAACGGGGATATTGACACACACAATCATTGCAAGAGGACGATGTGAAGATCAGGCAAGTACGGAGTATGGCTTTTGAGTCGACTCAAAAGCCTGTCAGAGGGAGTTGCCAGAGACGGTGCTGGTTGTGATGATGAGAAAGGACGTGATCGCCGAATTCTGCTCAGCAATGGATACAGCGAGACACACACATTCATTGCAAGAGGAAGATGTGCGGATCAGGCAAGTACGGAGCATGGGAGTGTGACTTCAGGGGGTGTTATAAACATTTGCTGCATTCCCCCAGCCAGCCTGCACCTGCTGGGAGGGAGCGCAGGCGAAAAAAAAACATAGAAAATCCACAAGAGAGTGACACATCGTAGGGCAACAGTCCACTCCATTGAAAAACGACTGCTTTTAAGGACTCATCTAGCAGGAAAGGAGGATGTACGGAGATGCACCAGCCCACCTGCATGGAGAGGAAGCGCAAGAACACGTCCGTGATTTCCGCAAAGAACAGGTCCAGGAACACAGCAGCCACCCGGCGAGGCACGGACTCCAATGGACCCCATGCCATGTCTAGGTCACACCCACCCACCTGCATGGATAGGAAGCGCAGCGCAGCGATCTCGGCAAAGGTGACGCCTCCCAGGAACACAGCTGCCACGGGACGGGGTAAGGACTCCCAATGCCCCCCTGGACGTCTAGAGCCTCCTGAGGACTCCAGGGGCCTCGTTTCGAAAGGCTCTAAGGCTCGACGCACACACCCACCTGCATGGAGAGGAAGCGCAGTGCGGCAATCTCGGCGAAAGTGACGCCTCCCAGGAAAACGGCAGCCACGAGGCGGGGCACAGACTCCGACGGTCCCTTGCGCATGGCGGAAGGGGCCCGGTTGGTGACGTCCCGATGGGTGGTGCCGTCAGGGGACTGAAGATGGGCGGTGGGAGAGAGGGAAAGTGCATCGTGTTGTGTGTTATTGTGTATCGCTGAGAAGACTCAGGAGCACAACCGCCAGGTGGTGAGTCAGAGCCTCCGATGTCCCCCTGCGCATGGAGGATGGGGCCCGGTTGGTGACGTCTCAATGGGTGGTGCCGTCAGGGGACTGAAGATGGGCGGTGGGAGAGAGGGAAAGTGCATCGTGTTGTGTGTTATTGTGTATCGCTGAGAAGACTCAGGAGCACAACCGCCAGGTGGTGAGTCAGAGCCTCCGATGTCAACCTGCGCATGGAGGATGGGGCCCGGTTGGTGACGTCCCAATGGGTGGTGCCGTCAGGAGACTAGTGGTGGGTGGTTGGTGAGAGAAAGGAAAAGAGAGGATAGACTTGTGAATCGTGTGTGTTATGTAGTTTTGAGTCGACTATATTACATTGCAGATGTTCGTCGTGGCACCTGTGCGTGCACCAAGACTAAAACACAAGAATAAATAATACTGACAACCAGAAGCCATGATTTCATGAGTAAAACCAGAAGCCATCTCAAAGCTAGTCAGAGCAATTCTGACACTCTTGTCGGAGCCTTTTTTCTCGAAAGGAACTTCGAGACGATTTGGTTCGCGAAAGTGGCATGTTCTCGAGGTGCCTCGAACCAAAACTTACCTGCTCCCACTCAAAGCTTGGTCCTGTGGCAGTCTTTGTCACTTCGTCCATCGCTCTCCTAAAAAGAATATAATATTAAAGGGAATACGTACGCAAGCGAAGACGGGATTGAAAAAAAACATGATAACAGGGAGGAAATAGCAACTGGTAGTATCAGTGAAGGGGGGAATGGAAAAATGGTACAATCAAAGGTGATATTTCTGCTTGGTTCTGCCATTCCCTGCTTCTCATACTCACTCGCACCTACAGCACCAACGCTTTGGGGCAGAGCAGACAGACATGCTGCAAAGAGGGTGGAAGGAGAAAACACTGATCGGAAGAGAGTCCGAGGCAAGATAGGGAGGTACAGGAGGTCAAACGAAGGTTGAGAGATGTGCCACAAGGAGAGATGTGCCACAAGGAGAGATGTGCCACAAGGAGAGATGTGCCACAAGGAGAGATGTGCCACAAGGAGAGATGTGCCACAAGGAGAGATGTGCCACAAGGAGAGATGTGCCACAAGGAGAGATGTGCCACAAGGAGAGATGTGCCACAAGGCTGTACGGTGACTCACCAGGCCCCAGGCTGGATGGCCTGTTGCAGAAGCCGCACACTAAGAGGGGCATAGCCGGAGAACGTGAAAGCAATGTCCCTGGGACTGGATGGGGGGCACGGGAGAGGGTGGGTGAGATAAAGACAGGAGTGAAAGATTGAGAGGGCGAGGGCGAGGGACTAAGAGAAGAGGAAAGGGGGAGACATGCAGTTGTGAATTCTGTGGCCTTGGATCGACATTATGATCAACCTGGTGCTCTCATCATTACTCTCAGCATCAGCATAACCATCAGCATAACCATCAGCATCAGCATCACCATTGCCATCACCATTACCACCCAACACCACCCCTCACCACCACTCTCTCTCACTTGGCATCATCATCGTCATCCACTATGAGCCTCAGGCTTCGCTTCACTGCAGCCCACGTGCTGCGCCCCTCCTGCAGCAGCAGAATAAGTGGGGATGCACAGCAGGATAAGGGGAGCAAAAAGGGGGAACGCTCAACAGCCACCAACGATAAGCTTGAGACTCCGCTTCACTGCTGCCCGCCCATGGGCTGCTTCCCTCCTGCAGGTGAGAAAATCGATGATAGAAATGAGCGGCATGGGTACTGGAGACACAGTTTATGAAAAGTTTGAAAATTCTCAACAGGGCAGTTTCTGACAAAATCCCTCAGGCAGTTTCCCACCTCGAGACTTCCATCCCTCAGGCAGAATCTGACAGGGGATCGAGGAGCCTCTAGAGATCCATCCACGCGCTCACGTGCCTTTCTGTCAAGAGTGACACTCTCGATTGATTCCAAGAGTGAGAGTACTCGAGGCACCAAGAGTAGACATTCTCTGTCTCAACCAAGCTGTAATAATCCTCTCCGTATGAAATCCACGTGCATTGAGGCGATATTTAGGCGCCTCAAAAATCGCCTCGACACCAAGAGTAGACATTCTTGTTCTCAACCAAGCTACGCATGCATACCACCCACCTGCTGCCAGCCCGACATGCTGCCCAATCAGATCCTTGCAGCCACCAGGTGACTTTTGAGTCGACTCAAAAGCCACAGCTCCCACCTGCTGCTGCCAGCCCGACATGCTGCCCAATCAGATCCTTGCAGCCACCCACCTGGCGTTTGATCAAGCCCGCGCGTTCAAAGTTGTCGAGGGAGAACACGTGGAGGAAGCCGTAGGCCTGCAGGAACTCTCGCCTGCGATGCAATGGGATGCGGTGCGGTGTGAGTGCAAGCAGCAAGGCATGGTTGTGGAGAGAAAAGACGTGAGGTGCTCAAGCCTGATTGGGTGCGATGTGATGGGATGAGGTGGGATGTGATGTGATGTGGTGCGATGGGATGTGGTGGGATGTGATGGGATGTGATGTGATGTGATGTGATGTGATGTGATGTGATGTGATGTGATGTGATGTGATGTGATGTGATGTGATGTGATGTGATGTGATGTGATGTGATGTGATGTGATGTGATGTGATGCGATGCGATGCGATGCGATGCGATGTGATGTGATGCGATGTGGTGGGATGTGATGGGATGTGATGTGATGCGATGGGATGTGATGTGATGGGATGTGATGTGATGTGATGCGATGCGATGTGATGTGATGTGATATATGTGATGTGATGTGATGTGATGTGATGTGATGTGATGTGATGTGATGTGATGTGATGTGATGTGATGTGATGTGATGTGATGTGATGTGATGTGATGTGGTGTGATGTGATGCGACGCGATGTGATGCGATGTGACGAGACGCTATGTGATGTTATACAATAATGTTATGTGAGGTGATTGGATGCACCAATGATGTGATGTGATGTGAGTGCATGCAGGGAAGGCAGGGGGAAATAAAGCCATTCTATATCTAACAAGAGAGGAAAGATGTAGTGGCACTGGCACAGACAGATTCAGGCTACGGTTAGCACACACATTTCACCTGAGGTGGTCGAAGCGCGCCTTGGGGATACCGCCGTTAGTGAGGGAGACAAGGGCGAGGAGGCGCAACACCGTGCTCATGGGATGCCCCTGTGCCATGGCGTCCTCGATGTACTCACATGCCCTGCAGTCACACATTCAGACACATGCACACACATAGGTTTATGTAAATTAGAATCTCTATACAACTCTCTGTGACATGGCGTCCCCGATGTACTCACACGCCCTGAGTCACAGGTGCATGTGGTCTAAGGTAGTAGATACGTGCATATTCACAGATGCAACGACCATTTCCACAAATTCCCTAATGACATGACACCCTTGAAGCACTCAAATGCCCCTTAGTCACACTTGAGGATGGACACTCAATGACAAATATAGTAACACATACCAATGGGCAAAAATACATATACATGCACATGCACACTTGCAAATGCACATGTGGACTTACTAATGCGCGTCAATTCCTTTAGTGTACCACGTGCCCCGAATGCGAGGTATGAGTGAGGAGGAGAGGAGGATGCTGCGAGAACAGAGCATTAGGATGCAATCTAAATGCGAGGTACAAAGCGAGTAGCATAGAAGCACATTGCATGTGCGTGCACTCAATGATGCACATACGAGTCGATGGAGCGGGCTTCCAGAATGGCTTGCTCCGTGGAGATGAGAGCGCCAAAGGCCGGCCGATTGGTGACCTGTGAGATGTGACCCGCGAGGTTGGTGTGGCGCTAAGGAAGGGGTGGGGGGGGATGTGGAGGGAGATGAGAGATGGGAAGGGGGAGACAGGGAAAAGGGGGGAAGGTTAAAAAGACGTAAGAAGAAACGATACTGAAGTTTACGAATTCTATTTTCTTTTTCTTTTTTTAATAAAAATGAAAATAAAATTTGGCAAGATCGATCGTAAAGGGTTGCTTCGCAACCCAAAAAAAAAAAAAAAAAACATTTTACTGTAGAAAAGCAAGGGCTTGAAGGAAGGACGAATCATCTCACTGTAAGCTCTGGCAGAACGTTGAGTTTCTTGACAAAGTCCTTGAGCTCTGACACTGTCTGCGTTGCGCAGAAGGTGCAGCAAGTGCAACATGTTGTGAGTGAGACATAAGTAGGGAACAAGGAACAGAGGAGAACAGCGATTCTTGACAAAGTCCTTGAGCTCTGACACTGTCTGCGTTGCGCAGAAGGTGCAGCAAGTGCAACATGTTGTGAGTGAGACATAAGTAGGGAACAAGGAACAGAGGAGAACAGCGATTCTTGACAAAGTCCTTGAGCTCTGACACTGTCTGCGTTGCGCAGAAGGTGCAGCAAGTGCAACATGTTGTGAGTGAGACATAAGTAGGGAACAAGGAACAGAGGAGAACAGCGATTCTTGACAAAGTCCTTGAGCTCTGACACTGTCTGCGTTGCGCAGAAGGTGCAGCAAGTGCAACATGTTGTGAGTGAGACATAAGTGGGGAACAAGGAACAGAGGAGAACAGCGATTCTTGACAAAGTCCTTGAGCTCTGATACTGTCTGCGTTGCGCAGAAGGTGCAGCAAGTGCAACATGTTGTGAGTGAGACATAAGTAGGGAACAAGGAACAGAGGAGAACAGCGATTCTTGACAAAGTCCTTGAGCTCTGATACTGTCTGCGAGCAACAGATGCAGCAGGTGCAGCAGATGCAGCATGTGGTGAGACAGACGTCTTGAAAGTGGGAAAAGAGGAGAACACCGTTTCAAGACAAAGCCCTTCAGCTTTCACACTGTTGGACTGTAACAGGTGTAACAGATGTAACAAATCATCCTCACCTGCTCTCAGCATAATCATCAACTCACCTGCTCTCCACCACCAGAGCCAGCAGCAGAGGCAGCTCCCTGGTCACCCGGAGCAGCGGAGCGCAGTGGCGATGCGTCTCTCTGCGGTCGCTGCCGGAGGTTGGCATACTCTGACTTCATTTCCACTGCCTTGGATCGCAGCAGCTGAGAGGAGGCAGTGGGGAGCAAGGGGTGGGGCAGAGGGAGCAGAGGGAGCAGAGGGACGCTAAGAGGTTGTACTTTGGGGTTCATGCGTCTCTCTGCGGCCGCTGCCTGAGGTTGGCATACTCTGACTTCATCTCCACAGACTTGGCTCGCAGCAGCTGAAGAGAGGGCAGACGCGGCAGAGAGAGCAGAGGGAGCAGCGGGATGTGATGCGATGTGATGTGATGTGATGTGATGTGATGTGGTGTGGTGTGGCGTGGTGTGGTGTGGTGTGGTGTGGTGTGGTGTGGTGTGGTGTGGTGTGGTGTGGTGTGGTGTGGTGTGGTGTGGTGGGTGTGGTGTGGTGTGATGTGGTGTGATGTGTTATGATGTGATGTGATGTGATGTGATGTGATGTGATGTGATGTGATGTGATGTGATGTGATGTGATGTGATGTGATGTGATGTGATGTGATGTGATGTGATGTGATGTGATGTGATGTGGTTTGATGTGATGTGGTGTGATGTGATGTGATCTGGTGTGATGCTAAGCGATGTGATACAATGCGAAGCACCTCACCTCTGCTGCTGATCCAAAGTTGCGGCCTCTAAGGTCCTGAAACAGCTTGTCACTGCAAAAGAGAAGGGTGAGGTGAGGAGGGCGAGGAGGGCAATATGAAGCATTTAAGCTTTCACAACTTGCTCAAGAAATGTGGAGAGAAAAATACATTCGATTCAGATCACCAGACTTCAGTCCTTCTAGTCTCCGCTTGTCTATGCTTAGGCTAGGTAGGGATCGAGTAAGCAAGGAAGTATCATTCCAAGACTGAGCGTACGCTCGTTTCGGCACAATGGCCTTCGTCAGCTTTCACAACTTGCTCAAGAACTGTGGAGCAGACTCACAGAAGACTTTTGAGGCGCCTCAAAAGGAGGGCGAGGAGGGCAATATGAAGCATTAAAGCTTTCACAACTCGCTCAAGAACTGTGGAGCTGACTCACAGAAGGAGTCGTGCTTTGAGTCGACTCAAAACACAATGAGAGGCATTTAAGATTTCACAACTTGCTCAAGAACTGTGGAGCTGACTCAAGTGATAACAGCTTGTCACTCCAAAGAGACGTCTCAAAACTACACTTTGCTCAAGAGCTGTGGAGCTGACTCAGAGAAGGAGCAGAAAGGACTGAAGCACACAAAAAGCAAAGGCGCAAGGATTTTGTCATTCTGTTTGAACCATATTTTCCTTGATTTTCTCAGCATGGAGCATCAATACAGGCACATAACATGCTTTTCTTACCCTCACGCCTTCTCGCTATTCTATCCCAAAATCGTACAGCCCTCCAGAATTAGGAAAAACCCACATACTCATCTCGTATATTCCACAATCTCTCACTTTCAATCCATAGCCCCTCACTCCCTCACTCACTTGGAGTTGAGAGGCACTTTAATCTTCCTGGCATTGGACGTCACCCCCATCACTGCTGGACAGTCCTTCTGTGTCGAGAGAAACAAGCACACTCGTCCGCTCGTCTCACTCGCACATAGCAAACCCTTGGACCCTCACGCCCTGTCTCACTTGGAGTTGAGTGGCACTTTGATCTTCCTGGCATTAGACGTCACCCCCATCACTGCTGGATCCACCTCCACTGCCCCGTTTGCTACGTGCAGCAGCTGGGTGGAAGGAGGAGGGGAGGAGAGATGAGAGACGAATCGATGGGACAGCAAGAGTGAGAAGTTAATCGCAAAAGAGGCGTGTTAACTTCTCCCCATGACAACGCGATTCCCCATGACTGCTGGATCCACCTCCACTGCTCCGTTTGCTATGTGCAGGAGCCGCATGGAAAGGGAGGGAGAGGGAAGAACAAATTTCGAGGGCAGATGAAGGCTTTGCGGGCAGAAGAGGCATAAAGAGGCATCTCCCTCCCCTTTCCATGACTGCACGATCCACCTTGACCGCTCCGTTCATTATGTGGTGGAGCTGGGTAAGGGAGAGGGAGGAGAGATGAATTGACATGTTACAGAGGCGCATTAAAGAGGCAGAGGCGCGTTAAAAGGATGCTTCCACGAGATGCCTTGAGCATGACTTTCCATGACTGCCAGAACCTCCTCCATCCACTGCTGTGCTTGCTGTGTGCAGAAGCTGGGTGGAGGAGAGGTGGAGAGGAGAGAGAAGAGAGATGGTTGCAAGGCAGAGAGAAGGATGCTGAACTCATCTCTCAATGCATGCTGACGTCATCTATCAATACATGATGACGTCATCTATCGATGCATGATGACGTCATCTATCAGTGCATGATGACGTCATCTATCAATGCATGCTGAACTCATCTCTCAATGCATGCTGACGTCATCTATCAATGCATGCTGACGTCAACCATCAATGCATGCTGACGTCATCTCTCAATGCATGCTGACGTCATCTATCAATGCATGCTGACGTCAACCATCAATGCATGCTGACGTCATCTCTCAATGCATGCTGACGACATCTATCAAGGCATGCTGACCTCATCAAGCAGCCCTTCGTATGTGAGCTGAGTGCATGCTGGCGTCACCATGTCCACCTGCCTGTCTATCAGCACCATCATGTCCACGCTTGGATGCTCCACCTGCAACCACCCCACCACACCACACCGCTCCACAACGCACCGCTCCACCCCACACCACACCGCCCCGCATCACACCACTCCACCACGCCACAAAACATTCCACACTCCAGTAAGTTGTTCGGCTCACTGGGCTGAAGCAAACAAGAAACTAACTCGAGGCAGCTCAAGAGCCAGGTGTCACACGAGTCCCAGAAACTAGAGCGACAAGCTAAGTAGGCTGTGTAGCCTACGATGCCTTTTGAGTCAGCTTAAAGATAAAAACTCCTACCGGCGCCACGTGGGACTTCTGCTCCTTCATGAGTTGACCCATGGCCTGTTTCTCAAGACATGTCAGAAATCAGCAAGCCTACTGGCAGCAGCATCACAGCTGGCCTACCTACCGGTGCCACGTGGGACTTCTGCTCCTTCATGAGTTGACTCATGGCCTGTGACACTCGCTGTGCTGCCACTCCCTTGCCCTTCAGCACTGGTGGCACTCCAAACACGGACTGCAAGGTGTGTGTGGCGAGCGGTGAGATGAGATGAGACAAGAGAACAAACGGAGAAAGGCGGGGAGAACGAATAAGAGAGGCGGAGAAGTGAAGCACAGGAATGGAGTGAGAGAGAGGCAGGCACCCAGGGCATGCCAAACACGGCCTGCAAGTCGAGGATACAGGGTCACATACAAGATGGGCCACATACAAGATGGGCCACATACAAGATGGGCACGCACATATGAGCATACAAGAGGATATATGGACAAACAGGAGACCGACTTTTGAGACGCCTCTTGAGGAATTTTGAGGCGTCACAAAGCCACAAACAAGATGGGCACGCATATATAAGCATACAAGAGGATATATGGGCAAACAGGAGAACGGAGACAGACGGATAAGTGGAGAAAGGGTTTGTCAGCTTCAATCAACGGCTGAGATCGTCATCTGAATATTACCTGGAAATTAGCTAGCACTCGTGCCACTTGTAACGTGGAGGTGGGGTCTGAGTCCACGTGTACATCCTGGATTGGAACGGGAGGGAAGGCGGGTGGGAGGGGAGAGAGATGGAAAGGTGAGAGCAGGGTAAAGGAGAGGAGAGGCGGAGTCTGAGTCCACATGTACGTCCAGAACAAGAAGGGGCAGGGGCGGGGAAGGGTGGGGGGAGAAAGGGGTGGGGAAGAGAATGAAAAGGTAAGAGAAAACTAAAAAGGGTAGGGTGGGAGAGATGGAAAGGTGCGGGAAAGGTAAAACAGAGGTGAAACAGAGGTGGGGTCTGAGTCCTTCTGCACCTATTGATTGAATCGGCCAGGAGGGAGAGGGAAAGAGATGGGAAGGTGAGTGGTAAAGCAGTGGAGGTGGGGGTAGTAGAGTCCATGTTCACGTCCTGGATTGATCAAACGCATGGGGAGGTGGGGTGGGGGGTGTGCGAGAGAGATGGAAAGGTGAGAGAAGGGTAACGTAGTGGTGTGGTTTGAGTTGACGTGCACGTCCTGAATTGGATTGGTGCAGTTCAGAATCACCTCATCTTATAACGGGTACAGGAATCACCTTATAAAGGGTATGGAGGTCGAGCGCAAGGAGATCATGGTCCACGGGGATCATCTCGAGGGGATACTCTCCCACTGCCACCCGCGGGTCATCCACCAGCCCCTCCTGCTCCAGAATCTGCAGTGGATGTGTGGTGTGGGGTGTGGGGTGTGGGGTGTGTGGTGTGGGGCGAAAAGAAATAGACGCAGGTCACAACAATGTTACTTTTGAGGCGAGTGAATCAAAGGATGTCCACCAGCCCTTCTGTTCCAGAATCTGCAGATGTATGGTGTGTGGGGCCGCAACAGTAGATGTAGGTCACACAACAGGCACACTCTTGAGGCACCTTGCATGCACAAACCCTAACCCTCCACCTTCCCTACCCCCAACACACAGACAATGTTTTGACACATACCCTGCTACAGATCGCATCACATCTCGGAATGAAGTGGAGTGAGTAGCTGCGAGTGACGCCCTCGTCCTCGTCTGCTCGCACCTGGTGGGATTGACGGCATCCCGAAGGGGGGAAGGTGTAGAAGGGAGGTAAAAACGAAAGGGGAAGAAGGTTGAAGGGCCTACAGAAGCGCAGAGAGCAGGTCCTAGTCTGCAGGCGTTAGTGAGCACTGTGCTTGTGTAGGCACCTGGTGGAGCGTGGCATGTGGGGAGAAGACAGGACTGGAAACAAGAGCGCAAAAATGGAAGGGGCGGGGGTAGAGTGCAGGGGTAGAGTGTGGTCTGAGCAGGTACCAATAGAATGCGGTAGCTGGAAGTACCTCGTACCTGGCATGTGATCCAGCGAATGAGGAGTAGGTTGGGTCACAGCAGGTAGAGAACGTTACCAAGCGGTACTAGTAGAATGCAGTAGGATACTAAGTGGCTGTACCTGGCGTGTGATCCAGCGAATGAGAAGCGGATTGGGGCGCAGCAGGTAGAGGACGGTGGAGCACTGTGATTGGATGGGTTCAGCACTTATGTGGAACAGATTCTCCACTCCGTGTTCCTGTAACGAGGGGACAGGGAGTGCAAAGGGAGGTGGAGATTTATTAGGCTCTTATATATGATGTGATGTGGAACAGATTCTCGACTCCGTGTTCCTGTAACGAACGGACAGGGAGAACAGGGAAGAGGAGAGTGGGAGGAACGG
The DNA here is from genome assembly GCA_947471745.1 of Closterium sp. Naga37s-1. Taxonomy (NCBI): domain Eukaryota; kingdom Viridiplantae; phylum Streptophyta; class Zygnematophyceae; order Desmidiales; family Closteriaceae; genus Closterium; species Closterium sp. Naga37s-1. Next base: position 6,030,634 of record CANJKZ010000735.1, read on the forward strand.
ATTGGATAAGAGGAATGGAGTGAATGGGGGCAGTAGTGGAGAAAGACGTGGCAGAACGGAGTGGGGGAATGAAGCGGGAAAGCGGGGTGAGGGAACTGAATGGGGACGTGGAGTGGGGGAATGGAGTGGGAAAATGGAGTGGGGGAATGGAGTGGGGGAATGGAGTGGGGGAATGGAGTGGGGGAATGTAGTGGGGGAATGGAGTGGGGGAATGTAGTGGGGGAATGTAGTGGGGGAATGTAGTGGGGGAATGTAGTGGGGGAATGGGGTGGGGGAATGTAGTGGGGGAATGGGGTGGGGGAATGTAGTGGGGGAATGGAGTGGGGGAATGTAGTGGGGGAATGGAGTGGGGGAATGTAGTGGGGGAATGGGGTGGGGGAATGGAGTTGGGAGAGGGAGAGAGGCAAAGCGTATATGGCTGGGCTTAAGGGGCCCACCCCACCCACCTTTAGGAGAGAGATGGGAGCAATGAAAGCGAGCGGGCCGCTGATAGACGAGTGGGAGGGGACTGCCCTTCCGGGCCCCAACTACCGCTGATAGTGATGATGGGTATATATACTGATGGTGATGATGGGTATACTGATGGTGATGATGGGTATACTGATGGTGATGATGGGTATACTGATGGTGATGATGGGTGTACTGATGGTGAACACACGGATCGACCAACTGACCAGCTCACTAACGCAACCATCACTGAGCCCACCTTGAGGAGGGCGATGGGAGCAATGAAGGCGAGCGGGCCGCTGATTGATGCATCCAGCACCAGAGCCTTGCCGCCCGGTACCTGGTGGAATGCGGTGGGATGGGATGGGATGCGATAGGATGGGAGATGGCGGGATAATGGGATGATGGGGTGATGGGGTGATGGGGTGATGGGGTGATGGGATGATGGGGTGATGGGGTGATGGGGTGATGGGGTGATGGGATGATGGGGTGATGGGGTGATGAGAGGTTGGGATGGAAATTGGACAGTGTAGTAGGTTGGGTGCTGAGGGTAGATGATAGGTGCACGGCAAAACTGAAAGTGTGCGATGATGGGGTGATGGGGTGATGGGAGGGTGGGTGGGAGGGTGGGATGGATATTAGTCAGCGTAGATGAAAGGTGTAGGACAAAACTGAAAGAGGGGGTTGGGAAAGCTACTCATAAAAAATGGGACGGCTGGAACTGGTAAGGGTGATGAGCAGCAACGAGTGAGACCAGTCAACGCAGGTCAACTCACAGAGTCAAGGGCGTCAACGAGGCGTTGACTGGCGTGTGCTCTGCTCGCAGGAGGCACACAGGGAGGGGGGGAGGGGGAGGGGGAGGAGGGGGGGGGAGGGAGGGGGAGGGTGGAGGAGGGTGTGGAGGATGGTGGGGGAGGGGGGTCAGGTCACACAGAAACATAGCGGGAGGGGTATAGGAGGGAAAAAGAGGGAAGGGCATGGGAGGGGGGGTTTGCAGAAGGATAATAGCTTGAAGGAGAGAGAGGGGGGAGCGGTGGAGAGGGGGGTGGGGTGGTGGGCAGGAGAGGACAATAGCTTGAGGGAGAGTGGGGGGAGGAGAGGACAATAGCTTGAGGGAGAGTGGGGGGAGGAGAGGACAATAGCTTGAGGGAGAGTGGGGGGAGGAGAGGACAATAGCTTGAGGGAGAGTGGGGGGAGGAGAGGATAGCACCTGTAGGGAGACCTTACCTGGGAGGGTGCCAAGTAGTAGCTCAAGCTGAGGCAGTTTCTAGCGGAGTACATGAGGGGGAGGTAGTTCGAGGCAGTACCTGAGGGAGGCATTACCTGAAGGAGGCAGCACCTGAGGGCGGCAGCACCTGAGGGAGGCAACACCTGAGGAAGGCAGTACCTGAGGGAGGCATTACCTGAGGGTGGCATTACCTGAAGGAGGCACTACCTTCTGGGAGGCATTACCTGGGGGAGGCGGTACTTGAGGGAGGCCGTACCTGAGGGAGGCGAGATCTATGAGGGAGTTATCAAGCGGAACCATCTGCGCCATGGCTCCTTCCTTCTTCTCTCCCTCGTCGCCTTTCAAGGGCGAGCGAAGCGAGATCTCTCCCCGCGTTGCCTCTTGAGCCGCTGTAGGCTTTTCTTCCTTCGTCGTGTTTTCTTCTAGTCGAGTGTAAAAAGTCAAGCCTCTTATCACACCAAGCCGATCCGTGGACCGCCAAGCCTACCGCGTCGGTTACGCACGATTGCGCGCCGATGATTATTCAAATGCTCCGTTGTTCGATTCTCGCAGTCTCTCCCTCTCGTGCCGCACCAAACCACTCTCCGCCGTCAAAAGCGGCTAGTTATAGAAGCGGTCTGTTCCTGCGGAGTGCCTACTTCCCCTTCCTGCCTTTGTGCTAAAGCCAACACTCGAGAAAGCCTTCAGTCAGTCGTGAAAAAATCGTGAGGATTTTATACTCGCTATTGCCAATTCAGAGTAAAGCTAGGATGTAGATATGGGCAAGTGCAAATCACTATAATTCAATAAAAATATGTTTCCAACCTCATCATTACTCTAAATTCTCAAGATGTACACTCAGAGACAACATTAGCAGTCAATCTTCACGAAATTTTGATTTACTCTAAGGAGCTCAGAATGCTATCTCTCAGAAGCAGCCCAGAATTGTGCGTTCACTGTAAGGGGGATCAAATAAGAACGAATTATTGTCAACCACATCAGATTAGGGCGTTTTTTATGTCGAGCGTGGAACGTCGAGCTAGCCTCTCTTCGGGTCAAGAACTCTCGATGTGCCTGTCAGAAAATTGTGGATCCGCCTCTTTGGTTGGTCCGACTTCGTGTCAAGTACGATACCAGAGTCGTAGACTCCTCCAGAATACGCCCTCACTCGAATCAGCTCCAATAAGTTATCCCCCCTTCAGCAGCAGCCGCGTTTTGCGGGTTCTCAGCAAAAACCACTGACTAATGGCACACGCACTAGCCTATCATATACCATTTTGCGCGTTCACTTCCCAGTCGGAAGAACATTTCGAGTTCTGGCGCTGGCGAGCCACCATTTGCGTGTAGCAGCCAATCAGTTGCCGTTTTGCGCGTTTGCAAGCTCCTATTCTACACTTTTTTCATGGCGCTGACGAGCGGGTACTTGCATGCATCAGCTAATCGGTCGTCGTTCCGCGCGTTCCCTATGCAAACCGGAAAGATGGCGCTGGCAACCCCGCACTTTCCGCTCTCCCGTATAGCAGCCGTGACCCGAGCAATAATGCCATTCACAGTCAAGCAGTTTGGCACTAGCTGGCATATTTCATGGAGCAGTATAAACTGGCAGAGAGTGAACCGTTAGGAACAGCAATCCGTAATTGCATACAGGAGTGATTTGCTTCTCCAATAGCCTCCTGTCTCAAATAAACCCGTCTTTCCTTTTATCATACTCGCCCGATATCACGAACAACCAATCATGGGTCGGCGCATCGACAGTCATGTTAATCTCGCCGTGCTTGCCGTGGCAGCAGTCGCTATCGTCGTCGTTTCTCTCCTCGCCGCGATTCCGTCTGCTGCGGCGGCAACTCCGCGTGCTGGCGGCTGGTCTACCGTGAAAGACGCGGCATCGGATCAGCACGTGGCGGACTTGGCCAACTTCGCCGTCGACGCGTACAACAAAAAACAGGTACTTAGAAAAGCGTTTTTCGCCGTTATTGCTTTCATGCATTTGACTGAGAAAACATTTTTTTTTAACGGCCTAAGAAACACCTGAAAGACTTGGCGATGAATGAGGACTGAGTTGGCAAACTACGCCGTCCACGCACACAACAGGAAAGACGTTGGATTATGGATAAACCCGAAACCCTAGTCGTTGGATTATAGAGAAAGTTCCTAATAAACCATATGTGTTGGAGACGTCTCAATACCAGAGCCTTCAGTAACCACTGTCTGTTGAGGTGCCTAATATCCCACCCCGCAGGTTCCTGAGCCGAATATCCTCACGGTCAAGTCTCGCCTTGTTAGAACGCCAATGGCCGGTCACAAGCCTCAAGTACCCTAATACTTTCCCGCCCCACCCCACCCCACCCCACCTCGCCAGATCCCGAGCCGAAGATCCTGTCGGTCAAATCTCGCCTCGCTGTGTTACAACGCCAATGGCCGACCACAAGGCTCAAGTACCCTCTTTCCCTTCCTCACCGCCCACCCCACAGCATCAGGATTCAGAACTCGACCCTCAGGTTCCACTCCCCTTGTGATACAGTATCACGGCATGGCTGCTTCTAACGAACCCTCACTTACCGGCATGTAAGCCCTTTAGTACTTCCTTCCCCTCCCCTCCTCGCTCCCCTCCCCTTCCCAACCCCCCACCGCACTTCACCCCGCCAGAACACCAACCCCAGGTTCGTCCTTCTGAAGGCTGCAATCGCCTTGTCACGATGCCCTGTGACAAGGCTCAAGTGCTTTCATTCCTTACCCACCCCATCCCACCCCGCCCCGCCCCGCCCCACCCTACCCCACCCCACCCCACTCCCCCAGAACACGTGCCTCAGGTTGATTTCGGTCGAGAGTGCCAAGAGCCAGGTGGTTGCCGGCACCAAGTGGAGCATCACAAGCCTCTTTTTTTCCTTCCCCACCCCACCCCACCCCACCCCACTCCACCCCGCCCCAACCCATCACACCAGAACACGCGTCTCAGGTTCATCTCGGTTCTGAGTGCGAAGAGCCAGCTGGTCGCCGGCACCAAATGGAGCATCACTCTGCAAGCCGTCGCCCCAGCACCGAACACCGCGCACATCCGCATCAACCCACCCCTGACCACCTACGTGACTGAGGTTTTCGAGAAACCTACGGCAGCGGTAAAGCAGCCTACGGGGGTAGCACACCTGGCGGTACAGCCGGTTGTAAAACTGCCGGTGGTGGGCGATGGGCAGACGTCAGGCGTGGCGCAGCCAGCAGTGGGCAATGGTCAGCCGGCAGGGGTAGCGCAGCCGGTGGGAGATGGACAGACGTCGGGTGTGGTGCAGCCGGTGGGTGGTGGGCAGCCGTTGGCGGTGCAGCAGCCGGCGTTGGCGGATTCTCTCAAGCTGGTCTCTTTTGCCAAGAAGAAATGACCAGCGGCTTGAACTGACTGCCGACTTTAGAGGCATTTCAAAATACAGCGAACTTTGACGAGGTGCTCTCCTTGGCAAGGAGACAGGGTAGAAGCGAGACAAGGGCGATTGTAGAAAGTTCAAGCAAACTTACAGAGTTTAGCAGGTGTTTAGCTGTTGGTAGGCTGTTGTGGGCTGGATGTTTGGCACTGTAGTGTGATGTGAACTGTGGCGCCTCTGCTTAGTCCTATACCACTGTTGCTGGTATTGAAATATATGAAAGAGAACATGTTCCGGCTTTCTTGATTCCCAAGGCTAAGGTGGCGAGAGGTTGTTGCTTAAGTGAAAATTGAAACAATATGCCTGTAACTAAAGCTGTAATGGAAAACCAGTCAAGTATCTTGTTCGGTGTACATTGTTCGCTGTACACTTCCGCGCTAATTTAATGGTCTTGTGATTTTTGAGTCGAACCAATAACCGAATTGAATTGCCTGCCGAGTCACATTACAGTATTCGAAGGAGGTCGGACAAGATCACAATTCCTCCGCTCCGCAACCGCCGCCCCCCCCTACCCGTTTGGGCAGGCGAGCTTTGGTGTTGCCGAGCTTGCACTTTCACGGAGTAGCCTATCAGCTGCCATCTTGCGCGTTCACTGGCGTTCACATTCGAACTTGGTTGACTACGTTCTGTGCGGTTACTCTTGTTGTGTCACGGTGCGAAACGGTGAAGCTAGATAACCGTTCTGCACCGTCTGGAATCGTCTTGCGCCACGACTTATGAACTGAAAACGATTGCGCAGGACCCGCCGTGTATGGCGTTTGCCGAGCCAGCACAACACGAGGTAGCCTATCAGCTGCCATCTTGCGCGTTTGCAAAGCGAACTTGTTTCGTAAATAATGCATGGCGCTAGCTACTAGCCAACAGCTATTTGCACGCACCCGCAAGCAGTCGTCGTGTCGCTCGTTCATTGGTCGAATACGAATTATGACACCAGCGAGCCAGCACTTATTGCTGTCCCATAGAGCAGCCGTGATTCAACCAATAAATCCGTTCACCATCAGCAAGAATCAGTCACGTTCACGACTAGCTGGCGGATCTTATGCGGTATAATTAGCAAGAGCTCCCGGCCAAGGAGGGAGAACCCTTAAGGTACGATAGTGATCCGCTTGATATCCTCCTGACCCTTATCTTATCGATCCTACTATCATTCTTTCTTTCCCGGTATCCGATATCAGGGAATCCCTGATTAACCAATCATGGTTCAGCGCATTGCCAGTCACGGCCTGAACCCTAAGCACGCCGTGCTTGCCGTTACCGCGGTCGTCGTCGTCGTCGTCGTCGTTTCGCTCCTCTCCTCGTTTCCGTGTGCCGCGGCATCTGGCCTTCCTGGCCCCTGGACCGCCGTGAAAGACGCGGCGACGAATAAGGACGTAGAGGCTTTGGCCAGATTCGCCGTCGACGCGCAGAACAAGAAGCAGGTACGTAGAAGAGGCAAGTTGCTTTCTCGACATCATGGCTTCCAACTCGACCCAAAACACACGCGGCTACGAGTAAGGACGTGGAGGCTTTGGCCAGATTCGCCGTGGACGAGCAGAACAAGAAACAGGTAGCACGAACAACGTTTCTCGCTATTATTGCTTTCGCGCCATCATTGTTTTCGTGGTCATTGCTTTCCCGCCATGTGTTCTTTCTCGTCATTCTTGCTTTTCCGCCATCAGTGCTTATCTCGAAATCAAATCATGACAAGGAAGACGTACCTTCCCTGGAATAGTTGTTATAGTCACAATAGGCTTGAATGTGCCTAAAACGAAAGATAGAGAGCACAGACGGATTTCTGCACAGCGGCTTCAAACGTTGATAGCGTTCTGCTCACAGCTGCAAATGACTTGATTCAAATTGGATCTGGAGCGTCTTCACGTCGTCTACAATTAGCAATTTAGATTGCACGATTTGATAAAGAATTGACGACACAGCGTCGGTTTGAACGAACGGTACTATGGCAGCCACTATAGTCTTAGAACACAAGATAGGAAGAGTTACGAGTTGGAGCCGAGGTACAGTGATGTGGAACAGTGCCACACTGTCCCCAACCACGAAGGGTCTCGAAACTACCCTCCACTAGGGCCTACACCAAGTGAAATGTTACACTACACAAAGTAATGTAACTATCTTCAATATCTTGAGGTGTACCCTTTTTGGCGAGCTTCGAAATCACTTGAGGCTTGACACCAAGGCTCGGGCTCTTCATCACAAACTCATCCTTGAGTTCTTGATGGGTCTGCTGCACACATCTGCGACACGCCGAACGTTCGACACAGGACAAAATAGAAACCGCGCACGACAAAATAGAAACCGCGCGCGAGACACAAACGACCGCGTAACACGCGTCTAGCGATAACTCGCTATTGACTCGACACACACACTCGACATCATGACTCAACATTCACACACAATTATAAGCATGAAATATATATTATCCCATGCCCTCATACCATTCCATACACACACACATTCACGCACACGGACAACAAGCCGAGTGCAAACCGTAGGGTTGCACCAACAAACTCCCCCTCGGATTGTTGGCCTTAGGATATGTTGCTCTCTGAGTTCAGAGCCATCCCAGCCAGCTTGCAACACTTCCAATGCTGCTGCTCCACCAGCCTCTTGGTCATCATGTCAGCCGGCTGCCCCGTGGTCTTCACGTAGCGCAACTCAACTTCACCCGCGGTTACCATGCTCCTCGTCCAATGCCACTTCACCCTCATGTGCTTCGTGAGTCCATGCAACACAGGGTTCTTAGCAAGAGCAATGGCACCCTGGCTGTCACAGTACAGTGGGGTAGGCCCTTGCTGCTCCTCCCCCAATTCAGCCAACAAACGCCGCTGCCACACAATCTCCCGTACGGCACGGAAGAGTGCCATGTACTCGGACTCCACCGAGCTCAAAGCTTGGTCAACCTGCTTCTTGCTCTCCCAAGCAGTTGGGCCTCCACCAACACAGCATATGAAGCCTCCCACACTTGTCATGTCCTCTGGTTCTGATGCATATGAAGCATCCGAGTAGGCGGTGAGGAACAAACGCCCGGGTTCAACACCATCCGCGCCCTTTTGGCGCCTTTGTGCCGCCGCCGAGTATTGCAGCCCAACGGTCGGTGTTTGGCCAAGATACTTGGCCACCCTCATTCCAGCTGCTACCTGCTCCTCATTAGGGCATTGCACAACCCTAGCCAGCTGTCCGGTAGCAAACGCGACGTCCGGTCGGGTGTTTACCGCCGCATACATGAGGCTGCCCACCAACGAGTGAAATCGGCGCCTCTCCTCTTCACCAACGCTCTCCTCCTCTGGTCCCTTCACACACTTGAACCCAGAGGGAAAGGGTGTAGCCACATGGCCTTCACTCTGCCCAAAGTTGGTAGCCAATGCCTCCAGGTACTTTCGTTGATGCACCCGCATGCACCGCTTCTCCACATCTTGTTCGATGTGGAGCCCAAGGTAGAAGCTCACGTCACCAAGGGCCTTGCACTTGAACTTGTCTTGAAGCTTCAGCATCACCTCCTTCACAAGGTCAGAAGAGGGTGAGAAAATGAGGATGTCATCAACATAAACCACCATGAAACTCCTCTGCTCCCCCTCGCCAAGCATGAACAAGGAGTGATCGGCCGTTGAGGGAGTGAAGCCGATCCCCTCCAACACTTCGCGCAGCTTCATGTACCATTGCCTAGGGGCCTGCTTCAGCCCATAGAGGGCCTTCTTCAGCTTCCACACTCTGCCACTACCATCATCAAACCCCTCTGGCTGCGCCATAAAAATCTCCTCCTCAAGGATGCCGTTAAGGAATGCCGTTACGATGTCCATTTGCTTTACTACCCATCCTTTGATGGCGGATCCCGCGAATAGGGTTCGCAGCGTCGTCGGCTTCACCACAGGGGCAAACAGCTCCTTGAAGTCCACCTTCTCCTTCTACTGGTACCCCTTGGCTACAAGCCTAGACTTGTAGCGCTCGATCTTGCCGTCGGCATCCGACTTGATTTTGAAGAGCCACTTGGACGTTATCGCCGTATGCCCCTCCGGTAGCTCCACCAATTCAAACGTGTCATTCTCCTCGATGCTCTTCAGCTCACTCTCCATGGCCTTCTTCCACTCCTCAGCATCACTACTCTCCAAAGCCTCCTTGAGAGTTGCTGGTTCTCCCGGCATCTCCACCGGAGAGAAGAACGCGAAGGCACACTCCTCGTAGTCACTCTCCTCGTCGTCTCCGACCATCATTGCTGCTCCGGCCAGGGCTGTCTTGCCCTGCTTTCCCGGCGCATCATAGGTCAGCCTATTAGGGGGTTGAACTCTCCTCTTCCCCCTTCCTTCCTCCTCAGCTGCAGGGACTTGAAGGCCTTGGCGTTGCTGCGGTGTGGCTCGAATCCGTGGAGCACTCGTAGTACGGGAAGGGAGTGACGGTGCACGCTCGCTCACTTGCTGCACCTCCTCCTCTTCTTCCTCTGCATCATTGGCCTCCTCTCCCCCATTCACAAGGGAGGATTGCCTTGTGGTTGTGCTGCCGCTGCTCAGCTCCAAAGGCAGCTCCACATGCTCCAAACCGGAACTCTTCACCTCCCCAAACCGCACGCCTATCTTCGCCTCATTCTCCGCCTTCCAATCCTTGTACATGAAGTTCTCCATGAACTTGCAGTCCCTGCTCACCAAGAACTTCTTGGTGAATGGGTCCCAAAGAAGCCATCCCTTGCTGTTTTGAGCCATGCCCAAGTGCACGGCCCACACCGCCTTGGCACCAAGCTTGTTGTGCCGAAGATGCTTAGGCACGAGCGCCATGCACATGCACCCGAACACCCGAAGCATATCCACCTTTGGCTTCCTTCCTAGCCACTCCACATAGGGCACCCATTTGTCTGCTCCCACATGAGTCAAGGCTCTGTTCTTGGCCACACACGCGCTCCGCACCGCATCAGGCCAGAAATAGTCGGGTAGCCCGGCTTCAATGAGCAACCCGCGTGCCGCCTCCGTGATTGTGCGGTTCGCTCGCTCGGCGATGCCATTCATTGCAGGGGAGTATGGCATGGTGAGGGAGTGCCGAATACCATTCTTCTTCAGCCACAACCCAAACTCCTTGCTCAGGAACTCTCCCCCTCGATCGGTGCGGATTGACTTGACTAGACGGTCTTGTTGCCGCTCCACCATCAAGAACCAATCCGTCTTCAACGTTTCAGCCACGTCGCTCTTCTTGGCCAGCACGTACACCCAAGTCATGCGGGTGTAGACGTCGACAATGGTGAGAAAATACTCAGCTCCAGCAGCTCCAAGCTTCAGGGGGCCCACCACGTCCATCACCACCTCATCAAGCGGTGCCTTTGCCTTTGCCTCCGAACTAGGGAACGGAAACCGGGTGAACTTGGCTTGAATGCACGTCGGGCAGTCAAGCACCTCATCGGGCTCCCCCTTCACACGTATGCCAGCAACCATCTCATTCTTCACTAGCTGCTGCAAGATGGGCAGGGCCACATGCCCCATGCGCCGATGCAAGGTGAGCCAATCACACTCCCCCGTAGCCGAAGTTGGATTGGAGAATGCCGCGCTCGCAATAGCGCCCCACATACTCTCTCCGTAGTCCTCCTCCGCTGCTGCCTCTGGGTTCTCCTCACCCTTTTGCTGCTCCTTGGTTGCTGCACCACTCTCCTTAGGTTCACTAAACTTGCTGGTCCCTCCAGGTTTGCTCTTCTTGAGCTCGTTCTCCTTAGCGCGACCGTTCGCGCCATCGTCGCTACCGACCGCTCCATCCTTGGTGCTGATGCTTGCTGCCACTTGCCTCTCCTTAGGCATAGGGACCACTGGGATCTGCCACATCTCGTTGTAGACATCCCTGTCCTCATGAAGGTCCCAAAGAATTCGATCGCCAAGCCTTGCGGTGTAGGTCTTGGCTCCCTTCGAGTTCGTGTCCATGCCGGCCTTTGCCAACCGCCGCACGGAAATCAGGTTTGCAGCAAGGCTGGGCACCCAAAGCACGTTCTTGAGGCCCACCATCTTCCCATCAGCACCCTTGAACATGGCCTTGCCCATGCCTTTCACCTCTGCTCGCTGCCCCAAAGCCGATGTGACATGCTTCACCGGTGACGGCTCGAGTTCGGTGAGCAAGTCCGGGCGAGGTGTCATGCTATAGGTAGCGCCACTATCAATCACCCAATAGTCCAGGGGGTGTAGGGTCACCTTCCCCACAGCTGCTGGCTCATCAAAGCCTTCATCCTTCTCTGGACCAGCCGGTACTTGCGTCGACACGAAGTAGAATAGACCCGGGTATCGATCGTCGCTCGGGTCCTTGTCGTTGTCTCCGCTCTTCATGTTTGCAGCTCTGCCACCGCGACCGCCACGGCCTCCACGGCCTCGTCGTCTCCCTCCTCCTGCTCCTCTACCCTCTTGGCCTTGAGCAGGGGTCCAACCATCAGGGAGTTTGTAGCAGTCGCGCCACATGTGTCCGCTCTTGTGGCAATAGTGACACTCGCCGTCGAATCGGCCGCGACCGCGTCCGTAGCTCTTGTCGTCGCTGCCGTAACCGCCACTCCTGCGGCCTCCGCCGAAGTTGCTGCCACCAAACCTTCCTCCCCCTCGTCCTCTGCCTCTTCCTCGACCATATCCACGGCCGATGCTCGCTGCCCCAGCGCCATCCGCACTCGCCAACTCACGGCGGCGGAAATCCTCTTGAAGGATAGCTCGCTTCACGTCTTCAAGCGAGAGGCGGGGCAAGTCGCGATTAAGGTTGATGATGAGCGAGGACCATGACTCTGGGAGTAAGGCCAGCAACTTGGTCTTCTTTTGGAGCTCACTGTAGTTCAAATCAGCTCCCTCAAGCCGCGTCAACAAGTCGAAGAATTTCTGCACCCCTTCTTCAACCGCTTCGTCTTCTTCAATTCGTAGTGCCGCCATTTGCCGTTCCAACACCACCGCTACCGCCGCTGTTGCAGGAGCATATACACCCTTGAGAGCAGCCCATGCCTTTGGTCCTTTCTCTGGTTCACGCTGGAATGGCTTGATGTGACGGATCTGACTGCTCCCCAACGCTTGCCCAAGTAAGAGATAGCCTTGTGCGCTCTTCCGCACCCACGGGCTCTTCTCCGGGTCGTTCTCGGGGCGCTTCTCCGTTCCTTCCATCACCTCCAGCAGGTCATAGTGGTCAAAGATGTTCTCCATCTTGAAGGACCATTCAGCAAAGTTGTCACCGTTGAACTTGTCAAGCCCAAACACCCTAGGCTCATCCCTAGGTGGGCCAAGACTTGGTTGCATGGGCGCCATGGCTGAATCACGGGGTTGGCCTTGAGCTTGAGCTTCTCCACTGCCACCAGCACCTCTGCCACCCCTTTCCTCAGGTCCAGACATTGTCGAAACTGCTCCAAGGGGCTCTGATACCACTTGTTATAGTCACAATAGGCTTGAATGTGCCTAAAACGAAAGATAGAGAGCACAGACGGATTTCTGCACAGCGGCTTCAAACGTTGATAGCGTTCTGCTCACAGCTGCAAATGACTTGATTCAAATTGGATCTGGAGCGTCTTCACGTCGTCTACAATTAGCAATTTAGATTGCACGATTTGATAAAGAATTGACGACACAGCGTCGGTTTGAACGAACGGTACTATGGCAGCCACTATAGTCTTAGAACACAAGATAGGAAGAGTTACGAGTTGGGAATGACTCCCAGCTCCTACAAACCCCAAGAGCCGAGGTACAGTGATGTGGAACAGTGCCACACTGTCCCCAACCACGAAGGGTCTCGAAACTACCCTTCACTAGGGCCTACACCAAGTGAAATGTTACACTACACAAAGTAATGTAACTATCTTCAATATCTTGAGGTGTACCCTTTTGGCAAGCTTCGAAATCACTTGAGGCTTGACACCAAGGCTCGGGCTCTTCATCACAAACTCATCCTTGAGTTCTTGATGGGTCTGCTGCACACACCTGCGACACGCCGAACGTTCGACACAGGACAAAATAGAAACCGCGCACGACAAAATAGAAACCGCGCGCGAGACACAAACGACCGCGTAACACGCGTCTAGCGATAACTCGCTATTGACTCGACACACACACTCGACATCATGACTCAACATTCACACACAATTATAAGCATGAAATATATATTATCTCATGCCCTCATACCATTCCATACACACACACATTCACGCACACGGACAACAAGCCGAGTGCAAACCGTAGGGTTGCACCAACAATAGTAGTGTGGCACAACGGAAACATCCCATTCCCTTCCCCCCACTCCACCCTACCAGAAATCAAGCCTCAACTTCCGCTCTGTCAAGGCGGCGTCGCACAAGGTGGTGGACGGCGACAAATGGCAAATCATTCTGCGAGTCACGCAGGCCTCACCGAGCAACTCCATGGGGCGCCGCGCAGTCGCACCGCTGACTGATTACGTGGCGGAGATCTGGGATCAGCCGTGGTCGGGCTTCCGCGTGCTGCTCTCCTTCGACAAGGCAAAGTGAGGACGTGGGCTGGTTGCTGCGATGTTGTGTTGAGACAGAAGCCTCATGACGTCTTCTGTTTCACATGGTTGAGATGCTTGAGAGACATGGCGGGAGGGTTTGTTGGTTCGCAAGTGTTGTAATCTAAATCTAGAGGCAAATCTAGAGAGAGGTTGTGCACTTTGTTGTAATATAATATGTTTAGATGAATATATACTGCCCCTACCACTGTGCCATCAGCACCTACCAAACTTGAACTCTGTTTAGATGAATATATACCGCCAGTTCTGGGACATTCCAAACCTAACAGAAGATGGCACTAATGCCACTAATGAAACTACTTGCCCTCGTTGCCTCCTGCTAGCAGAGCCTGCCCCAGCTACAGCATCACCAAATACACCGGGTGAATCTCCTTCCCACCCCTCGCCTTCACACTCCCTGCATAATCGTCTACTGATGACGCCTTGATGCCCTGAAATGCCTGCTGCTGCGAGTGCTGGTCCAGCCACAGCGAGCGCTACTTGCCCTCATTGCCTGGCCCAAGAAGCAGCGACTGCCCCAGCTGTAGCATCACCAAATACACCGGGTGAAACTCCTTCCCACCCCTCACCTTCACACTCCCCACATAATCGTCTACTGATGACGCCTTGATGCCCTGCCATGCCTGCTGCTGCGAGTGCTGGTCCAGCAAGAGTGAGTGCTATTTTGAGGGGCCGCGAAAAAAGCCAGAGGGAGCACTACTTGCCCTCGTTGCCTCCCACCAACAGCGTCTGTCCCAGCTGCAGCATCACAGCATAAACCGGGTGAAACTCCTTCCCACCCCTCGCCTTCACACTCCCCACGTAATCATCTAATGACGCCTTGATGCCCTGCCACGCCTGCTGCTGCGAGTGCTGGTCCAGCCAGAGGGAGTAGCGCGCTGGGGGCTGCTGAATGCGTGTGAACGGGGAGAGCAGCTCGGGGGGCGCGCGGGAGAAGAGGTGGTGCAGGACAACGCTTGGGGGGAGGTCCTGGGGGGTGAGTAGGGGGGTCCGGGGGGAGAAGGGGGAAAATTAGAGTGAGGCAACGAGCAGGTGAATGGGGAGAGCATCTCGGGGGCGCGCGGAAGAAGAGGTGGTGCAGGACAACGCTTGGAGGGAGGACCTGGGTAGAATGGGCGAGGGGAGACATGAGAGCAAGTGGGGAGAGCGAGAGTGAGTGAACAGTTTTGAGAGGTTTCAAAAGAACCCCTTTATTGCAGAGCAGGAGTGAGAGGACAGAGAAGGCTGGTTGAGATATTTAAAAGGTCCAGGAACAGAAGGGGCGTGAAGGTGCAGAGGGCACGAGGGTGTGTGTGGGTGCAAAGGTAACATGTATTAGTGGCACAACAGGCTTTGCCATAGACCGCGTACGGACTTAAATCAATTCGGGTTTCTGTCAATCCATCAAACTTCGGACGACCGTTTGAAATTAATAAGCGGGAAATTTAACATATGTTACAACCAGTGGATGCACCTGCAGCAGTGAGCTGGTTGGGATCTTCTCGAGGTCTACGAAGAGCAGACGGCAGAAGGCACGGAGGGTGCGATAGGAGGCCCCTATTATGTGTAGGGAATAGACGCTGGCCCACTGCAAACTCTAGTTTTGAGTCGACTCAAAATCCGTGTGTGATGAGCCTAGTTTTGAGTCGACTCAAAACTAGAATAGACGCTGGACCACTGCAAACTCCAGCTCGCCCATGTCCCTCGCCCGACTGTGATGCGAACTCCTTAATGCGAGTAGACCAGCACTGGCACATTGGTAACCACCTTTGTTACAACCAATGGACGCACCTGCAGCAATGAGCTGGTTGCGATCTTCTCCAGGTCCACGAAAAGCAGCGGGCAGAAGGCGCGGAGGGCGCGGTAGGAGGCCCTGAGGGCGTGTGTGGGGAAGAGATGCTGCCCCACTGGGATGCGACCTCTATACTAATGCAGAGACTCTCATTACAATTACCAGACTGACTGACCTGCAGTAGCGAGCTGGTGGGGATCTTCTCTAGGTCAACGAAGAGCAGAGGGCGGAAGGCACGGAGAGCACGGTAGGAGGCACCGAGGGCGTGTGTGGGGAAGAGGTGCTGCCCCACTGCGAACTCCAGCTCGCCCATGTCCCTCGCCAGCCTCAGCCGCCCCGCCTCTGATAGCGGTCGTACTAACGAGGCGTGGCGCACGAAAAATACAAGTGTCCGGGATGCCAGGCTGGGAGAGGGGAAGCGGAGGGGGCGTGTGTGGAGAAGAGGGAAGAGGGAAATGGGAATGGGGAGAAGAGCAGAGGGCGTGCATGGGCGCGAGGTGATGCTGCCCCACTGCGAATTCCAGCTCGCCCATGTCCCTCGCCAGCCTCAACCGCCCCACCTCTGATAGCGGTGATGCGTGGCGCACGAAGAAGAGAAGCGTGCGGGATGCCAGGCTGACAGGGAGGAAGGGAATGGTGGTGGGAGGGGGAGGGGGAGAAAGAGGCCATTGCAAAGGTGTGCAAGCCAGGAGTGCGTGAGAGAGGCGTGGGGAAGAGGGAAGGGAGAAGAGGAGGGGGCGTGCGTGGGGAAGAGGTGCTGCCCCACTGCGAACTCCAGCTCGCCCATGTCCCTCGCCAGCCTCAGCCGCCCCATCTCTGATAGCGGTCGTACTAGTGATGCGTGGCGCACGAAGAAGAGCAGCGTGCAGGATGCCAGGCTGAGGGGGGAGGAGAGAATAGGGAGAGGGCAGGGGGAGGGGGAGTGGGAAGGGGAGGGGAAAAGGGCGCGGAGAAAGTGGATATCGTATTAAGGGAAGAGGGAAAAAGAGGAGGAGCGTGCTGTTCCTCGCCAGCCTCAACCGCCCCGCCTCTGATAGCGACCGCACCAGCGCGGCGTGGCGGACGAAAAATAGAACTGTGCGGGATGCCAGGCTGAGTGCGTGGGAGGGGGAGGGGGAGAGGGAGAGGAAGGGGAGGGGGAGGGGGAGAGAGGCAGGGGACAGGGCAATGAAGGGAGAATTTCTGAAAGGATTCTCAGAAGTGATCAGGTTCTGAGATGTCAAAGAAGCACACACGAGAGCCATCGATTTGTCATGTCAGGGAATGCACAACGGGCTCTAAAACAGTCGCAGGGGGCAGGGCTGTAGAGGGGGAGTTTGGAGATTTCTCAGAGGTGAAACAGAGAAGCACACACAAGAGCCCACCGTTTTGCAAGGTGAGCAACAGTGTCTGAAACAGTCGCAGGGAGCAGGAACAGAGGGGGGGAGAGAGGGCCTAAACCCACGGCACTGATAGAGGTGCGGCGAATATGGAATAGACAGAGACGTCTCCAGAAAGGAGCTTACCGCTTTGCGAGAGGTGACTTTTGAGTCGACTCAAAAGTTGGAGCTTACCGCTTTGCGAGAGACTGGGCAACAGGCTCTGAGACAGTCGCAGGGGGCAGGGCCGTGGAAGGAGACAGAGGGCCTGATCCTGCAGCACCGGACAGAGATGCAGCGAATATAGACGAGGCCGGCGCTGCTGCGGAGGAGGAGGTAGAGGAGGAGTCAGGGAGAAGAAGCTTGGAGAGAAACTCATTGTGAAAGTGGGTGATGGCTCGAATGGTGTTCTCCATGTATGGCGAGCAGTTGTCCCCCGCTGACTCGTGCTGCTGCTGCTGGTAGTTGTGCTTCTGGGGTGGTCTGGTTCCCCAGCTACTGGTACGGTTTCTTGAGGCGGAGCCGGGGGGTGGCGGGGTGGTGGAGGCGGGAGGGGCGTTGGGGTCGTCTGAAGAGAAGTCCTGCTGGTGGATTTGAAGAAGGCATGCCTCGATGCGATCCCGCATGGCCTGGGGACGGGGGAGGGCATGGAGAAAGAAACAGGAAGAGGAGGGTGAGAGGAGGGAGGAGCGTTGGGGTCGTCTGAAGAGCTGCTGGTGGATTTGCAGGAGACAGGCTTCGATGCGGTCGCGCATGCCCTGGGAACGGGGAGGGCACGGAGAAGAGAAAGGGGGAAGTGGAGGAGGAAGGGGTGTTGGGGTCGTCTGAGGAGAAGTCCTGCTGGTGGATTTGCAGGAGGCATGCCTCGATGCGATCCCGCATGACCTGGGAACAGGGAGGGAAGGGTGGGGATGTTGTAAGTAAGAAAGGGGTGTTGGGGGTCGTCTAAGGAGAAGTCGTGCTGGTGAATTTGCAGCAGACAGGCTTCAATGCGATCGCGCATGGCCTGGGGAGAGGGAGAGCGCAGGTGTGTGTGGAGGAAGAAACAAATTGGGCAGGGGAACGGGGCGGGCAAAAGAGGGAGGGGCGTTGGGGTCGTCTGAGGAGAAGTCCTGCTGGTGGATTTGGAGGAGGCAGGCCTCGATGCGATCCCGCATGGCCTGACAAAAAGGGAAGGGCATGGAGAGAAGAACGGGAGCAGAAGCGAGGCGGTGGAGGAGGAAGGAGGGGCGTGATGCAGGCTACAAGGCACCAGCGGCAAAGAATGCAGAATCACGGTCCAAGATGCAAGATGTACGGCACGTGCAAACCAGGTGTGCGCACCTTGAAACATGAGATGAGCACACCTTCAAGTTTCAACAGCGGAGCCAGAGCATGCATAGTCGAGTTTTGAGTGCTGTGGCAGCATGCCACTCAAAACTCGACTTCAAGTTTCAACAGCAGAGCCACAGCATGCATAGCCACGCCCAGCACGGACCCCACACCCGCCTCCATCACTGAGTCTGATGGCCCATGGAAGATCATGTGCTGTGTATGAAGCATCATTTGGACCCACACACCTTCAAAAGTTTACTTTTGAGTCGACTCAAAAGTCAAACGAGTCTGATGGCCCATGGAAGTTGATGTGCTGTGTATGAAGCATCATATGGACCCACACACCTTGAAGAGCGGAGCCACAGCATCCATGGCCACCCCGTGCACGGACCCCACACCCGCCTCCATCACGGAGTCTGCCTCCTCTGGAAGGCGGGCGAGTAGTTTTGAGACGTCTCAAAACGAGTAGGTGCACGCAGTGTGCGTGCACCGCCCCCAGCCAGCAGAACACACAGCAGAAGTACCCCACCACGAGCACCCCAGCAGGAGCACCCCAGCAGGAGATGAACCCACACACCTTGAAGAGGGGAGCCACGGCATCCATAGCTACGCCATGCACGGACCCCACACCCGCCTCCATCACGGAGTCTGCCTCCTCTGGCAGGCGGGCGAGCAGCTGCATGTAGCGTGTGTGCACCGCTCCTAGGAGCACCCACCCCACCAGGTGCCAGAACATCGGGATTCTGTGTGTACCTTGAAGCATGATATGAGCGCACCTTGAAGAGGGGAGCAACAGCATCCATGGCCACCCCGTGCACGGACCCCACACCCCCCTCCATCACTGAGTCTGCCTCCTCTGGCAGGCACAATACGCAACCAAGTGTGCGTATGGCGCATCATATGAACCCACACACCTTGAAGAGGGGAGCGACAGCGTCCATAGCTACGCCATGCACGGACCCCACACCCGCCTCCATCACTGAGTCTGCCTCCTCTGGCAGGCGGGCCAGCAGCTGCATGCAGCGTGTGTGCACCGCTCCTAGGAGCACGCACAGGGAGATGTTGCGCTGCTGCGCTGGCGAGCAGGGAGCCAGGACTTGACGAGATTCAGGACCGGTAGCGACCTGGAGGGCGTAGGGAGAAACGGAGAAAGGGGTAGTGTTAACCCTCAATCTCACATTTTGTACTTGTACTTATTATATCCTAGCATAGTGTATCTTGCACTTTGTGTTTGATTGGGTGTACAACATCCCAACCAAACCCAAATGTAATCACCAAGCAATCTCCAACCCACCAAAAGGAGATTTTCTTGGGATTACCCCCAATCCCTAGGGATTGCCCCGGATTCCCTCCCCATCCATTACCTTGCTCATCTCGGATGTACGTAAGGAGCTTCAAGCTCATTACTAATGCATCGATTCCAAGCTCAGTTCTTACAGGTGTAATGGGGAAAAGGAAAGGTTAGAAGGATAAAGAGAAAAAGTAGTGAGTGCACTGCTACCAGTAGAACACACAGGCACCTACATGCAGCGCGTTGCCTGCATCCGCCAGAACAACGCATTACCACACACATGCGCCCACACCCATCCCACACACATGCGCCCACACCCATCCCACACACATGCGCCCACACCCATCCCACACACACCTGGTATTCACACCGCTCTGCCAGCAGCTGCAGAGCCTTGCCAGCATTCGCCAGCACGAGCCTCAGCAGCCGACCATTCCCCTTCACCGCCTCCACCTCCTCCTCCATCCTCTTTATAAGCCTCACCCCCCCTTCCGGCCCCGGCACACCTCCCCTCCCACCCCCTGCGGCTGGCATCATGGTGTTGATCGGGTCGGTCATTCTAGAGAGCGAGAGGGCCAGATAGGCTGCCTGAAACGGCTCCAAAGCAGCCATCATCTGCGCGCGATGCTCCACAGAAATAACCGCCGGAGTGCCACCGTTGGCCCACGAACCAGCCACAGCACCGCCTCCAACCGCTCCCAACCCAAACCCTCCTCCTCCCGCTCCTCCCGCTCCTCCTCCCCCAGCTCCGCCTCCCCCTCCCCCCAGCACGCGCACGTCTGTATCGGCCTGCAGGCGGTCCAGGAAGGATTCTAGGGAGGCGAGGAGGCGGGGATAGGCGGAGACGAAGGTCTCTTTGACGAAGGAGGAGGCGGTGAACGTGGCTCGTAGCTGCGAGGAGAAGGCCCGGAGTAAGGCCTCCCACACCCGCTCTGTCGGCAGGGTGTCCCCTGCCTGGCAAGGAGAGGGTGCGGAAGGGGGATAGAGAGAAAATCAGGAGGGTTAAACAAGGCTTGACGGGTGTATTTTTGAGTCGACTCAAAAATAGAAAATCAGGAGGGTCAAACAAGGCTTGACGGGTGGCAAAACGAGTGGCTCCCAGCTGCGAGAACAAGACTATCAAGCCCCTGTCGCTATCCATTCCGCACACAAGCCCCATGTCTCCTCCCCCACCTGCAGCACGTGATCCAGGATCACCATATGTGAGATGAAGTCTCTGTGCTTGCAGCAGCACCTGCACTGCACTGCACACCCCCATATACCTCCCCACCGCACACCCCACCTGCAGCACGTGATCCAGGAACACCATATGTGAGATGAAGTCTCGCTTCTTTTGATAGCCCCAACCAATTCAGTACCCACTTCCACTAGCCAGGCCAACCCCCTCCCACACCCCCTCCACTCCCTCCCTCCCCCCTCCCCCACCCCCCACCTGCAACACGTGGTCCAGGAACACCACATGTGAAATTGGATCTCCCATCTTGTAGCCCGCGCCTGGCAATTTTTCATACAAGCCCACCCCTCCCCCTTTCCTCTAACCACCAACACCCCACCCCCCACCTGCAACACGTCGTCCAGGAACACCACATGTGAAATCGGATCTCCCTCCCTCCCCCCTCCACTCACTTCTTGTAGCCCGGGCCTGCCACTTTTTCATACAAGCCCACCCCTCCCCCTTTCCTCTAACCACCACCCCCCCTCCCCCGACCTGCAACACGTGGTCCAGGAACACGACGTGGGAGATCGGATCTCGCTTCTTCGCCATCACTCGCTGCAGGTGCCACGTCAGCACCATAACACGCGCCAGCTCATCCAGGCATCCAGTCAGCCGCTGCCACAGCGCCTCCCGGGCTCTGGGGGCGCCACCCATTGGAGGAGTGCCGCTGCGCATGGCTCCCCCTGGGAGAGCAAGGGGGACAGGCAGGGGGGAATGGGAAAGAGTGAACTCAGGAAAGGGAGCAGATGAGCTTCGAACCAGCTCAGTTACTCAGCCGCCGCTGCCACAGGGCCTCCCAGGCTCTAGGGACGCCGCGCCGCCCATTGGAGGAGTACCGCTGCACATGGCTCCTCCGGGGAATGGGAGGAAGAGAGAGACCCAATGGGGAAAGGCGGGGTAGTGAGAGAGGTGCAGATGGCAGCGGGGGACCATTGTGGGCGATGAACGAACTATAACGTCAAATCAAGTTCCAATGCGCACCAGGTTAGCACTGCAAGCTTGTCTCGAGTTCAAGAAACGAATTCAGATGGCAAGGAGGGCGTACGAACGGACTACACACATACCTGGTCCGCCCACGGAGCCACCCAAGCCTCCTCCACCCCCTGATGCTCCCATGCTCGCACTGATAGCCTGCTTGCCGGGAGAACAACAGTGAGGGGTAGTGAGGGGTGAGTGAGGCAACAACGAGTGCAGAGACATGAGAGGGAGACAGGCAGGTACGTGCGAGGAGGGTGCAGAAACGATAACTTGCGACTTCCATGAAGGGAAGCCACAACTGGCAGGGCACACAAAAAAGAGTCCATGGCCGCTGCTTGCATGGCCTGCCCCTTGTGCTGACAGGGCGGCTGAAGCCCCTTGTGTTTCGAGGGCGGCTGAAGCCCCTTGTGCTTCGAGGGCGGCTGAAGCCCCTTGTGCTTCGAGGGCGGCTGAAGCCCCTTGTGCTTCGAGGGCGGCTGAAGCCCCTTGTGCTTCGAGGGCGGCTGAAGCCCCTTCTGCTTCGAGGGCGGCTGAAGCCCCTTGTGCTTCGAGGGAGGCTGAAGCCCCTTGTGCTTCGAGGGCGGCTGAAGCCCCTTGTGCTTCGAGGGCGGCTGAAGCCCCTTGTGCTTCGAGGGCAGCTGAAGCCCCTTGTGCTTCGAGGGCGGCTGAAGCCCCTTGTGCTTCGAGGGCGGCTGAAGCCCCTTGTGCTTCGAGGGCGGCTGAAGCCCCTTGTGCTTTGAGGGTGGCTGAAGCCCCTTGTGCTTCAAGGGCGGCTGAAGCTCCTTGTGCTTCGAGGGCGGCTGAAGCCGGCTCTAGTACCTTCACTCCTGGCTTCATAGATCATGGGCACTCGGACGGGAAAGAAAAAATCCCATACCTTCATGTCGAGTCGAGCCCTGTGGCCACGGCTCGCATGGCCTGCCCCTTGTGCTTCGAGGGCGTCAGGAACGTGCCATACACCTTCCACGCCCAAGAATAGCCAAACAAAGCACCTTTGATGTGAAATCAAAAAGGAAAGCCCATACCTTCATGTCGAGCCCTGTGGCCACGGCTCGCATGGCCTGCCCCTTGTGCTTCGCCACCAGCTGGTCCACCGTCTGCCTCAGCTCACCCATGTTGAAAAACACCTGAGATAATGCGACAACACACACACACACACACACACACACACACACACACACACACACACATACACAAAAGGGAGGGGAGGGAGGAGAGGAAGGAGAGATGGAAAAGGAGGAGAGAGTTGTTTTGAGCTTACATCACTTTCAAGGTTTTAAATCATGAAAAACTAATTAAGAGAAGTGGACGAACGGGCGGGTTCCTTTAATCCCCTTCGACAAACCCCCTCTCCCCTTTCGTCGCCCTTCATTTCCGTTTCAACCCCCTTTCTGAAACTCTCTCCTCTCACCTGCAGCATGCTCCTGACTTCAACCTAGCCCATCGCCTCTATGCTCTCATTCCCTATTCCTCTCCTCTCCACTCCCCCCATTTCTGTCCAACTCCCCTGTCTTTCTCCTTCACCGAAAGCCCTAACTCTCTCCTCTCACCTGCAGCACGCTCCCCACTTCAGCCTGGTTCATCGCCTCCATGCCTCCTTCCTGCGCCTTCATAGCCTCTCTCCGTATAGCCTGTCCCGCCTCCACCACCCACTCCTGTTGTGCATCTACCACCCACTTTTTTTAGTCGATTTTTGCAGTCGACTCAAAACCCCCCTCAGCTGCGCCTCCACCACCTACTCACATGTGCAACCCTCTCACCTGCAGCACGCTCCCCACTTCAGCCTGGTTCATCGCCTCCATACCCCCCTCCAGCGCCCTCATCGCCTCTCTCCTGATAGCCTGCCCTGCCTCCGCCACCCACTCGTGCTGTGCCTCCACCACATGCACCCCCCCCAGCTGCGCCTCCCTGTGCACTGCCCCCACTTCCTGCCACACCTGCCCCGCCTTCCCCAGGTCCGCCTTCTCCACTCCCCCACTCAGGTGCTCCCTCAGCTTGCGCACCTGGGGAAAAGGTGGAGGGGGAGGGGGATTTGCGGAGAATCAGGTGAAGGGGCAAACAAGGAGGGATGGTGGTGTAAGGATTGGGGGCGTTTTGAGGCGCCTCAGAACACACCTACACCGCCTGCCCCTGCCTCTGCCACCCACTCGTGCTGTGCCTCTACACATGCATGCACCCCCCCCCAGTTGCGCCTCCCTAAGCACCTACCTACCTGCCAAGAAGTTCCATCTGCTTCGCAGCAGAAGGTTTGCACCAACTGGGGCATTTCCGCCCAACTCTCCTTGAATCTCCTTCATTCCCCTTGGATTCCATCAACCCCAATTGACTACCCTTGACTCCCCTGTGATACCCTCAATTCAACAGCTTGCTCTTTTCGTGGTCTCCACTCACAACCAGGTAGTTAATATCCACACCCCCCATGTAATGTAATTTATCTCCACTCATCAGTTTGAGGTATTGAATGACGGATCTCAGCAGCTCCATGGTGTCGAAAAGGGCGGCCAGCTGACTTGTCGAGGTGACATTTGAGTCGACTATTGATTCTATTGTACTCGATTGTGGGACTTCTAAAACGGCTCAAAGCTCACCAGTTTGAGGTACTTAATGACTGCTCTCAGCAGTTCCATGGTGTCGTAGAGAGCGGCAAGCTGACGTGTCTTCACCTGAATGGCCCGATAGGGGTCTGCTATCTCTGCCCGCACGCGCTGAGGGTGGGGAGACAAAGAGCACAAGCGAATTGTTTAGCGATTCGGTTAATAAATTTTGTTAAAAATCATATACATATTCTCAAGGCACAAGAGTGAGTGATAACAGAATTCCGCCTCCCTCTCCTCTCAGAATTCCCCCTCCTCTCCTCTCAGAAATCCCCGTCCTCTCCCATGCACGATCTCGCTCATGGTCCTCTTCCTTCATTCACTCACTCATGCATTCATACACAGAAACGCACCTGGACGGAGGCTAGTAACGAGTCGACTCCAGCGCGCACCACAGACAGCACGCCCTCTGTGTCTTTTAACGAGGATAGCTGCTGCAGCAGCTCGTCATGATGCGTTGCCACCTCAGCCTGCACCTGCGCCTGCAGCGCAGATATCACCTCCCCCAGTTGAGCCGCGGTGAGCACAGATGAACCCTCCTTTCCCCCTGCTGCCATGCTGTGTGCCAGGGCCTATAAGGGGGGAAAAGGAAAGGTGGGGGAAAGGGAGAAGGTGAGAGGGTGAGTTGGTTCATTGCAACGCAGATAACACCTCCCTCCGTTGAGCCAGGGTGCAAAGATGAGCCTTCCTCTCCCCAACTGACATGCAGTGTGCTGGGGCCTATAACTGAAGGCGGATAAGGGTTTCTTATGAAGCAGATATCGCCATCCCAAGTTGAGCAAAGCACATACGAGCCTTCAATCATTGGTGCTGACATGCTGTACACAGCAAATGAGACGTCTTGAACCAGTTCTTTCAGACGTATACTACAGACCGTAAGATTCACTTTTGAGAAGTCTCAAAAGTGATTTCAATGCTGCTGACATGCATTACACGCTAAATGAGACGCATTTGACCAGTTCCTTTTAGACGTATACAGACCGTAAAAATCACGGTCCTTTAGGCGGATAAGGGTTTCTTATGAAGCTGTGCACGGTAAAGGAGACGTCTTTGACCAGTTCCTTCTGCCTTTCACTTGGTTCTCGAGACGTCTCAAAAATGCACTTTCTACACAGTAAGCGAGAAGTCTTTGACCAGTTCCTTTGGACGTATACAGGCCCTAACTGACGAACTTCTGCCTTTCAATTGGTTCTTCAGACATCTACGAACCGTAAACAGCGCATCTGCCTTGAATTCGGATCTACAGAAGTCTACAAAGGAAACGTAACGAGCATTTGACCTGCTATACAGCCGACCTGCGTCGATGATGTGTCCCAGATGAATCTGTTTTTTTAGAATTGTTGAAAAACAATCTCGAATCAACAAAAGTCTACCAAGGAAACGTAACAAGCATTTGTCCTGCCTGCGCTACAGCCGACCTGCGTTGATGATTTGTCCCAGATGCCTTTTCAGTCGGCTCGAATACAGACTCAAAAACCATATCAACTCCGGCTGATGTGACACGAACCTGCAATGCGTCGATGTCCTTAAGTTGCTCCAGCTGCTTTTAAAATCGACTGAAGTAAAAAACTATATCGTCACCGTCAGTTGCTCCAGCACACGAACGAACCTGCAATGCGTCGATGTCCTTAAGTTGCTCCAGCTGCTTTTTGAGTCGACTGAAGTAAAAAACCATATTGTCACTGTCAGTTGCTCACACAAACCTGCAATGCGTCAATGTCTTAAAGTTTCTCCAGCTGCCTTTGATTCGACTCAGAAACTGTGCCGTCACCATCAGTTGTCACACGAACCTGCAATGCGTCGATGTCTTTAAGTTGCTCTAGCTGACGCGCCAGTTCATCGTTGCGCAAAACTCCCCCTTCCCGAGGGGAATGCGGAGACGCCTCCTCCTGCGCCTGCACGTTCCGCAATACCCCTTTTGCAGAGGCCATTGCCGCCGAACCCGCCGTGAAATGCGGACAGGCTACAAGGTGGACGAACAGACACTTGATCTGAAGGTCTGCACGAGTGGGCTGTCTACAACACTAAGGTATTCCCGCTGGTCCTACTCTAAGTCGACGTTCTCCAAGCACGGAATCTTCGAGATAACTACATCAATAGTTCCGCTCAGGAGAAGCATAGAACTGCGTGAAGTGATTCCGGGCCAGATCAAATACAAGAATTCCGAAGAAAACGCACTCACAGGTGCTTCAATAACAGCAGCATGCAATGTACGTGCACAACTTCATGGCTACAAATTTATTTTCCACCAGTTTTTATTGTTTAATGCCAAACCGAATCAAAAATATTCCACGGCCGCTTCCTGGACTAAGAAACGTGTCGTGCCATGTACCAAGAACACCCACTACCCTACAAATCGCAATATTATTTGAACATGCTTATTTCATTTAACATCCTAAAGTTTCCCGCATAACATCTATATTGTAGTAGGCCAACCTTCATTGAGCGTGTTCTTGAGCATTGGTTGAGACGTTGTTAGGTTTCAGGATTTCAAACTTTCAATTGTAGCGCATTTTATTAACTCGTGTATTTCTGAGCTACACAAGCCTACGTCTTTACCGGGCTGGCGTTCGATCGCGCATCTCGGACTTGCACAGTGATCCCACCAACTTTACCAAAGCTCCATCTCGCTGGACTTGCCAAGCCCGTCCAAACTCTCGTACATCGAAGAGGATTGCGGTACGCAGGTGGCGCATTTGCAACTCCAAATCCTCTTCGTTGATAGGCAGGGCAGCATCCCAAGTGTACACGACCAGGAAAGGCGGGAAACTGGAACAAAGGGAATTGTCAAAATGTGCGGCTTGGGTCCGATACTGGAGCCACAAACGGATCACACGTGGCAGGCAATCCGACCTGGAGGCACACCATGTGGATCATCCACATCACCCCCCTCTCGCCACACATCGGCAAGATCTATGCAAGTGCGAGCCGCACCGAACCCAAAATAGCTTCAGATACCCCCCTCAGAAAGGCTCACCCCAACAAGGCCAGGATTTCAAGCGAGATTCTGAATTTCGCCTTTTTCACTCCCCCAGCCAGCGACCAGAACAACTGGCGCCAAGACTAGGAAACTAATTCCGTTCCAATGCACTGGACAGCATACATAAACACCAACACAATATTCTTGTTCTAACCTTGACACTTCTCAGAGTCGCAGTTTCAGTCGTCGTCGTTAATCGTCTTCGTAAACACTCTTGTGCTTTCAGAGCGTTTACACGACTCTCCGACACAATGGCTGCGACTCTCTCCTCTTCGGCATCCGCCACCCTTCGCTCCCTCTCTATACCAGAGGGAAGCAGCCTCTCCACTTCCTCGCGGGCGGCAATCCCTGGGTTCTCCGGCCTCAAGGCCCAGAAGGCTCTTTCCGCCTCTGCTCAAACATGCACCTGCATGACTTGCGCGAAATGCGGTAACCGTCGCACAAGCGTCGTCGCCATGGCCAGCGCCGACAACCAGTTCGCGAGCGTCTCCCAGTCCACCGCCGCTCCCGCCGCTCCTGCCGCCACCGCCCTCCTCCCCGCCATCGTCGGCGCCGGCGCTCTGGGCGCCGCGACCTACGTTGCCGTGAAGAAGCTCACCGCGTCTCCCGCCGCCGCTCCCGCCGCACCCGCCCCCTCCTCTCCTGCGGTGACCAGCGTGCCGCCCAGCGGCATCGTGCCCCGCGCAAAGCACGCGGCGGCGTCGGCGCTGGCGACGATGGCGACGACGTTCCCGTCGGCGATGCAGGAGGAGGCATTCCTGAAGGCCGTGGCGGTGGAGCTGGCGAAGCTGGGGTTCCGCAAGGACAACGGCATCGCGCTGGTGAACACGTGTCGCGACGAGGTGTGCCGGCCCGTGGTGAGCATCATCGACCGCGAGTTCGGGCTGAGCTTCAACATCTCGGGACTGGGCGGGCTCGTCAACTGCGGCAAGGTCGGCTTCGGAGCCGCCATGAGCCACTCGCCCGAGTTCCCCTGCGACGTCGACGGCAACCTCAAGGAGCGATGTAAGTTTTGGTCTAATTTGGTTTACCTTAATCTGGAAGCATTTCAAATGATATTGTCTTTCCAGTTTGACGTTTTCCCATATTCATCATGTTATTTTACCTTCCAAATTCGCTGTTTGAGACATCCGTCGTTCTTATCACTAATTAACCCTCTTTATGTTCTGTATCCTTTTTTGCAGACATCTTCTTCGCGTTCCCGCACGTGTCCATCGGCGAGTCGGGCGAGGTGGGTTCGCTGCTGCGTCGCGGTCGCGGTAAGGCGTCGAGCGCATGCGGAGCGTTGATCGCCATCAACAACGACATCAACAACGGCGTGGCGCCCAGCATGGACAGCGACGACCCCGAGTACACGCTGCTGCGCAAGAAGATCATGGCTAAGGTGAGCGGATGGTCAATAAATCCGAGTAATGAAACACTAGAAGCTTCATGAAAGCTGGCAATCGAACGGTTGCAACGTAGCACTTCAGATTTCGTTTCAAGCAACTTCTGGTCGTCCACTCTAAATTCCTGTTCCTCTTGCTCCACTTCCATCAATCCCCCACAGGTGTCGGGCGGCAACAAGTCGCTGGTGGACGTGACGCGCGCGGCGTTGGCGGCGATCAACGAGGACTTGGAGAAGCTCATCAAGCTCACGGTGAACCCCGAGACGGCGGACTACGCCGTGATCACGGGCGTGCAGATCCACTCGGGCGACCAGATTCCCGGCCAGCCTTTCCGCATCGAGCGCACCTGCGACTACATCGCGCCCGACAAGATGTACGCGGTGGTGCGCGGGCAGAAGTACGAGCTCAAGGTGGAGACGCCCAAGTCGCAAGGCGTCGCTGCCATGGTTTGAAGAAATTTAGTGCTAAATAAAGAAAGACCCACACCGTGTTTATATTTTGTTATTAAATAAAGCGTTAGATTGGATATCTTTCGTTTTTTTTTCTTTTTAACCTCAATTATGCGTTGTGATTGGGCAGTCACTGAAACTGGTCCTGTTAGGCCATAAAGCACCTTAATATGTAGGTTCAAAGCTAATGCTTACGTTCAGTTTCCCTAAGCCATGGCCGTTATTAGCTGCAGATGTTGATTACAAATCTAAATGCGACGCTTGTTTATCAGAAGCGAGAGTATAAACATGGTCGAAAGTGGAAGTGAGGAAGAAAAGACATAGCTATTGTAATGCCGTTTTTGCCATGGTGAGAAGCAGGAGGATGGCATTGGCATTCCTCCTCGGGTGTTTGAGGTGGCTGGAGGGTGGAAAATGTTCGCAATATAGAGAAACTCCTCGCCTCGCATCTCTGTCTGTGCTATGAAAAATTCCAGAAATGTCTGCCATTGTATGGGCTACTTGTGCATCTCGCAAGCACAACTACAATTATTCCTAGAGTTGCACCGCAACACCCTTGCATGGACCATGTAGAAAGGAAAATTGGTACACAGAACACACATCATTGGTTGTGTGGCGCTGTGCAATGTCAGCAACTGTCTACGGACACAGACATAAATGGCTGTTCAATGTTTCGCATTCTCTAGCAGATGACATTGAAAGAGATGCTGAGATTGAGTTAGCATCTACTCAAACAAGAGTCACTTCGCGTATTCTGTCTTCATGTCCTTGGATATTCTTCACTATTCACGATTCACAAGCACAAGCTGAGGTCAATCTTCTTGCCTGTTAGATGCGATGCGAGCGCTGCGCCCAATGAGTACAAGGACAAGCACAGACAGGGACATGCATGCAGCGGCAAGAGCTGAAGGAGCATGAGGCAAGCACAGACAGGGACCAGCAGCAATGTCTACTTCATGCTCTGATTGATAGCAAAGGATTTCTTTTTGTTCTTTCATGCCCCTCAGGAAGGAAGGGCGCCAGCAGCAATACCCCTGCAAGATAGCAATACCCAATCAATGCACTGCGGATTCGTGTTGTTTATCCCATGGCTGCAATCTGTACAAATGTGGGAGAGCCCGTCAGCAGATAAGTGCACCACGTGGCGTTGCATGATTGGGACTCATTCAACATGCCGGTACATACCTTGGCTGTAGTCTGTACAACGGTTGGAGAACATTGTCAGCAGATAAGTGTGCCATGTGGCATTCCACAATTGGCGTCATTTCAAAAACGTACCTTGGCTGTAGTCTTTACAATCGTTAGGAAACACCATCAGCAAATTAGTGTGCAACGTGGCATTCCTTGACTGGTTGGAGAACATCGTCAGCAGATAAGTGTGCCACGTGGCATTCCTCAACTGGGCGTCATTTCACATGCATACCTTGGCTGTAGTCTCTGCAATCGTTGGAGAACACCGTCAGTTCGGTGCGCCATGTGGCGTTGAATGATTGGACAGCATCTAGTGTGTCAGAGTGAGCAGACGAGCCGAGGCACCAGCAGCGGCGGGAAGGGATGGAGGAGAGCGGGCGTATTAGCAGGTAGCCTGGAAATGGAGGGACAGTGGGATGGTAAGAGGGAGGGAAGCAGAGCAATGGGGCAATCTGACCTAGTCAACAGACGAGCCAACACACCAGCAGTGGCGGGAGGGGAGGGAGGAGAGTGGACGAATGAGCAGATAGCCTGGAAATGGAGGGACGGTGGGATGGTGAGAGGGAGGGAAGCGTAGTAAGGGGACAATCTGACGTAGGAAGCAGACGAGCCTATGCACCAGCAAATAGCCTGGAGATGGAGGGAGAGTAGGATGGCAAGAGGGAGGGAAGCAGAGTAAGGGGCCAACCAGACGTGGTGAGCAGATGAGCCAATTCACCAGCAGCGGCGGGAGGGGAGGGAGGATAGCGGGCGAATGAGCACATAGCCTGGAGGCATTCGGATGGTGAGCAGGAAGGGAGAGGAGGAAAATAATGTTTCCTTCTTTTTTTCCCCAATGAGCAGCCGTGCTGATTTTGAGACGCATCAAAACGCATTCAGCAGGCGCGCTGAGGCACCAGCGGCTGCGGGAAGGCTGCGGGACAGCAATCGAATGGGCCCGTATCCTGGGGGACGTTAGAAGGAAGGCTTTTGAGCGCCTCAAAAGTCGGCTATTTGAGGCGCCTCGGAAGCGGGACAGCAATCGAATGGGCCCGTGGCCCGAGGGACGTTAGATGGAGGGCGGGAAGTTAGGGCGCAGCGGTAAGCGCAGGAATGAGTATACCGCCTGAAGGCATGTGAAAGAGGATGCTGCCACCCACCCACCCACCTGCTACAGGAGCAGTGCAGGAAACATAGGGAACCCATGGCAGGCCATGGCATGCAGGCAAGGCTTGGAACAAGGCAAGACATGTGACAGATGCAGATTCTACCCACCCACTCACCCACCCACCGATCCACCCACCAGGCATGGGCTGCAGCGCCAGCACTCTGAGAGCCACCCGGATGTTCTGTGGGCATGGACATGTGACAAGATATGTGACAAGGCATGTGACAATTGCAGCTCCCACCCACCCACCCACTCACCCAACCACCCACCAGGCACAGGCTGCAGCGCCAGCACTTTAAGAGCCACCCCCATGTTCTGTGGGTTATCCGGCCTGAAGTCAAAGAGATAGCACTGGGGGGAGGGGAAGGAGGGGAGAACGAAGAAATCAGGCTAAGCAGCAACAACTCAACTCCCATGTTCTGTGGGTTATCCGGCCTGAATTCAAACAGGTAGCACTGGAGCGGGGAGAGCAGGGAGGGAGAGGGGGGAAGTGAGAGGAGGGGAGAACGTGGGTAGAACAAAGCAGGCTAAGCAACAGCCCAACTCTTATGTTCTGCGGGTCACCAGGCCTAAATTCAAAGAGGTAGCACTGAAGGAGAGGGGGAGAAGGAGAGGAGGAGAAGGAGGGGGAGGAAGGAAGACAGTGTGTGGAAATCAACGGGCCTAGTGACATCCCAACGTCTGGAAACGAGGCATCTTTTGAAACTACCGAGTTTTCCGTTAAAAGCCTCACCTCTCCATTTTCTCTCGCTACAATCACCACCCAGTGACTGCACAGCTGAGGAAACAGCCGTCCTGCCACGTCAGCAGCCCATTGCGGTGGTCCTGCCGGCGCGTCCAGCGGAATCGACGCCACAAAGACGCGATCCGGCTGCTGTGTTGACTGCGTTGACCCCGTTGACTCGCATAATCGCTGCAGGTCTTCGGGCCGAAGATCCCGAAAATCCTCATACTCATCATCAGGTGAATTTTCAGGCGATTCGTCTGCTGGTTTCACCTGTACAGAACTACGTGAAGAGGAAATTGACCTGTAAAACGCTGGAAAAGACGACGCGTCGATCGCTAAGCGGTTAGCGGTAGTTAGGTAATTTGTGGACCGTCGGAATGACTGAGAGCCGATAGCGGTGTTATGTACAGCGGAAGGATCGCCATTAAGAACGCAATTTGCGAACTGCGAGTGGCTCGATATGCGCGGAGCCGCTGGATTTGTTCTCTTGAAACGAGATTGGGGATTGAAGGAAATCGGACGCGAGACGGACGAGAGAATTACTAGATTGTGGAATGTGCTTATAACAGGGTCATTGCTAGCCTGAAAGCTAGTAACAAACTGCCTTCCTTGCCAGCCGTTCACGGCAATCGAAATGTGGGTGTTTGCGGAGCTGCGGTGAGGGAGAAAGGCGGGCGACTCGGCGCATGCGGCGGAGTTGACGGGGAGCGAAAGGCGGGGCATGGCGAGGCGATGATGGTGATGGTAATGGCAGTGGAGTGGGGGATGTGGTTGATTGAGAAAAACATGCTTCGTATAAGCTCGTGCGTTAGCAACTACGGTACTGGTGCTGTCCTCCTTTTGACTCATACGTGCTAGGAAGCCTGAAAGCTTTCTAGTTTCCCATAGTTGATGTCCATAAAACGAATGTCTTATGAGGAAAGCGAGTGCTATAGTAATGGATTCGGAATCAGAAATGGCACAGCTGGCCAGTTTGCAGCAGAAGGGACCACTACAAGACAACCCTGGACAATGCGTGCGAAAAATGTTTGGTTTGGTTGCAGGGCAGATTTGGCGGAAAGGAAACTCAATTCATTCAAATGAGTACAAGCTCGCAAATGACCCACTAATTCTGGATGACGTGGGAATTCAGGGACCCTGAGTAATCAGTGTTTTTTATGTCATTGGCTATCATTTCTGTTCGTTCCACAGCCACCAGAAATGTGATCAACTGTAGCTAAAAGACGGAAAATTCGCCAGCGGACAGTTACACTCGCGACAGTGACGGCCACGGATGGGAGTTTCTTTCAATGAGACTTTTTGTCAGCGACCCATAGATTCCGCGTGAATCTCGAATTGAGTTGGTCTGCTGGCCTGGTTGGTCCCTTCCAAATCAGTTGTGCAAAGGTGCGCGCGCGACTTGTTCCTTTAGATTTGATTCGCACTCCACTTGCTCCCGCATTCAACTCCTTCGGCCCACGTCATTGGGGAAAATCTCGAACCCCGCAGCGCAGCCTTGTTGCTTTGCCTGGCTCAGCGCGCTTCCTCCGCAATGCCCTCGCTTCAACCACACCCATGTCGTCGCCATTCAGGTTACCACATACACTGTGGCATCGCTTACCTCGCATCATCTCGCCTTACCGCGCCTCGGATCGCCACCAATCTCCAACTTCCCACCTGCCTTGACAATCCACCACACACGATTTCCGCGACCTCTTCTGTGCCCTCCGCTTCAGCATTCTCTTCTCAACAGCACATGCAACACTTCTCTTGCTCAACTCTTCACGTCGCTCCCCTTCCACCCTCCACGAGTTCGATCGACCCACGTGTACACAACTCAGCAACCATGAGATAAATGTTGCTTCACACCTTATAAACTAATTTCAATCTCGTTCTCAAAAGTTCCGCTTCGTTTGACGCACTATAGCAAGTTTTGCTTCCCACTTCGGCCTCTTCTGATCGAAACTGGTAACTTTCTCCACAGCGGACCGTCAGGAACACGTTCCTCCATTCCAGGACGACGCGGCGTCGTCCAGGCGTAAATTTCGATTCTTTGAGCGATCCGAATGGCGATGGCGATGTCTCGATGGGGCCTTGACAAGCTCCTCCGCTCGCGAAGCAGCGACAAGCTCGTCTCGCTCCTTCTCCCCGACGGCAGCATGGAGATGATATCATGGCGGAATATCCGGGCCATCACGTCGGCAGCATCACCTCCTCCCGCCCGTGTCTCACGCCGGAAAAGTCGCTTCACCCTGGCAGCACGTACTATCTCGAGCCTAAACAGTCGCCGTTGAAAGGGGCCAAGTCTCTCCCGTCTAACGAGGATTTTAAGGGATTTCTACCTGACAGCGATCGCAGTAACGGGACGGCGCCGCGCCGTGCTCGCAAGGAGACGAGGAAAGCCGAACGGCAAGGCGACTTCTTGACGGAGAATGTACAAAATGGCTTCGTTCCGCGCCGCATGTCGCTCGATACCGGCGCGCTTTTCAGCCGCCAACAAAGCGCCGATGTCGCTGCCCTTGCCGCCGCGGTCGCTGCTTCTTCTTCCATGCGTCATTCTGATTACGTCTTTGATGCCACGTCAGAAGACGACGAAGAGGAGATGATCTCGCCGTTTCAGGCTGCCAACCGTGTCGCGTCGCGACACACGTCCGCCTCTGACGCTTCATCCGCCAGGTCCGCCGCCGCGTCGCTTTCCGAAGCGCGACAACTTTGGCAAGACGAGACGAACATGCGCCGCCACTCCCAGCCGAAGCGGGTAAATTCACTCAATGATCTTTCTAACTATGGAGGTTACAATAATGGCGGTTACGATCATGGCGGCGGCTACGACAGCGAGTTCAACGGTTACAACGCCGCTGTAGGGCAGCAGAGTCCGGCGTTTTCCCAACTTGAGCGCCAGCCGTCGTGCGGCCGCTCCTGCGGAGGCTGCGGTGCGGGCGGAAGCATGCGCTCGTCGCGCTCCCCCTCGCCGGCTCCGTCAGTCCGATCTGCTTCCGCCGCCGCCTTCCCTGACTTCGAGGGCGGCGATATCGCTAGGGGCTTCTCCGCCCTGGATTCCGCCGATTGCACAACCGGCGGAAGGAGCGGGCGGCGCGCGCTTCACCGCGGCGCTGGCAGCGCGCAAGATGGATCTACGCGGCCCGCTTTTCCAGATTATGACGCTTCCGCGGCCGCGACTGCATGTGGGCTCGTTCCGTCACCATCGCCGCCACCGCCGGGGTTGGCGCAGTGGCAGCAGCAGCAGTCGTTCTCGAGATCTGCCTCTTACAGCCGCAACGATTCCCGCGAATACGATTCCCAGCGCGACCCACGGCCTGCGCCGCGCGCGCGGTTCCCCTCCGCGCCGTCGACACCCGTCCGCCGAACGAGCCTGGACCACCGCGCGATGAGGGCGAATCTTCCGCACCCCGCGGACGCGTCCGCCTTTGTGGCGTCGCTCCGCGGCGGGAGTCCCGCGGACGCTCGAAGCGTGTTCACCGCGATCGATTCGGACAGCGAGAGCCAATGCGACGACGGGGAGATTGCTGACGAGGAGGGGACTGTGAAGTCGGGTTACTCGTTGCCTTCGCCACATGACGCAGGGGCGGCGGAGGAGAGGCGTAGGGAGCGGGAGAAGCGGGAATGGATGGTGATGCAACGGCAGATGATGCGTCAGAAGCACATGCAGCACCAACAGCAACGGCAGCAGCAGATGCAGTACAATCAAATGCAGCAGTTTCAGCAGCAGCAAATGCATTTCCAGCAGCAACAGCAGATGCAGCAGATGTTTCCCCAACAAAGGGCGTCCTCTCCTAGACTCCACCACCAATACCACAACCAGCAGCAACAGCAGCCACGTCTTTCCCGCCGGTCTGCCAACTCAGCATCCGGTCGGTCGGCTCGGCTTCCGCCACGTGCCGTCTCACCGCTTCCTCCCATCCCCGCAAACCACGTGTCTCCTCCAAACTCGTGTGATTTTCTCTGCAGCCCTGGGGCTGCACCGGGCTCGCTAAAGAGCAGTGAGATGAGGGATGGAGGTCTTATTACAGAGGACTGTGCATCGCTCAGCAGCTTGAGTGCGGAGTTTGTTGTGCCACAGCAGTCATCTGGCATGTCTTCCTGGGGTTCTTATCCCAGCTTAGAATCCTTGTCCCCAGAAGGCACCTCTTTGGCTACCAGCTCCCCTAGAAACCAGCTCTGATTATGCTAGTTGATGGTACGCTACTTCTTTTGCCTTACCATAGTAACTTGAACCGGCATGGTATTCTGTAAAGAACTAAATTAGCTTTTATGATTTTATACTATTCAGAAATACATCTTTTCATTCACGCCATGCTCATGGTAAATAATGGAGAATTGTTACAGTTGCCAAATACTAGAATAAACCAACATATATTCAATCAGTACAGAGGTCTTGGTGTATTCTGGCACTTGGGATGGAACGTCTGATTCGCGTATAAACTGCCGCCAATCACAACCCCCACACATGGATTTTACCTCCTCGAAATTGTCACACCCGATTCGCTGCACGAACTCCCTGAAAACTTGGAGCCTCCCCATTCGCTTGGCCGCTCGCGCGGAAATTCGCGCGGTAGTCGTGTGCAGCATGAGGATCCCAAACTGGGGATTAGCGGAAGAGGTGGGAACAGGCGGAATTCTCAAGGTTTGCCTTGGCCATGTTCATTGTCAGGCTAAGGAACGGAATGTCAACCTAAAGCGAACGGAATGTCAAGCTTTTTGGCACATAGCTTTCAGTGAAATCCTCTTCTTCCTGAAGCGACCTGGTGTCACTGCAGGCCAGCCAGGTTGTGGTTCTCTTTAGTGGTGTTACCGCTAGTACTCGTATTTTTATAACCGTCTGCCTGGCTGGTCTTAACGAGCTTTCAGGATGTCTGCAGCTCGGTTCTATGCCGGATCAATTGTAGCTCGTTCTGCCTTACATGGGTTAGAGAATTTGGAGCATAGCCAATCCATTAATGGTGGTAGTTGCCGGTTAAGAACACAAATTCATGGAGCATCTCTGTCTATCGCTCATGGTCCCTCCATTGGTCACAGCTCCATTCCAGCAAAGAGAATTCATCACTTTTGCCGGCCAGTTTGTGCAATTCCCCCATTGGTCGAGTCACCAGCAGCCAATCCCGAAGCAGCGTTTGCTAACACTGAGGATTTCACTAAAGCAGGCGGTTCTGACCTGCATTACGTCCAGATGCAGGCTACCAAGCCGATGGAGGATCAGCCAAAGATCGCCAGCAAGGTACTTGAATCCAGGAATGGCGATGAATCCAGCAACGAATTTGGGAAATGTTAATAATCTTCACACGAAACGTTAGAAATTTAAGGCTTTAAGCTATATGATAGCGATTTAAGGCCAACCTTGTTTGCGTCTCTCTTTACCCGTCCCGCACCTCACCCACACAGCTCCTCCCTCTAGACACCAAAGAGTCATCAGTGCTCGACGTTTTGGTGGTCGGCTGTGGGCCGGCGGGCCTCTCTATCGCGGCAGAGTGCGCAAAGCGCGGGCTCACGGTGGGGCTGGTTGGCAGAGATGCACCGTTCGTCAACAACTACGGCGTCTGGCTCGACGATTTTAAAGGTATGCGACTGCTGGGGCATCTCAAATGTCGTATCTTTCGTCGGAGCGTGTCAAACGCGGGCCATTGTCAACAAACTACAGCGTCTGGCTCGACAGATTGAACCAAGTGTGGACCGACACCATCCTATACACACCGACTAAAAAATGTTCCCTTCTCAAATCTTTAATGAAAATCATCATTCCGTCTCATCCTCTCACACTCCGTGCAGCCATTGGGATGGACCCACAGCATCGATCAAGTGTGGACCGACACCGCCTGCGTACAACCGTGCTCGGACGTAACCATCCTCTCCCGCCACTGCTCCCACGCTAATCATCTGCCTCCTCTGCTCCCATCCTCCCCACACTCCGTGCAGCCATTGGGTTGGACCACTGCATTGACCAAGTGTGGACCGACACTATTCTATACACAGACTCCGATGTTCCCATCACCACGGGGAGGGCGTATGGCCGAGTAGAGCGCTCAAGACTCCACAACGAGCTTGTTCTGAGGTTAGAATATACTTGTGACTTCTTATAGCGGCGCCGGAGACGCATGGTTCTGGATTTTTACAGCTCTGAGTATTTCCCGGCCAAGAAGTTGTGTGTCGTGCAGCAGAAAGGTGCCGATTCCTGCTGCGAGCAGAGGGTCCGCGCATCAGCTCTGGCCTCTGTTTTCAACTCCGTCACAGGCGTCGTATGATATGATGGTGCAAGATGTCTTGAGTCGTGTTTTGTGCTTACCAGGTGGCAAGATCTTCGCTGCCCTTGCTCACCCTGCCCCCAGGTGCCAGCAGGCGGGAGTGTGGTATGTGGAGGAGGTAGAGAGCATAGAGGACAATGCGCGGAGCAGCAGTGAAGTTTGTATCAATTCAACAGCCACAATCTACCTGTTTCCGAATGCTCTATTGCTCGCCCTGTTCTGCACACCAGATGTCAGCAGGCGGGAGTGCGATATGTGGAGAGGGAGGCAGTGAGCATAGAGGATGATGCACGGAGCAGCACAGTAGCGTTTGAGCCTACTCAGCAGCCACATTCCGCCTGTTATCGCATCTTTCCTTGCTCGCCCTACCCACCAGATGCCAGCAGGCGGGAGTGCGGTATGTGGAGAAGGAGGTGGAGAGCATGGATGACGATGCACGGAGCAGCTCAGTGGCGTGCACTGATGGGTCACGAATCAACAGCAGGTGAGCTAGCGTGGGAATACCAGACTGGAAAGATGAGCACCTGGAATCTGGAGAGGTACACTTCTCATGCATTGGATCATGTCAGAGCAGCACAGTGGCATGCACTGATGGCTCTCGCACCAACAGCAGGTGAGCTAGCCTGGCAGTGCCTGATAGCCCTCACAATGAGCACTTTGGTATGAGAATTTGAGGCACTTGATCGCATCGGAGCAGCGCAGTGGCATGCACTGATGGCTCTCGCACCAACAGCAGGTGAGCTGGGCTGGCGGCAGTACCAGACTAGGAAGAATAAATTGCACATGCAAGGGGCACTCTCATGCGTTGTATCTATTTAGTGGAGCACAATGGGGAATGCTGATTGCTCTCCTCTATTTTGAGTCGACTCAAAACACACATAGATAAAGTTTCTCATGCAATGGGCACTCTCATGCGCTGTCTCTATTTAGTGGAGCAACATGGCGTATGCTGGTTGCTCTCCTCCGTTTCTTTCATCCTCATATCCGGTCATGCAACAGGCTCGTTGTGGTGGCGGCTGGAGCAGCTTCTGGGAAGTTTCTCAAGTACGACAATGACACGAGAGGGGTGGGCGTGCAAACAGCATACGGCATCGAAGTGGAGGTATGAAGTTGAGCGTGAAGGATGCATGGGACTGAACCTGCAGGTTTGAAATTCTGGTTGTGGCATGGCTACTCAAAGTTAGAGTTTTGCAGCAGTCCTGAGATTCTGTGTTTCTCCCCTCCACAGCTAGAGCCCAAAATGCAGAACCAGCATGCTCATTCACGGACCACCGGAACGTCACACGCTCCAGCACGATGCGTTTTCCCACTCTATGCCTGTTAGAATTAAACTTCATCTCTGCAATAGAAAAAGCCATTACGATTGCCTGGTGCTTTCTCCCTTTCTCCCCGCAGCTGGACTCTGACCTCACACGCTCCACCGAGAAGCAGGCATGGGAGAGGAGGGGGATATGACATGCCTTCTGACAGTCTTCCTACAATTCCTTTCCCGTTTTTCCTGTTCTCCCTCTTCCACCTGCAGCTGGACTCAGCCTACCCGTACAACCCAGCCAGCATGCTGTTCATGGACTACCGGGACCTCCAACGCTCCAGGGAGGAGCTGGCAGCCGAAGGGGAGCTCTCCCAGCGCCCCAGCTTCCTCTACGCCATGCCTTCCACCCCCACACGGGTGTTCTTCGAGGTGGGAGCAACAGAAAGTTCAGCTCGTTCCATGCTTGTTTAAATCAGATGTCATGGCAAGTAGGCAGCCGAGGGGGAGCTCTCCCAGCGCCCCAGCTTCCTCTACGCCATGCCTTCCACCCCCACAGGGGTCTTCTTCCAAGTGAGAGCAACAGAGAGCACCGGTAATCTTCTAGCCGGTTACCATGTCACGACAGGTGCAGGCAGCTGAGGGGGAGCTCTCTCAGCGCCCCAGCTTCTCTACACCATGCCGTCTACCCCCACACGTCTTTTTCCAGGTGAGCGCATGTCCACGCCTTGGTTGTTTCGGGGATGTGCTGTAATGCGGTTTCTAATCGACTTACAAGCTTCCCTCTGTCTCCCCACTCTGTCTCCCCTCACCCTCCTTCCCCACACACCCGCACATCCACTCGTAACAGGAGACATGCCTGGCGTCCCGCCCTGCAATGCCATTTGACATGCTTCCAAAGCTTCCCTCTGTCTCTTTTTTCTCTCCGTCTCCCCTTTTTTCCTCCACCCGCACATTCTCTCATAACAGGAGACGTGCCTGGCGTCGCGCCTGCAATGCCATTTGACATGCTCAAGATATTTCCTGCTCTCTCATCTCTGTCTCCCATCCCGGCCCCCCCACCCCTCACCCCACGCATTTACTCGCAACAGGAGACATGCCTGGCATCCCGCCCTGCAATGCCGTTTGACATGCTCAAGACACGCCTGCGAAGCCGGCTGGCGCAGCTGGGGGTCAAATACACCGTGACACATGAGGAGGTAAGCCGTGCCCTTCATTTCTCCTGCAAAATGATTGCTTAACGTCACCAACATTCCTCCCAAATTTGCCGTTTGAGTGTTGTGGGAGGAGGTGTGCTTAACTTGAAACACACATTGGTTTTTCCCTTCTGCCACGTCTCATCCACCCTGTTTGCCTCCTGTTTCCCCGCCCTGTTTCCCCGCCCTGTTTCCCCTCTCCCCTTTCGCCCTTCCTGCCAGAAGTGGTCCTACATCCCAGTGGGCTGCTCTCTCCCTCACACCACGCAGCACCACCTGGGCTTTCCCCATCCCTGCTTACCACGCCCCTGCCCTCCCTCACCCCTATTTCCCTTCTCCCCTTCGCCCCACCTACCAGGAGTGGTCCTACATCCCTGTGGGCGGCTCTCTCCCTCTTACCACGCAGCAGCACCTGGGCTTTGGTGCTGCTGCGTCCATGATTCATCCTGCCACAGGTAAGCACCACCAACTCTCAAGAACTCTCACGATTGGATACTCTTAAGAACCATCGGAGATTGGATATTCTGAAGCACCAACTCCATGAAACCTTAGATTCTTGCCGTCACAGGTGAGCAATTTTTTAGGCGTTTGATTTTTTTAAGCACCAACTTTGTGAAGCGTTAGATCCTCGTCGTCACAGGTAAGCAAGCATGCAAGCACCATGTGAGTTTTGGTGATGCTGCTGCCTTGCTGCGGCTCTGCTTGTTGCTTCACTACTTTTGAGACGTCTCAAAACTATGCTGCTGCCTTGCTGCGGCTCTGCTTGTTGCTTCACTAGTTTTGAGACGTCTCAAAACTATGCTGCTGCCTTGCTGCGGCTCTGCTTGTTGCTTCACTCAAATACCCCATCTCCCTTCCCTTCCCGTTTTTCCATCCCTCTTTCCCAAATGTCCCCCCTCCCCAACAGGCTACTCCATCACTCGCTCGCTCACCGAAGCTCCCCACTACGCCACTGCCCTCGCTGCTGCTCTGCGCTCTCCCAGCCGAACTTCACTAGAAGCTGCAACTCAAGGTAGGTTGGTGTGGGACTGTGAGTTACGACAGGTTCTAGGTGCAGTGCGGTTGTGGGGCTGTAACACCGAGCTACCCACTATGCCACTGCCCTCGCTGCTGCTCTGCGCTCTCCCAGCCGAACTTCACAAGAAGCTGCAACTCAAGGTAGGTTGGTGTGGGACTGTGAGTTACGACAGGTTTTAGGTGCAGTGCGGTTGTGGGGCTGTAACACTGAGCTACCCACTATGCCACTGCCCTCGCTGCTGCTCTGCGCTCTCCCAGCCGAACTTCACTAGAAGCTGCAACTCAAGGTAGGTTAGTGTGGGACTGTGAGTTATGACATGTTCTGGGTGCAGTGCGGTTTCAGGGCTGTAAGATGGCATAAAGTCCAGGTGCTGTGCATTGCAGAGCGGTTGCGAGGTATGGCATAGACTTGTGTGTTCTTGCAATCTGATGTGCCTTGTAGCACACTCCTGCCAAGCCAAACATCAGCAGGCGCCGTCTATGAGATGTGTTTTTTTCTGCCAACACTTACAGTCACCCTGTGTTGCTCGATTGAGTGCCTCTCATCGAGAGATATGTCGTTGCCGCATGCCCCCGTTGCCCCATGCCCTGTGTACCCTGTGCTCTGTGCATTATCAGCCTGGGACCACCTGTGGTCAGTGGAGCGCAAGAGGCAGCAATCATTCATGATATTCGGCCTTGAGCTCATTCTGCAGCTCGATGCACCAGCCACCCGAGATTTCTTCAACGCCTTCTTCAAGCTGCCCCCCAGGTGAGTTATTTAGTCGACTCAACTCAAGATACAACCTTATGGTTCGACTTAACGACACTCATTCTGCAGCTCGATGCACCAGCCACTCGAGACTTCTTCAATGCCTTCTTCAAGCTTCCCCCCAGGTGAGCTTTGAGTCAAACCAGAATACACCTTAGAGTCCCTGATGAGCTGCCCCCTAGGTGACCTATGAGTCGACTCAGACTGCACTCATTTTGCGGCTCGACTCACCAGCCACTCAAGATTTTTTCAATGCCTTCTTCAAGCTGCCCCCCACACGGGATTGCCTGCTTTTGAAACTGCCCGCACATGAGTCTTT
The DNA here is from genome assembly GCA_947471745.1 of Closterium sp. Naga37s-1. NCBI lineage: Eukaryota > Viridiplantae > Streptophyta > Zygnematophyceae > Desmidiales > Closteriaceae > Closterium > Closterium sp. Naga37s-1. The sequence continues at coordinate 6,073,327 of CANJKZ010000735.1, forward strand.
TATAAGTTTTTTTTAGCTCGAAAAGGCATGCAATATATTCAATGTTTGAAGTCTGATAGTGTGCTTAGCCTTTCAGCCTCCCCCACAGTGTGAGACGCTTTACCCTTCTACTGCACCAAACCTTCTCATTTCCCTCTTTCCCGAGCTCTACCTCTCTCCATTCTCCTCCACCCCTTCCCCACCCCTCACCACCCCTTAGTTACCCCTCTCGACCCTTCCCCACCACTCTCCGCTTCTCCCTCACCCTTCTCCGCCCTTCTTTGCCCCTCACCAACCCTCTCCACCCGTCAGGCTATGGCATGGCTTCCTGGCATCCAACCTCTCCTCCCTCGACCTCCTCATCTTCGCCTTCTCCACCTTCCTAGTCGCCCCCAACCCTCTCCGCTTCCGCCTCATCCACCATCTCATCACGGATCCCAGCGGGGCAAACCTCATTTGAATCACAATCCTCCCCTTTCCACCCCTCTCCACCCCTTCCCCCCCCCCTCCACTGCTTTCCACCACTTTCCACCTCCCTCCGCCCCTCTCCACCCCTCAGGCTATGGCGGGGCTTCCTGGCGTCCAACCTCTCCTCTCTCGACCTCCTCCTCTTTGCCTTCTCCACCTTCCTGGTCGCTTCCAACCCTCTCCGCTTCCGCCTTATCAACCATCTAATCACCGACCCCAGCGGGGCAAACCTCATCCGCACTTATGCTGGAATCAAGAACCCTCCAGCTGAGAAACAAGAGTAATAAGAGTGGAGCGCTTGAGTCTTAGAGCACGAATTCAACAGCTAGGGGCAATCAAGACTAGAGCATTTGTTTCGGCACAAGACTCGTTTTTGTGCACTGTGCATACTGTTTAATTGGGAAGTGCAGGATCTCATGGACCGCTGATCAAAAGTGCACCTGGTAGTGTAAGAGTTTTGGGTGTTGTGAATTGGCATCGAAGCAACTGTTGTAATATGGTGTGAAGATTGAATCTTGCCTGGGAAGGGATGACTGTTGTATAAGCAAAATACGGAAGGCGTACAGTATGTCACATTCCAATTGTACTGCAGTGGATCACCGTTTCCAGATCAATATACGGCACAATAAGCACATCTCGCATTGTACCAGAGCTGTTGAAGTGGAAGCATTTGAAAATTACTCAGATTGGTCTTCTAAAATTTTGCCGCACTTAGTAATGAATACCACGTTTTTTTAAGAACAGATGCAGTTATGATCTCGTTTGGAAGGATAGTTAGGCAGCAAATTAGATGCTTGTACCCTATTCTGCTTCATCGCCATCAATTCTACTATTTGCCGAAGAAAATGAAGAAAAAACACAGCTGTTACACCCTATTGTCTAGAATGTTACAGCTCGTCGTGACCTGCTAAATCATCCTCCATCTCCTTCAGCTGCCTCTCCAGCTCCTGCATTAAAGTAGCACAGGTAAAAAAAAAAAAAAAAAAAAAAAAAAAAAAACAAGTTAAAGATAAGCGCACCAGGTTACATTAATTGCATTTGAGATAACGTAGACAAAACAGAAGAACGAATGGCTAAAGGTTGTGTGCTTGTCACAGGTAGAGTCACGCGGGCAAGTAGCACAGAAACAAGCACCATTAATTGACGGGTCACGGAAGGTTGAAAAGTGTTTTATTTGTCAAATTCCCCCGCACCTGTGCCAGCTCTGCATTGCACACTGCAGTCGTCACGAGCACCGCTTCGTACCTAATACGGTGGAAAGAGATGGGGAGGCGGGAGAGGAGGAGAGGGTCAGGGAGAAAGGGAGAGAAGGGCAAGGGAAGGGTGTGTCTTGCGTCGACTCAAAAGTCACTGCAGTCGTTACGAGCACCGCTTCGTACCTAATATGGTGGAAGGAGATGGGGAGGGCAGAAGAGGGGGAGAAACGGGAGAGGGGGAGGCGGGTACTGTCAGACACCCGTTTGCATCGGCTGGGCTCCCTGTTAAGGAAAAAGCTGATTGGATCTGCAGCAAGCCTCCAAATCTGCAGCAAGCCTCCAAATCTGCAGCAAGCCTCCAAATCTGCAGCAAGCCTCCAAATCTGCAGCAAACCTCCAAATCTGCAGCAAACCTCCAAATCTGCAGCAAGCCTCCAAATCTGCAGCAAACCTCCAAATCTGCAGCAAACCTCCAAATCTGCAGCAAACCTCCAAATCTGCAGCAAACCTCCAAATCTGCAGCAAGCCTCCAAATCTGCAGCAAGCCTCCAAATCTGCAGCAAACCTCCAAATCTGCAGCAAACCTCCAAATCTGCAGCAAACCTCCAAATCTGCAGCAAGCCTCCGGATGGTAGATGTAAAACTAGAGTGGCTGGGCTCCGTGTTGGTTTTTGAGAATTCTCAAAAACTAGTGGCTGTGCTCCGTGTCACGCAGGACCCCCTGTCACTCTTTTGAGTCACTCTGATCTACACATGTTTTGAGACGCAAACGAAGGAGTGGAACAACAGAGCCACACTCACCCGCAACGCCTGAGCTCCCTCTCTCGCTTTCGGGTCGTTTTGATTCTTGAGTACATAAAGAAGCAAACAACGAAGGACATGTACGGTATCAGGTATCAGGTACTACTAATAGTGGAACAAGGAAGACACACTCACTCGCATCGGCTTGGTTCCTCTACTGACTTGATGCCTGTTTTCAGTCCACACTCCAGCTTCACCTGCGGTGAGACAGGCACACAAACAGAGAGGCTAAAAATACCAGCTTTCACAACACAACACAACACAGCTCACTCGCATCGGCTTGGCTCCTCCACTGACTTGATCCCTGTTTTCATTCCACACACCAACTTCACTTGCGGTCACATGGGTGGTAGTGGTGGGGTGGTGAGCTTTTTACTTTCTTTCTTTCTTTTCTTTTCTTCTTCTTTCATTCTTTCTTTCTTTTTTAATTCTCCAAAAAAGGTTGTCCAGCGACTTGCTTCCATTTGATCCAAGATCTGATTCCACACGATAAACCAGTAAAGCAAAAAAACTAAACCATATCCCTGTTTACCCAGCCCAACAGCCGTGTGTGATGAGGCGATTTTTGAGTCGACTAAAAAATCACCCAACCCAACAGCCTGAAATCCTGCTTACCCAACCCAACACCTCATATCCCATCGCCCCACCACCACCCACCTTAATGCTCCAGTTGGGTCCATTCCAGCACTTCTCCCCGTTTTAAAACATCATCGTTCCAGCACCATACCACGACAGAAGCTCACACCTTGATGCTCCGGTTGGGTCCGTTCCAGCACTTATCCCCGTTCTTGAACATCATCGTGCGATAGTTGTCCTCAAAGCCTGACTCAAAGGTCCCACAGTGCCCCGACATTCCACACCACACCACAGCGCGATACCACCTTATACCACCCCTCGCCCCACCCCACACCACCGCACACCTTGATGCTCCGGTTCGGTCCGTTCCAGCACTTATCCCCGTTCTTGAACATCATCGTGCGATAGTTGTCCTCAAAGCCCGACCAGCGGCTGCAAACAATACGGTGCAGATTGATGGGGGGTGGGTGGGGGAGGTGGCGATGGGGAGACAGAGAGGTGACGGAGTGATTTGGGTCGTTCGTGAACATCATCATTTGGTAGTTATCCTCAAAGCCCGACCAGCGGCTGCAGGTGGGGTTGGGTGGGTGGGGGATGGGGAGATGGGGAGATGGGGAGATGGGGAGATGGGGAGATGGGGAGATGGGGAGATGGAGAGTCGATGGAATAAGCGCGACTTGGTTGTTCTTGAACATCATCGTTTGGTAGGTGTCCTCAAAGCCCGACCAGCGGCTGCAGGGATGAAAGCAAGCCGAATGCAGCAGGGATGGGGGAACGAGAGACGGAGGGTTGATTAGAGAAGCACGATTTTGGTCACTTTCGAATGGGAGGCACGAAGCTTGCAGTGATACCATATTGAGACGTCTCAACACTCTTTTCAAGCATTTCTTCGGCTTGTCGTTCTAACAAGAAACAGCAGCTCTGAGCACCCCGCAGCACTGCACAGCACACCAGTAGTACCCCTCCCCCCCCCACAGTGGTATCAGACTGGTGGTCCTCTGTCTGCTTCTCCTTCTTACAGTAGCACATAGCACCGCACAGAACTGCACAGCATTGCACAACGACACACACCACCGCACAGCAACCCTCCCTCACTCGACAGTGGTATCAGATTGGTGATTCTTCTTCTGCTTCACCTTCTTACAGAAACAATCAAACACACAGCATCGCACGAAACCGCACAGCACCACACAGCATCACGCAGCATCACGCAGCATCACGCAGCACCACACAGCATCCCTCACTCACCCCACAGTGGTATCAGATTGGTGATTCTTCTTCTGCTTCACCTTCTTATAGAAACAATCAAACACACAGCATCGCACAAAGCCACGCAGCACCACAGAGCATCACACAGCACCGCACAACATCCCTCACTCACCCCACAGTGGTATCAGAGTGATGCTTCTCCTTCTGCTTCACCTGTCGATACGGACACACCTCGTACTCGTACCTGGGGTTGAGGGGGAGGAGAGGGGGTGGGAGGGGGAGGAGAGGGGGTGGGCGGGGGAGAGGAAGATCAGGAAGAGGAGCGAGGAGAGGAGCGAGGAGAGGCTTAAGGAGGTGCTTCACCTGCCGATACGGACACACCTCGTACTCGTACCTGGGGGCGAGGGGGAGGAGAGGGGGTGGGCGTGGAAGGGGGAGAAGCGAGGCAGGTGTGTTGGGAGAGGGGGGAAGGGGAGGAGGGTTTGGGAAGGAGGGGAATGGGAGGAGGGTGTGGGAGAAGGGACAGGAAGAGGAGGTGGATAGAGGAAGGGGGGAAAGGGAGGAGGGGGTGAACAGCAACAAGGTGGGTGGTCCAGTGAGCTCAGTTTCGATCTTGTTTTTTGCACTGGCAACAAAGAGTTCAACTCCACTGTCGTTCTTCTGCTAAAGAATCTTCCTAAGCTGCAGCTCGCCTAGTCTCATGGGGAAAAGGAGGAGGGGGTCAACAGCAACATGGTGGGTGGTCAAGTGAGAAACGTGTTTTACAAGGGGGAGGAAGGGGAGGAAGGGGAGGAAGGGGGAGGAAGGGGAGGAAGGGGAGGAAGGGGGAGGAAGGGGGAGGAAGGGGAGGAAGGGGAGGAAGGGGGAGGAAGGGGGAGGAAGGGGGAGGAAGGGGGAGGAAGGGGGAGGAAGGGGGAGGAAGGGGGAGGAAGGGGGAGGAAGGGGGAGGAAGGGGGAGGAAGGGGGAGGAAGGGGGAGGAAGGGGGAGGAAGGGGGGGGAGGTTGGTGGTTGCATGGTGAAACGGAATAGCAGGAAAGAGCATGGCATGGTCATGGCATTGGAATGCGTGGCATGGCATGGACATGGCATGGGTATGGCATGGCATTGGAATGCGTGGCATGGCATGGGCATGCGTGGTGCATGCAGATTGGCATCTTAACTGGTTGACTTTGAAAGAGAAGCAGTGGTCGGCGAATGAAGCAAACTCGCCGTCAGGACCTGCAGGTAAAGAGAGAGAAAAATAGCAGCGAGACGAGCAGAAAAAAAGAAAGAAAGAAAGAAAGAAAGAAAGAAAGAAAATAATAATAATAAAATAATCAAGTGAAGGTCAGAAAGGAGGCGATAAGAAAGGATGGCGATGATAATGCGAATTAAAAAAGCAGTCAGCACATACCACCGAGCGAAGAATCCGAATGAGTCGAGTCACAAGTCATGTATCAGGCTCAGCATACCAGTATTGGGTTGGGACATGTGAAGTGAAGAATCGTGCAAAACAAAAGTTTTGAGACGTCTCAAAACAAAAGTCTCAAATCTGCACCTAATCAGGTCCTTGGCAAGCTTGTCTACACTGCCAAGTGACATTTTTTTTCGACAACAATGGTCCCATTCTGTTTGGAACGACTTTCCACTCACCCAGGTCCTTCTCGAGCTTTTCCTTTACCGTGAACACCACACCACCACACCACACCACACCACACCACACCGCACTCACCCAGGTCCTTCTCCAGCTTTTCTTTGACCGTGCGTAGCCGTCCCCTCGTCTTGCTGAGCTGGGAGGGATCAGATAATGCTGCACTCTTGCAAAGACAGTAGCACATGGCACCTCACAGCACCGCACAGTACCCGACAGTACCGCGCAGCAGTCCTCACTTACCCCACACACGGAGACAGTCCTCACTCACCCAGGTCCTTCTCCAGCTTTTCTTTGACAGTGCGCAGCCAGCCAATAAATTGGCTCACCACACCACACCGCACCGCACCACCACACCGCACCGCACCACACTCACCCAGGTCCTTCTCAAGCTTTTCCGTCACCGTGCGCAGCCTCCCCCTCGCTTTGCTGAGCTTGGTCGAGATAACGTTGTACTCGGAGCGGATTGTCAGCAGGTCTGGAGAAGGAGAGATGGTTGGATGGGGGAGAAGACGCTTTAAGGCACTGATTTGTCTTTCTGAGCTTGGTCGAGATAACGTTGTACTCTGAGCAGATTGTCAGCAGGTCTGCACTGGGGAGGAAGAGTGAAAGGGGCAAAGAGGGAGGAGAACTCAAAGCGTTGACTTGTCTTGCTGAGCTGGGATGAGATAACGTTGTATTCTGAGCGGATTGTAAGCAGGTCTGGGGGGTGGAGGGAGGGGGAGTTGGGGAGGAGAGAGGGGAGGTTCGAACGTGTTGGTTTGCTCTATTAAGCTGGGATGAGACAGTGATGTACTCTGCGGGGATTGTAAGCAGGTCTGCACCAGAAAGCAAGAGTGAAAAGTGAAGGGGGGAGGGAGGGAGGAGAACTCAAAGCATTGATTTGTCTTGCTGAGCTGAGATGAGATGGTGCTGTACTCTGCGCGGATTGTCAGCAGGTCTGGATATAGAGAGAGGGTTGGAGGGGGGAGAGGACGCTTCAAGGAACTGATTTGCCTTGCTGAGCTTGGTCGAGATAACGTTGTACTCGGAGCGGATTGTCAGCAGGTCTGGGGGTTGGAGAGAGGGGAGGTTTGAACGTGTTGGTTTGCTCTATTAAGCTGGGATGAGATAACGTTGTACACGGAGCGGATTGTCAGCAGGTCTGCACCAGGAAGGAAGAGTGAAAAGTGAAGGGGGGGAGGAGGGAGGAGAACTCAAAGAGCTGACTTGTCTTGTTGAGATGGGATAAGATAGTGTTGTGCTCTGGGCGGATTGTCAGAAGGTCTGTGGCGGGCGGGAGGACCGGGAGGTGGGGAAGGGTTTGGAGGGGTTTCAAGGTATTAGGTTGTCTTGCTGAGCTGGGACGAGATAACGTTGTACTCTGAGCGGATTGGCAACAGGTCTGGGGGGTGGAGGGAGGGGGGGTTGGGGAGGAGAGAGGTGAGGTAACGTGTTGGTTTGCTCTATTAAGCTGGGATGAGACAGTGATGTACTCTGAGCGGATTGTTAGCAGGTTTGGACCGGAAAGCAAGAGTGAAAAGTGAAGGGGGGAGGGAGGGAGGAGAACTCAAAGCATTGATTTGTCTTGCTGAGCTGAGATGAGATGGTGCTGTACTCTGCGCGGATTGTCAGCAGGTCTGGATATAGAGAGAGGGTTGGAGGGGGGAGAGGACGCTTCAAGGAACTGATTTGCCTTGCTGAGCTTGGTCGAGATAACGTTGTACTCGGAGCGGATTGTCAGCAGGTCTGGGGGTTGGAGAGAGGGGAGGTTTGAACGTGTTGGTTTGCTCTATTAAGCTGGGATGAGATAACGTTGTACACGGAGCGGATTGTCAGCAGGTCTGCACCAGGAAGGAAGAGTGAAAAGTGAAGGGGGGGAGGATGGAGGAGAACTCAAAGAGCTGACTTGTCTTGTTGAGATGGGATAAGATAATGTTGTGCTCTGGGCGGATTGTCAGAAGGTCTGTGGCGGGCGGGAGGACCGGGAGGTGGGGAAGGGTTTGGAGGGGTTTCAAGGTATTAGGTTGTCTTGCTAAGCTGGGACGAGATAACGTTGTACTCTGAGCGGATTGGCAACAGGTCTGGGGGGTGGAGGGAGGGGGGGTTGGGGAGGAGAGAGGTGAGGTAACGTGTTGGTTTGCTCTATTAAGCTGGGATGAGACAGTGATGTACTCTGAGCGGATTGTTAGCAGGTTTGGACCGGAAAGCAAGAGTGAAAAGTGAAGGGGGGAGGGAGGGAGGAGAAGTCAAAGCATTGATTTTGTCTTGCTGAGCTGCGATGAGATGGTGCTGTACTCTGAGCGGATTGTTAGCAGGTTTGGACCGGAAAGCAAGAGTGAAAAGTGAAGGGGGGAGGGAGGGAGGAGAACTCAAAGCAATGATTTGTCTTGCTGAGCTGCGATGAGACGGTGCTGTACTCTGAGCGGATTGTTAGCAGGTTTGGACCGGAAAGCAAGAGTGAAAAGTGAAGGGGGGAGGGAGGGAGGAGAAGTCAAAGCATTGATTTTGTCTTGCTGAGCTGCGATGAGATGGTGCTGTACTCTGCGCGGATTGTCAGCAGGTCTGGATCTAGAGAGAGGGTTGGAGGGAGAGGAGAGGACGCTTCAAGGTACTGATTCGTCTTGCTGAGCTGGGTCGAGATAACGTTGTACTCGGAACGGATTGTAAGCAGGTCTGCACCGGGGAGGAAGAGTGAAGGGCGGAGGGAGGGAGGGACTCAAAGCGTTGATTTGTCTTGAACTGGGATGAGATAACGTTGTTCTCGGAGCGGATTGTCAGCAGGTCTGTGGCGGGAGGAGCGGGTTGAGGTGAGGGAGGGGAAGGAGGTGTTGTTTTGGCTGAACTGGGATGATGGATAAGATTGTACCAACTATATTCTAAGGGGATCGCTGGGCTGGTCTGGAGCAGGAGAGAAGGTACAATCGTATTCAGAAAGAACCATTACCATTTTATAAGGAGGTAGGTGCCAGTTTCCAGTCGCACCATACCCAAGAGCATTGAGGTGAGCTTTGAGGCGCCTCAAAAATGGGTTTTGAGGCGCCTCAAAACTCTAACCCATTTTCCAGGGAGGGAGGTAAGGTGGGTACCAGTTTCCAGTCGCACCAGCCAGACCCAACCACCCACCTGTTTCGTTCGCTGGCAGAGAGGGTTTGGTGGAGAGGAGGGAGGAGACACACGACACGACCACACCTTCTCACTGCTTTGAACACACCTGGCACCGATTCCGAGGTACCGTATTCGGCACCAACCACAGTGCTAACACACCCACCTGTTTCGTTCACTGGCAGAGAGGGTTTGGAGGAGACGAGGGAGGAGACCCGCGACCACACCTGCTTTGCCTTGTCCCACAGGGATGGGGGCGCGGAGGCAGGAGCTGATGGGGGAGCAAGGGGGAGGAGGGAGGGTGGGGGAAAGACGAGGGTAGAGTTTGAGTGTCTGGCAGAGAGGGTTTGGTGGAAACGAGGGCAGACATCCGCGACCACAGCTGCTTCGCCTTGTCCCACAGGGATGGGGGCGCGGAGGCAGGAGCTGATGGGGGGAGGAAGGGGGAGGAGGGTGGGGGGGGAGGAAAAGGGGGAAGGGTGGTATGGGCGAAAGAAGTGGGGGAGGGAGCGAGTGGGAGGCGAGCGAAAACACATGTGGCCACACGTGCTTCACCTTGTCCCACAGGGATGGGGGTGGGGCGGCAGCAGAAAGAAGAGAGCGAATGGGAGACGAGGGAGAGACATGGACAGTGGGCAGTGGGTCCCGCAGGCAGCGTACCTGACCCATGCCGATTTTTGAGGCGCCTCAAAAATCGCCTAAAAAAACATTTTTGAGGCGCCTAAAATATCGCCTAAAAAAGCGCCTAAAGATCCCTTTTGAGGCGCCTCAAAAGTGGGCAGTGGGTCCCGCAGGCAGCGTACCTGACTCATGCCGCCACGGGTCATCATCCTCATGCTCGCTGTGGGCCGCAAAGTCCGATGGAGCCCCAAGGAATGCTATAGGCTGTTCCTATTCTGTGGGCTATATGCTGCTGTGAGTTGTAGCACCATACCTGACTCATGCTGCCAGGGGTCATCATCCTCATGCTCGCTGTGGGCCGCAAAGTCTGATGGAGCCCCAAGGAATGCTATAGGCTGTTCCTATTCTGTGGTCTATATGCTGCTGTGAGTTGTAGCACCATACCTGACTCATGCCGCCAGGGGTCATCATCCTCATGCTCGCTGTGGGCCGCAAAGTCCGATGGAGCCCCAAGGAATGCTATATAGGCTGTTCCTATTCTGTGGGCTATATGCTGCTGTGAGTTGTAGCTGTGAGAACTTAGGCTTAGAAGCGATACATTAGTAATGAGCTTGAAGCTCTTTAAGTACATCCAAGAAGGGTAAGGAATAGTTGGGGAAGGGAATCAGAGGCAATCCCTGGGGATTGGGGGTAATCCCAAGGCAATCTCCAATTAGTGGGTTGGAGATTGCTTGGAGATTACATTTGGGTTTGGTTGGGATGTAGGTGTACACCCAACCAAACACAATGTGCAAACTACACTACTCTAGGATATAGAAAATACAAAGTACAAAGTGTGAGATTGAAGGCTAACACGAACACCCCCCCATAGGCGTCAATCGAACTCAGGGCAGAGAGGGTGGAGCACAGAGCCCCATGGCGCCAAGGAGACGGTGGTGGGGAACTTTCCCAAGGGGCTTGGTGAACAGATCAGCCAGGTTGCAGTCAGATGCTACGTACTCCAATGTCAACTGCTCCTGCTGGACAAGGTCACGGATGAAGAAGTGCCGGAGTTCAATATGCTTGGTGCGGGTGTGATACACAGGGTCTTGAGAGATGTGGATGGTACTCTGGTTGTCACACCAAAGGGTGGGGGCGGACTGTGGGAAACCAAGCTCCTGGAGTAGGAAGGTGAGCCAACGGGCCTCCTGGGCAGCCATAGTGCCTGCGTAGAGCTCTGCCTCACATGAGGAGAGGGAGACTGCAGACGACCTGGTGGAGCGCCAACTGACAATTCCGCTCCCAAGGGTGAAGCAGCACCCCTGAGAGGAGCGTCGGTCGGTCTGGTCATCAGCCCAGGAGGAGTCGGTGTAACCTTCCAGTCGAGGAGGGGAGAGCCCACCGAGTGTAAGAACGTGAGACTTGGTGCCCTGAAGATAGCGCAGCACCCGCTTCGCCGCCTTCCAGTGAAGATCAGTGAAGCGTCCAGGGGCCACGTAGCGAGAGAGGACACTGACAGGATAGGCCAGGTCCGGCCGGGTGCACATCATGGCGTACATGAGGGACCCAACAAGCTCCGGGTATGGCTCAGAGCAGGCCTCTGGTGTGGGTACAGCTGGAGCTGTGAGGAGGTGTTGCAGCGGCAGCGGGGTGGCAACAGGTGTGCACAGCTCCATCTCAAACCGCTTGAGCACATTGTCGATGTAGAACTCCTGGGAGAGTGAAATGGTGCGAGCCTGGCGATCACGAGTGATCTCCATCCCCAGGTAGTGCTTGAGGTCACCGAGGTCTTTCATCTGGAGGGCCTTGCTCAGAGCTGCCTGGACAGAGGTCATCTGAGCCGAGTCCTTGGCAACGAGGATGAAGTCATCCACGTAGACCAGGATGTAGAATGGCTCAGAATGACGGCGGATGAAGAGAGTCGGGTCAGCAGATGAAGGGTGGAAGTCCAGGGAGAGGAGGACTTCTTTCACCTTGTTGTGCCATTCGCGAGGGGCTTGCTTAAGGCCGTAGACGGGGCGATTCATCTTCCAGACAGTGTTGGGAGGGAATTCTCCTGGGAAGCCTTCAGGTCTGTCCATGAACACTGTCTCCTTGAGATGTCCTTGTAGGAAGGCGGATGAGGCATCCATGGATTTGATCTCAAAGTCTTCTCGAGTTGTGACATCCATGAGCGTACGAATGGTGGGAGGTTTGGATGTGGGGGAGAAGGTTAGGAAGAAGTCGCGGTATTGCTGCTGGGTGAAGCCCTTGGCTATGTAACGCGCTTTGAACACCGGGGCCTCGTCTGGGAGCTGTTTTACACGGAACAACCACTTGCCCCCGACGATGTTGACTCCTGGAGGTGGAGTCTCGTCGTCGAAGGAGTGGTTGCGGGTGAATGCTTCAATCTCCGCTTCCATGGCAGCACGCCATTCGACAACATGAGGGCCTGAGAGAGCCTCTTGGACGGTGAGAGGGATAGGGATGGTCGGGTTTTCCGTGAAGTTGAGTGAGGGTGATTCAGTGATGTCAGGGAAGATGTGCGAGAGCTGGGGAATGACTGCGTGAAGATCATAAAGCTCCTCATGCCTATCTTTCAGAAGGGTAGAGGGCACATCCCCCCTGGCAGGAGGAGTCGAAGTGATCGTGGAGCAACGAATAGCCAGGGCCAGAGGAGGAGCAGGGCCGTGCGAGCGAGTGCCATGGGCTACCGGAGAGGAGGGCGAAGTAGGCGGTGGCTGAGGGATTGACTTAGGAGGCTTGGGCGGGGGAATTGGCCGCCGCTTGTACGTGATCAGTTCGGGCGGCTGTGGAGGAGCGGGTGCCTGGGAGGAAGGGGGGGGGTGGGGGAGGAGGTGGGGCCGGAGGGTGCGACCGCCGATGGTATGTGATTGGTGCGCTCGGAGGTGGCGGCGCAGATGGCAGGGCGGCAGGTGAGGGGGAGGGAGGAGCAGCTGCCGAAGACACCGGTGAGGGCGGGTCAGAGACCTCAGAGGGGGACGGTGCGGTGGCAGGAGGGGTAGGAGGTGAAGGGGCCGGAGCAGGCGGGAGGTCAGGAGGCGCATCAAAGTCTGCCCACACGAGGGAGGGTGGATCAGAGAGAGAGACCCGTTCCGAGGTAGAGTAGAATGGACGGGTCTCATCAAAGACAACGTCGCGGCTCCGGACCAACTGTTGAGTGGAGGGGTTGAGGAAGAGGTAGTCAGGCGAGTCGGCGTTGTGCCCGAGGTAGATGCACGTCTGGGTCTTGGGACCGAGCTTGCCGCCGTGCTGCCGTCGAGCCTGAGGGTTGAGGAGGACATAGGCGGTGCACCCCCAAACGCGAAGAGAGCGAGCACTGGGCGTTTTCCCGAGCCAGAGTGTGGTTGGAGTGGTGTCAGGAAGATGCGGGTGGGGGTAAAGGTTGTAGAGGAGGGCGGCGTGGTAGAGAGCGTACCCCCAGAGAGAGTGCGGAGCGTTGGAGTGGCCGAGGAGGCACCGAGTGATCTGCACCAGGGTGTGGTTGCGGCTCTCAGCTATGCCGTTCTGCTGCGGACTGTCAGGGAGGGTGAAGTTTTGCTGGATGCCTTCTGACGAGCAGAAGGCTTTGAGCTTGTCGTTGCAAAACTCACCACCACCATCCGAGTGAAGGCGCTTGACTTTGCGGTCAAAGGTGGTCTGTGCCTGTTTAACCCACGCCATGAGGACCTCTGGAACCGCAGCCTTAGTGTGGAGGAGGTGAACAGAGACGTAGCGAGAGTGGTCATCGACGATAACAAGGAAGTAGCGATAACCACCTCGTGCGGGAACAAGGGAAGGGCCCCAGACGTCCAGGTGTACCAAGTCCAGTGGTTCTGCTGCGACAGAGGGTGAGGCCGGGTGGGGCTGTTGACACAGTTTGCTCTTGGTGCAGTCAAGAAGAGGGAGCGGGGGAATCTGGTGGTGGAGGAAGTGAGGCTGGCAGGCCGAGTAGAAGTTTCTTGGAGGCCATGTCAGCAAGTGTGCGGAAGTTTGGGTGCCCGAGCCGATGGTGGTAGAGTATGGTCGGGTTGGAGAAACTGCGGCACGAGCATGGTGGGGTAGTTGCCTCTGCTTGGGTGGTTGACACCTGTGGGATGGGTACTTGCAGTGTGTAAAGGCCGCTGCTGTTGAGGGTGAAACGAGTCTAAGACCTTGTTGGTGAGTGGGTCGAGGATATCACCATAATTCTCGTTCTCCCAGAAGATGGTGCGTAGCCCAGCTTCCTGAATTTCCGTTTGGGCCACGAGATTGTGGCGGAGTGAAGGCACGCACATTCCAGTGACAGTGCCGGAAGGGAAGGCGGGGCACGGGACTGTGGATGAACCCTTGGCAAGAGTGGTGAAGCTTGAGTCAGCTCCTAGGAGGGGGATGGGTGTTGCGTAGGGTTTGAAGGAGAGTGTCTCCTTGAGCACAGTGTGAGTGGCGCCGCTATCGAGTGTGAACTCTATGTATTGTGGTGCTTGTGATGAGCCGAGGTACTGGGAGGAAGCTTCATTAATCATGGCAGTGCCAGGGAACAACAGGTTGATACGCACATCAGCAGGAGCAATATCACTGGCACTGGCCGAAGCGGGGTCCTGGACCTCAACCAGGTTGGCCTTACGCGCACGCATCCAGTTCGGTGGCCTCTTGTCTATGCCGTGGACGGCGTACCATTCGTCGTCCTTCTTCTTGAAGCACGTAGCAAGGAGGTGGTTAGTGCCACCACACACTTGTCCCTTGCGGTTGCCATACATGACGACGTAGGTGCACGGTGGGAAGCGGTTGCGCTGGAGGGGCGCCGAGGCAAGGGCCGCTGCGACACTTGCTTGAGGCATGAGAGCACGGATGGCATAGGCCTTGGCTTGAGCCGTGGAGTCTTTTTCGGCAGAGAGGAGTGCGGTGGAGACCTTGGCAAAAGTGAGGTCTTCCGCAGTCAGCGTGAGGAGCATCTTCCTTGTGATTTCGTAGGCTGTGGTGAGGCCAACAAGAAGAGCTGCTGCAGGGGCCTGTTCGGGGAAGACTATACCCAGCTCCTTGAGTTCGCCATGAATGGTCTGAACCTTGGCAATGTAGTCGGCCATTCCCGAGCAATCCTCAAGGCGGACCTGGAACATGCTGGGGATGAGGATGGCAACTCCGACTGCAGTCTTGTTCATGAACCGATCCTGGAGATGCTTCCAGATGGCGTTAGAGGTAGGGTAGTTATGGAACGTGTTGACAAGTTCTGAAGGGGTGGAGGCGATGAAGACGCTGATAATAGCAGCATCGGCCTTCTCCCACTTCCGGTACTTCTCAACGGCTTCCTCATATGCCCTTGTGTCAGCCTCACTAGCGGATTCGATCGGCTCACGAGGGAGAAGGGGCTGTTTTCCCTTGCCATGGTTGAGGAGGACATCCTTGAGGTCCAATCCTTGCACGTCACGGCTCAGCAGGCGCTTGTCAACCCCATAGCTCCATGCCTTGAAGTTGGGGCTAGAGTCATCGGCTTCAAGACGGAGTGGGGTGATGGGGTTGGCCATGGTGGACGCGGTGAAGGCCATGCTGGAGATCCCTTGGTGTCTCGCGCGAAGCGCCGCTCTTAAGTCACCGATAGGAACTTCGAAAATCGACGTTCTTATCCGACGGACCCCAAATAGCGAAAATCGTCAATGTCGACCGCATTGGGATGCCTTGTAGAAGGATTTTCTAGGCAGCCAAAACTAGGTAAAATCGGCCGACTTCCGTAGATCTAACCCTAATCCCACACACCCCCCCACACACCACCCTCAGCTTCGCGGCTACACTGCTGCACGGCTTCGCGGCTACTCTGCTGCTCGGTTGCGCTGCTGCACTGCTGCTCGGCTGCGCTGCTGCACCTGTTCAGCTGCGGGAAAAGGGGAATGGGGTTAGAAGTGCAGATGCGGGGCGACGGGCGGCGGCCCGACGTGAAGTTGCGGGGCGACGGGCGGCGGCCCGACGAGAAGCTGCGGGGCGACGGGCGGCGGCCCGACAGGAAGCTGCGGGGCGACGGGCGGCGGCCCGACGAGAAGAGGTGACGCGGTGACGAAATTGAGAGATGACGAAAAAAGGAACTATAAGTTAGAGCGACGTCGATGAGCGTACCATAGAAATTGAAGACGTCGTCGAAGTTGACGGGAAAGTGGTGCGGGGGAATTTCCGCCCACGAATGTCGCGAATCGACGGCGACGAGATTGAAGGAGGCTATGCCGAGGTTTGCGGGAAGAACATCCGCATAGATAGGAGGATCACGATCCGCATGTGCGGATGTAGGGCTCTGATACCATGTGAGAACTTAGGCTTAGAAGCGATACATTAGTAATGAGCTTGAAGCTCTTTAAGTACATCCAAGAAGGGTAAGGAATAGTTGGGGAAAGGAATCAGAGGCAATCCCTGGGGATTGGGGGTAATCCCAAGGCAATCTCCAATTGGTGGGTTGGAGATTGCTTGGAGATTACATTTGGGTTTGGTTGGGATGTAGGTGTACACCCAACCAAACACAATGTGCAAACTACACTACTCTAGGATATAGAAAATACAAAGTACAAAGTGTGAGATTGAAGGCTAATACGAACAGTAGCACCATACCTGACTCATGCCGCCAGGGCTCATCATCCTCATGCTCGCTGTGGGCCACAAAGTCCTCCGCATCCTCCAACGCATCATCATCATCACCACCATGACCATGCCCATGCCCATGGTCATGGTCATCATCACCATCATCCCCATCATCAGCATCAGCATCAGCATCATCACCACCATGTGCATCATGCTCCATATCCTCATAGTCCTTATCATCATCCCCATCATCATACCCCAACCCATCATCCCCGCCCAAATCAACCCCATCACCCCCCTCCCCCTCCCCCTCCCCGTCCGCCTTCCCCCCGTCTCCGCCCCCTACCTTCACGCCCCCAGGCCCATCCTCCCCATGCGCCCATCTGGACGCGATTCTCCGCCCCAGCTCTTCCTTAGAGAGCCCCGACAGGTCCTCATCGCTCTCATCATCGTCCATCTCCTTGCCAATCTCATTGGATTCCTCCTTGCCACTCTCGTTGCCATCAGCAGGAGCAGCAGCAGCATCATGACCAGCAACCAAACTATCAACAGCAGCAGCAGCAGCAGCAGCAGCTGCAGCAGCGGCATCATCAGCAGTGGCAACAGCGGCATCAGCAGAAGCAGAGTCAGGAGCATTGGCACGGAGGGGATCCCCCACCATTGCCTGCTGCACGGGAAGCCCTGTCTCAGACTCGGTAGAAGCAGGCTTGGCAGCCGCAGGCTCGGCAGAGTCAGGTTCGGAAGCCGCAGGTTCGGTAGCCGCAGGCTCGGTGGCAGCAGGCTCGGTGGCAGCAGGCTCGGCAGGTTCGGCAGGTGTTGGGTGCAGCTTCTCCTCCTCTGCTTTCCTCCTGGCCTCCTCTTCCTCGATCTTCCTCTGCCTCTCCTTCTCCTCCTCCTCTATCTTCTCCAGAGCGTCCTTCCTCTCTGGGTCCAGACAAATGGGAGAGAGGAGGGGAGAAGAGTGGGAGGAAGGGGAGAAGAAGGGTGTTCACAAAATTCATGCATACTCCTCTATCTTCCTCTCCTTCTCCTCCTCCTCTATCTTCTCTAGAGCGTCCTTCCTCTCTGGGCCGGACAAAGGGGAGAAGATAGGTGAGAAGTGTTGGAGCAAGGGGAGGGGTGTTCACAAAAGTTATGCTCCTCAATCTTCCTCTGCTGCTCCTTCTCCTCCTCCTCGATCTTCTCTAGAGCGTCCTTCCTCATTGCTCCGGACAAGGGGGAGAGGGATGAGAGGAGAAGAGCTGGAAGAACCCGGGAGAAGGGCAAGTTTACTCAAGAATGAGTCGATTTTTGAGTCGACTCAAAAATCGACTCATCACACGCAGTTTACTCAAGAATGATGCGTGATTTTGAGTCGATTTCCATCCATCCACTGCCCTATGTCTCTGCCCCAAACCCATACACCCCTTTCATTCAAATACCTCTCTCCTTTTCTTGCACTGACTTCTTTCTCCCATCCCATCGAGAAAGAACCTACAATTCCCACAACCATATGCACGTCCATTCTTGAGGCGCCTCAAAAATCGTCTTAGTTCACGCGGTTTTTTGAGGCACCTCAAAAACCTACAATTCCCACAACCATATGCACGTCCATTCTTCTCCCTCTGCCTCTGCCTCACGCCCATACATACCTTAAAGGATCTATTTCCCCTCCTCCAGCCTCCCCTGTCTCTGCCTCACGCGTTGCCACTCCCCCACCCAGACCACACGTACCTTTCAGAATCTTCTCCTGCAGTTCCCTTTCCTCCTCCTCCAGCCTCCTTTACCCCATAGTCGAAAAAAGAGCTCTCTCTCCCCCCCCACACCCATACACATGCGCGCAAACACACACTCGCACCTTTAAGAACCTTCTCCTTCTCCTGCAGCTCCCTCTCCTCCTCCTCCAGCCGCCCCCTCTCCTCCTGCAGCCGAACCTTCTTCTTCCTCTGCCTCTCCCTCTGCCTCACGCCCTCTCACTCCCCCGTGCATACATACCTTTAAGAACCTTCTCCTTCTCCTGTAGCTCCTTCTCCTCCTCCTCCAGCCGCCCTCTCTCCTCCTGCAGCCGAACCTTCTTCTCCCTCCACTCCTCCACCGCCCGCTGCCACTGCCTCACGCCCATACATACATACATACCTTCCACTTGTGAATTCCGCATGTGCAACGCCCTCCACTCCTCCACCGCCCTCTGCCTCTGCCTCACGCCCATACATACCTTCCATTCAGGAACCCTTCTCGTCCTCCTTTTCACTGCAGCAGCCTCCCTTCTCCCATAGTCGAAACAACAGCATTCTTCCCCCACCCAGACCAGACATACCTTTAAGAACCTTCTCCTTCTCCTGCAGCTCCCTCTCCTCCTCCTCTAGCCGTCCTCTCTCCTCCTGCAGCCGAACCTTCTTCTCCCGCCACTCCTCCACCGCCCGCTGCCGCTGCCTCACGCCCTCCCTGTGCTTCGCCACGTCAGCAGCCAGCTGCTGCCGCCTCGCCGCCCCCGCCTGGGCACACGTGTTGAGGCACACAATTCGTCCATCATACTCGTCACTGCCGTCGCAGCAATCTGGAGGGAGGTGAGGGGAGGTGAGCGGAGGTGAGGGGACAGGCGGGTGTAGGGAGAGGGGGAAAGAGGTGATTTATAGGCTGTCCCCCCTCTGGGCACACATGTTGGGCACACGTGTTGGGGCAGGCAACATCAACACGCCCTTTGCACTCCTCCACTGCCCTCTGCTGCGTGTTTGAAGTAGTGTTTTGAGACGTCTCAAAACACTACTTCAATTAAACACCCCCCTGGGCACACGTGTTGGGGCAGGCAACACCAACATGCCCTTTGCACTTTTCCACCGCCCGCTGTCGCTGCCTCACGCCCTCCCTGTGCTTCGCCACGTCAGCTGCCAGCTGCTGCCGCCTCGCTGTCCCCGCCTGGGCACACGTGTTGAGGCAGGTAATGCGCCCGTCATACCCGGCACTGCCATCGCAACAGTCTGTTGATTATGAGGGCAGGTGAGGTGAGGGAATGGGGCGGGTTGAGAGAAAGGGAAAGCTGCTGCCGCCTCGCTGTCCCCGCCTGGGCACACGTGTTGAGGCACACCACCCTGCCATCGTACTCGTCACTGACGTCGCAGCAGTCTTGGGAGGGATGAGGGGGGATGAAGAGAGGTGAGGGGAGGCGAGGGGAGAGATTGCGAGGGAGCATGTGCACTGCATTTTAATCTTGTCATAGGCATCATTCACTCAAGAGGAGAAGAGGGGAACGGGGTTGTGGCTGTGGTTGCGGCAGAAGGAGGCCTTGGGGCACGCAGAGGTGCCGGGCTCGTCCATCCCGTCCTTGCAACTGGGCAGCGCGCGCATACCCACACTCACGCAGCACACGCCACTTGCAAACATGCGTACCACAGATCCCACTTTTGAGGAGCCTCAAAAGTCAGCTGGGCAGAGCATACACGCAAGACAGGCCACTTACAAACGTATGTACCACATATCCCATCGACTTTTGAGACGTCTCAAAAGAAGTCTCAAAAGTCGGCCACTTACAAACGTACGTACCACATATCCCATCATTAACTCAAGACGAGAAGAGCGAGAGGGGGTTGTGGCCGCAGTTGCGGCAGAAGAAAGAGGCGTTGGGGCAGGCGGAGGTGCCGGGCTCGTCCGTGCTGTCAGGGCAGTCGCAGGAGTTTGCAACACATGCCATGTACCATGTACCATGTACCATGTACGCACGTACCGCATATGCCTTCGTTGACTCGAGAGGAGAAGAGAACAAGAAGAAGGTTGCAACACATGCCATGCACCATGTACGCACGTACTGGGCTCGTCCATGCCGTCAGGGCAATCGCAGAAATCGTCGTTCACATGCCACGCCATGTACCATGCACGCACTTACCGCATATGCCGTCGTTGACTCGAGAGGAGAAGAGCGAGAGGGGGTTGTGGCCGCGGTTGCGGCAGTAGAAGGACGCGTTGGGATAGGCGGAGACAGCAGAAGCATATGCATTGTGCTGTGTGCACGTAACACAACAAGCAACGTACCACATATCCCATCATTCACTCGAGAGGAGAAGAGCGAGAGGGGGTTGCGGCCACGGTTGCGGCAGAAGGAGGCGTTGGGGCAGGCACACAGGCAGAGGTGTGGGGCGATGATCAGAGACTGCATACGCCATCCCAACATACCGCATATGCCATCGTTGACTCGAGAGGAGAAGAGCGAGAGGGGGTTGTGGCCGCGGTTGCGGCAGTAGAAGGACGCGTTGGGGCACGCGGAGGTGCCAGGCTCGTCCGTGCCGTCAGGGCAGTCACAGAAATCGTCGTTGACTCGCGAGATGTGAATCTTCCTGGAACCATCCCGGCACGAAATCACGTCTCCAGAGAATAACGCCTTATCTGCAGCCAGTCATTCCGCACACAAATCACCCACCCATCCTCATTCCGCATCCTCGCCACCCCACCCAACCCATCAGTCCATGCCATGAAACCCCAGCCCCCCACTCACCCATCCAACCTCGCAAGACTCGTTCCCCCAAGCCTCCTCACCCCTCTCTCCTCCTCCCTAACCCACGCAAACATCCGGCTTCCCCATCCCGTCGCTCACACGCACCCCCCGACACACTCACATAAACACAAATACACACGCATGAACGCATATATACATCCACACACCCAAGGACAGATTCAAACACAGAGCAGGCAGCCGATAAGAGAGGTCCAGAAATTAAGCAGCTAGAATTCGACAAGAAAAGGTCGATAGCAAGCTGGTGATGACAGGTGGCACAAACCCGTCCAGCTGGCGATCTACTAGAGGCCGTCCAAACTCGCGATCAAGCATGCGAGGCCGGCTAGGAGAAATCCTTCCAGTTGGCGGACCACTATTGGCCATCCACGTCACGATCAGGGTGAATGTTCCACGGCGAGAAATCGTTTTGAAAGTGTAGATTTTGCATGGCGTCTAGTGCATTCTAGCTTGCAATATGGTGACGAGTATCGACGGGGTATCGAGAGCACCTTGTGGGGGGACGCCACGGAGAGGTTTGATGCTGGCGAAAGCCCCCATCGCTAGGCTGACCATGACGACCAGAAGTAGCGGAATTCGCATATGTGAAGCCATTTTCGCGCTCGTGATGGTAACCCGCGGATGGCAATGTTCTCGTGATGCTAACCACGAGAATGATCCTCTAGTACGTATACGAAGATCGCTAAAGCAGCGTGATCGGAGGCGGAGGTACTTAGGAGCTTAGCATACTGGCGATCAGCTTGCACGAATCTGACGGTTAGCACAGTTGCAAAACTGATCCTCGTGCATATTGCAAGGCAATGGAAAGGGGAGGGGGAGTGCGTGTACATTAGTGCCGCAAGACGCAGATTTCTTCTTCATTTCGATTTGCATTTCACCTCGGTTTCTTTAATGGCGCGAATTATATTGCTCTCATTGGTCCAACCAGTCTGATTTCGAGAAAAATGACGTAATGACATCTCCGACATCCAATCAGTACACAACAAAAATCGAGACAGAACTCTGTGGCACAACAAATAATCAGCCCGTTTTTCAGAACCGCTTTGGCTTCCCTGGTTCGGTGTTCACTGAGCCTTCCAGCTTGGTTTGTGTCCAGGTAGATCCTGGGAACATCGCATTCTTCCGATTGGCCCATCCGAATTCGGAATGCAACGAGCGACCAGAAATTTCTGGAGAGTGGTTGAGGCTATACTCACTATTGGCTGCTGGACTTGAGTTAAAGGTTGACGTGAACACTAAATTCGCAACAATTAATCTTCGAGCTCGACACAGTCATCAAACAAATTTCTTGTAGGCAGTTGATTGATGGATGTTGGTCTTCTGTCAAAAGAGGTTTCTTACTGCCGGGGACGCTCAACCCCAAAACTCATGTGTACAGCTTCTTACTTTCCTCGCATCATTCTAGCAGCAAGCAGCCATGGCTGCATCCTCGTCGCAGCTAGCGGTCTGCAGATCGTTGACCTGTCCCCAAGCGACGAAGCTGCATTCTGGTAATCTCCTTCTCGCAGTTTTCTCCTCCCAGAACCCGTGATCTGAGCCACCATTCCCTAGCATACTTTCCGTCCGAAAGTTGGTGAAAACTATCCTGATTTTTTGCATTTCTGTCTCCCTTTTCTCATTCAAATCCAAAACGGGCATTCAAAACTCGTGACTGTTACTGTTAATGAGGCATCGTGAAGCTTTTCCTATTTGAGATGTAGTTTATCAACGATTCTGCATAATCATTTTCTCCGCTTCCCACTCCCTTCCCACTCCCGTCAGAGTACTTCACCGCAGATTATATAATAATACTATCAATAACTTTCCTCTTGTCGCCCGTCCTTCCCGGCTAGCAGAGCTTCTCCCGTGGCGACAACCGTCGTCGTTTCTGCTGTCCGTATCTCACTCCGATCTCTCGCACAAGCATCCTTCCGCATTCCGCGGAGCATGCCTCCGCGCAATCAAGGGGTCTGGGGATGGGGAGAAGGGAAAGCCAGGACCGCTAGTGCGGAGAATAGGAGAGGAAGGAGAAGAGGAAGAGGAGGAGTGGGATGAGGAGGAAGAGTGGGAGGATGAAATATACGGTTTAGACGAAGACGAGGAGAATTTAGAGGAGGGAGAGCTGGAAGGGGAGGAGGGAGCAGAGGAGGATGATGAGGACGATGCTGTTGTACAGATGGCAGCAGCTGATTGGGAGAGAGCAGCAATGGCGGTGGTGGTGGAGGCGATTGAGAAGCAGGAGAGGGACGAGAGCCGGCGCAAGGGCTGGCGACGCCGACGGGAGGTCACTGAGGAGGTGAGCTCGGAACGTCAGTCTAAGATCACGCGCGGGTTTATCAGGGACAGGGTTTATTAAGGTTTATCCAATCCAGAGTTTGTCAATAATGTTTCTATTTAGGCCTCGGCCTGTCAGTTATACATTTCTAAATGCCCATGGTTTATCAGGTGTAGAGCTCACCAAGCCCACGGTCTCGCAGGCATAGGACATCGAATATTCAGGGCTTACCAGGTGCAGGGTTTAACGAGTCCAGGGTTTATCAGGGTATTATCGAGGGAAGGGGGAGAGCAAGCGGAAGGGCAGGTGACATTATTCAGTGACAATGTTCCTTTGCGGATCTATTCATGTGCATGCCATTGTCATGCATGCATGCATCGCCACGAATGTGCAACATGCATGCATATTCATGGGCACACGTGAATCCCCCTGCAATGGCATTGCCAATGGTCTATGTGGGATGGCATCATGGCGTGATGGCATGGAGCATGATGGCATGGTGGCATAATGGCTTGATGGCACGCTGGCATCATGGCATGGTGGTATGATGGCTTGTATGGCATGCATGATGGCATAATTCTTTCTACATCCTTTGTTTACTCTTGACAATCGTGGTGGCACGATGGCATGGTGGCACGATGGCATGGGGCCACGATGGCAGGTACCGGAGCATCTGCTGCCGCGAGTGGCCATAGTGGGGCGACCCAACGTGGGCAAGTCAGCTCTCTTCAATCGCCTTGTGGGGGTGAGTGGTGCAGTGAGTGGAGTGGAGTGGAGTGGAGTGGAGTGGAGTGGAGTGGAGTGGAGTGGAGTGGAGTGGAGTGGAGTGGAGTGTAGTAATTGATTATTAGCCTTCTGTGTGTTGTTGCTGGCTGAGTTGAGGCTAAATGCTCATTCCACACACACGTAATCTGATCCGACCCCCCTCCCATCTTCCCATTTTCCTTCCCCATCACCCAGTGGAACATCGCATGAGTGCATGTCGAGTCAAGCTCCGATGCTACCTTCAACTCACCACCACACTCCCCAACCCTACGCCGCATGCCCCCCCTCCCACTCTCCATCCCCCTTTCCCACCTCCCCCCTCCCCTCCCCCCCAGCGCAACATAGCCATAGTGCATGACGAGCCCGGGGTGACAAGGGACTGGCTGAGCCAGTGGTGTTGCTGCAACTGCTACTTTTGCTGCTGCTGAATTCCAATAGCATGTTGCTTTTTCTTCCTTCATCCTTCTCCTCCTCCTCCCCTCCCCCCCAGCGCAACATAGCCATAGTGCATGACGAGCCCGGGGTGGGTGGCAAGGGACCGCCTGTACACGCGTGCGGTCTGCTGCTGCTGCTGCTGCTGCTGCTGCTGCTGCTGCTGCTGCTGCTGCTGCTGCTGAAGCTCAGTGATATGCTGTTTCTTTCTCCTCCCCCCCCCCTCTGCCCCCCCCAGCGCAACATAGCCGTAGAGCATGACGAGCCCGGGGTGACAAGGGACCGCCTGTACCAGTGGTGGCGGCTAGGCTGCTGCTGCTATTGGTGCTCAATCCCATCCTCTGCCCTTCCCCATCCCCTATCCCCCCTCCCCCCCCGCCCCCCCCCCCAGCGCAACATAGCAATAGTCCACGACGAGCCCGGGGTGACAAGGGACCGGCTGTACGCGCGTGCTCTCTGGGAGGGCCGCCAGTTCCTTCTCACCGACACCGGAGGCCTCATGGACGCACCCAACGCTGCCGCTGCTGCTGCTGCTGCTGCTGCCGCTGCTACTAGTGGTGCTGCTAACGGTGGTGCTGCAGCTGCTGATGGTGCAGAGGGTGTGGTTGCGAAGAGGGGAAAGGGCGGTAGAGGCGGGAGGGCAGGGCGCGGATCAGCGTCCTCAGCCCTGCTCGCACTCGCCAAGGCGGATGGCATCGCTGTGATTGGTGAGTGAGTGTAACGGTTCAACTGTCAACACATGAATGACTGACTCTAGTCAGGTCATGGGTGGTAGAGGAGAGGGACGAGGGCAGGGCGGGGATCAGCTCAGCTTCCTCCACGGCCCTGCTGCCACTGGCCAAGGCCGATGGCGTCGCTGTCATCGGTGAGTGGATGTTACTTGTGAGAATTCTCAACAGCGACGCCATTCTCAACAGTGACGCCATTCTCAACAGTGACGCCATTCTCAACAGCGACGCCATTCTCAACAGCGACGCCATTCTCAACAGTAACATGAAGATGGCGGATGGTGTCGCTGTCGCTGTCATCGGTGAGTGAGTGAGTGGATGGATGGATGGATGGATGGATGTATGTATGTAGGCACATCAGTGTAGTCAAGGGTGGTAGAGGGGCGGGGCGAGGGCAGGGCGGGGGATCAGCTTTGTCCACAGCATTGTTGGTTGGCATGGCACTCGCAGCGACGAATGGCGTTGCTGTCATTGGTTGGTGAGTGAGTGGATGTAACTGACTGCTCGTCTCGTCCCATGAAGACAGACAGACTCTCATAAAGGTCTCTTGTCCGAACAGACCAGAAGAGTAAAACTCGGTTCCCTTCCCTGGATGCTACTTCTTCTACCCCTCTACCCTTTTGCACAGCTGCCTTAAGCATCCAAGTGCTTGGGTTGGGAAAACGGAGGCTTTCTCCTTCACCAATGAGATCATTAAGATAAGATTATCACCAATGAGGATTTTTTAGGCGCCTCAAAAAAGCTTTCTCCTTCACCAATGAGGATTTTTGAGGCGCCTCAAAAAAGCTTTCTCCTTCACCAATGAGGATTTTTGAGGCGCCTCAAAAAAGCTTTCTCCTTCACCAATGAGGATTTTTGAGGCGCCTCAAAAAAACTTTCTCCTTCACCAATGAGGATTTTTGAGGCGCCTCAAAAAAACTTTCTCCTTCACCAATGAGATCATTAAGATAAGATTATCACCTACGTTCACCTATCGTGGCAAATGGTACAGGTGGCGGCGGGCGATTGGCCAACGAGCGGGCGGCGAAGGAGGCTGAGGTGGCGGGTCTGCCGGAGCTGATTGGGCGGCAGGCAGCTGCTGCCGTGGAGGAGGCTGATGCGATTATCATGGTGGTGGATGGGCAGGTGGGTGGATGGGCAGGTGGGTGGATGGGCAGGTGGGTTCAGGGATTCAGAGGAGCAAGTACCATGGCTTATTTTCGGTTTTCCTCTAGAGCCTACAGGTGGTGGTGCTGCTGCGGTGGAAGGGGCTTATGTGATCATCATGGTGGTTGATGGGCAGGTGGGTGGATGGGCAGGTGGGGAATCTGTGTTGCGAAGGTTAAAATAATCGTGAATATCACGCCTCTAGAGGTCTGGGGATGAATTATATGGTGTAGAAGGATAAAGGCTACATTGTCTAGAGGGTAAACGCGTTTGAACCCCTCTGCCCGTACCTCCTCCCTCGTCTTCTCCCCATTCCAAACCCTGCCAGGCTGGCGCAACAGCTGCTGATGTGGAGATAGCTCAGTGGCTGCGGCGGCGCCACGTGGCGAGCAGCAAGCCAGTTTTCCTGGCAGTGAACAAGTGCGAGTCGCCCACCAAAGGGCTCCTGCAAACCGCCGAGTTCTGGTCTCTAGGGTGAGTAGAAGAGAAGAGAGGGGATGGAAGGTATAGTGCTGGCGTGCCATGTGGAGAGCAGAGCAGCAAGCCGGTGTTTCTGGCAGTGAACAAGTGCGAGTCGCCCACCAAAGGGCTCCTGCAGACTGCCGAGTTCTGGTCGCTGGGGTGAGTGGAAGAGGGGAATGGGAAAGAAGAATATGGTGTGGTTCCTTTCCTTGGGTCCTGTCTATGCTCGTCGTGGTTCGGTCTGGCAGTGAACAAGTGCCCGTCGTCGCCCACCAAAGGGCTCCTGCTGCACACCACCTAGTTTTGAGGCGCCTCAAAACTAAAGCACACTACCGAGTTCACTGGTGGTCGTTGGGGTTGGGCTGGCAACAAGGGTTAGCGTGCACCCACGGCGTCATCCTCATCCCTGCCCTCCCTCTGTCTTCCTCTTGCTGTGCCACATCCCCATTTCCATTACCCCACAACTCCATGCCCCACATCCAGCCTTCCTGACCCCTATGGCGGTGCCTGCCCTCTCAAACAGGGGCACTGCCGACCGTCTAAGCGCTTGTCCCATGCCCCTCCCACGCACTCCCCTCTCATTCCTCCCTACCCCCTCCGTTGTAATGAGGCGACCAGCCAAGCGCTTGCCCCATACCCATCCCACACTCCTCCCTGCCTTCTCACCACCCTGTCCCGTGCCCATCCTTCAGCCTGACCCCGTTGGCAGTGTCGGCCCTCTCAGGCACGGGCACAGGCGACTTGCTGGATGAGCTGATGAAGGCGCTGCCGTCGCAGGAGGTGAGCCACAGGCACGTGCTGAGGAGGAGGAGGATGATGGAATGAGCATGGGCACAGGCACGGGCACAGGCGACCTGCTGGATGAGCTGATGAAGGCGCTGCCGTCGCAGGAGGTGAGGGAATGAGGAAGTGCGGAGGAGATTGGTGGTGATGATGATGAGGAAATCATGGAAAACAACGTGCAAGGAACGGCACAGGTGACTTGCTGCATGAGCTGCTCAAGGCACTGCCGTCGCAGGAGGTGAGGCACAGGCACCTGGTGAATGGCTGATGGAATGAGCAGGGCCACGAGCAGAGGCACGAGCAGGGGCACTGGCATGGGCATGGGCACTGGCATGGGCATGGGCACGGGCATGGGCACGGGCATGGGCATGGGCATGGGCACGGGCACGGGCATGGGCGACCTGCTAAATGAGCTGCTGTCCCAGGATGTTGGTTAGTTGATGCGATGCGGGCGACGATGCTGATAGTCATCAAGGGAACGAGGGCAAGCACAATTCAAAGCACATCACAGCTGGATGAGCTTTTACAGGCGCTGCCGTCGCAGAAGGCGAGGGCATGAGGAGGGGGATGAGATTGATATATGAGTAGGTGGGGGGGGGAATGAGGAGGTTTGTGGTGATACACTCAGTCTGTAAGAACCCAGTTTTGAGACGTCTCAAAACTACACTCAGTCTGCAAGAACCCAGTTTTGAGACGTCTCAAAACTACACTCAGTCTGTAAGAACCCTCAAGCATTCTTTTGCTTCGACTCCTTTTGAAACGTCTCAAAAGACTCCTACCATGCTTTTTATCATACTCAATTTCCCCACACCTCTCCTCCTCTCCTCTAAACACTACTCTCCTCTCATCTCCTCTCTTGTCCCCTCTTACCGTGCAGGAACCCGGATCTTCCACTTCTCTTTCCGCGATCACCGGCAGTGACACTGCTGCTACCACACAGGTTGGTCGCTGCTTGGTGGTAATCACACACCTAAGGTGTTGGGGCCACCGTACTCACTTTCATCTCACTCACTCCCACCGCGATCAGCCCCACCTCACTCTCTTCCAACATCACCAGCAAATTACTCTACTTCCAGCATTCGGGTACGTTTTGAGGCGCCTTTTATACTTGACCACTCTTTCTTATTGCTGCTATCATTATTGTCACTCATTCTTCCCCGCTGTGCTGCTCTATGAGGCAACTTTTGAGTCGACTCAAAAGTCACCTTGAGGCGCCTTTTATACTTAACCACTCTTTCTCATTGCCGCTATCATTGTTGTCACTCATTCTTCCCCGCTGTGCTGCTCGATCACTCCACACTCCCCCTGCAGCTCGGCCGAGTGTCTCTGGCAATAGTGGGGCGGCCCAACGTGGGCAAGAGCAGCATAGTGAACGCGCTTCTGGGGGAGGAGAGGACCATCGTGAGCCCTGTCAGCGGCACCACCCGCGATGCCATCGACTCCAAGTTCACCGGGCCAGATGGACAGGTGGGTTTATGTGCAAGTGTGTGTGTGTGTGTGTGTGTGTGTGTGTGTGTGTGTGTGTGCGTGCGTGCGTGCGTGCGTGCGTGCGTGCGTGCGTGCGTGCGTGCGTGCGTGCGTGCGTGCGTGCGTGCGTGCGTGTCTCAAGCTGATAGATTATTTCCCCTTACCACTGTGAGCCCTGTCAGCGGCACCACTCGCGATGCCATCGACTCCAAATTCACCGGGCCAGATGGGCAGGTGGGTGTTTTTGTCTGTTTGTGTGTGTCCTCATGTTTATAATGGGTACTTTCACACACCATCGTGAGCCCTGTCAGCGGCACCACCCGCGATGCCATTGCCTCCAAGTTCACCGGGCCAGACGGACAGGTGTGTTGGTGCGAGCATGCGTGTGTAGACTTACCATACACTGACTGACAGGGTCTACTACTCTCACATCCCATTGACCATCGTGAGCCCTGTCAGCGGCACCACCCGCGATGCCATTGACTCCAAGTTCACCGGACCAGACGGACAGGTGGGTGGGTGGGTGGGTGGGTGGGTGCGTGCGTGCGTGCGTGGTTTTGTGTGTGTGCTCATGCGTTGCTGACAGGGCTGTGTGGCATATGTCCTCATACTGATAATGAGTGAGTACTTCCCTATACCAGCAGCAGCAGTAGCCGGATAAAAAGCAGAATCAACGTCTCTTACTGACTCCACAATCCATCTCCTCTCCGCCTCCCACCTCAACCCGTTCAGGAATACACTCTGATCGACACAGCAGGGGTGCGCAGGCGAGCAGCGGTGGCAGCAGGCAGCAGGGCGGAGGGGCTGTCGGTGAATCGGGCGCTGAGGGCCATCAGGCGGGCGGACGTGGTGGGGCTGGTGGTTGATGCCATGCTGTGCGTCACAGAGCAGGTGGGTCTGACAGTATGGGTGTGACTGCAGGTGCGTGTGACTGGCAGTGAGAATGGAGCCGGCAGCAAGCAGGCAGCGAGCAGCAGTGTCAGTGAATCGGGCACTGAGGGAAATCAGGCGGACAGACGTGGTGGGACTCGTGGTTGATGCCATGCTGTGTGTCACAGAGCAGGTGGGTGTGAATGTGGCGTGGTGACTGTATAGGGGTCGCGTGTGCCTCTAGGACAGCAGGCAGCAGGCAGCAGGTAGGCAGCAAGCAGCAAGCAGCAAGCAGCAAGCAACAAGCAGCAAGCAGCAAGCAACAAGCAGCAAGCAGCAGGCAGCAGGCAGCAGGGCGGAGGGGCTGTCAGTGAATCGGGTGCAGAGGGCAATCAGGTCTTTCTCTCCCTCACCCTTTTTTCCTGCACTCCCGTCTCGTCTCTCCATCTCTTCCCCTCTTACAGGATCTGCGACTAGCAGAGCAGATAGAGAGGGAGGGCAAGGCGTGTGTGGTGATTGTGAACAAGTGGGACACAGTACCAGACAAAGACGCCACCAGCACGTTGAGCTACACAGAGGACGTGCGGGGGAAGCTGCGCTCCATGCCCTGGGCTCCCCTTGTCTTCACCTCTGCGACGACAGGCCAAAGGGTGGCAAAGTGAGTGCCTGTGGGTTGGGGATGTGTGCAAGTCCGTGTGTGGGTGCCTGTGTGTGTGGGTGCCTGTGTGTGTGGGTACCTGTGTGTGTGAATACCTGTGGCTGTGGGTACCTGAGTGGGTGGGTACTATACAAGTGGGACACCGTGCCTGACAAAGACGCCACCAGCACAGTGAGCTACACGGAGGACGTGCGGGGGAAGCTGCGCTCCATGCCCTGGGCTCCGCTGGTGTTCACCTCTGCTACCACAGCTATGTTGCGGAAGACGCGTCTAGCGTCTTAGACGGTTGCGTCTAGACGCAGCGTCTAAGACGCTAGACGCATTTCAGGCCAGATTAGATGCAGGATTAGACGAAAGCCCGGGCAGGCAAAAAAAGTTCGGGCAGCCTAAAAAAGCTTCTGTGGGGCATGGGGAGGGTGGGGGACATGCACATATGTCACAATTGGGTCAAATTTTCGCTGTACCATAACCTTTTCCCCATACTTAGAGTTTCCCGAGGGAACTAGCCAAACCCTAAAGGGTTTTTGAAAGAGAGTTTGGTAGAAATGAAAGATGGGGAGCACAAATGGGGGATTTGTGCTCCCCAACCTCTTGGTGGTTTGCCATAGAGGTTGGGTTTTCTAGATACTAGCGGTGCAGTGAGGTTTGTGTGCAATTTTGGTTGGGGGGGTATCAAATTTGCTTGGGGGGCTGGTTTCTATGGTCGAAATGGGTGGGAGGAGGTGCAAATGTCGCGAAATTGAATTTCGCTTCGAAATCGCGAAATTCAATTTCGCGCGCGCGATTTTTTTTTTCGGGCTGACCGAAAAAAATCGGCCCAAGCGTCTTGCGTCTTCCGCACCTCTGGTACCACAGGGCAGAGTGTGGCCAAGTGAGTGTGGGTGTGTGAGTGTGAGCACCAGTGTTTGAGATTGTGGCGGACAAAGACGCCACCAGCACAGTGAGCTACACGGAGGACGTGCGGGGGAAGCTACTCTCCATGCCCTGGGCTCCCCTGCTGTTCACCTCTGCGACCACGGGGCAGAGGGTGGCCTAGTGAGTGCCTGTTGGGTAGGGAGTGTGGGTACCAGTGTCTGTGGGTGCCTGTGTGTGTGTGTATGGGAACAACTAACCAAGCCACCAGCACAGTGAGCTACACACAGGATGTGCGGGGGAAGCTGTGCTCCATGCCCTGGGCTCCCCTGCTGTTCACCTCTGCGACCACGGGGCAGAGGGTGGCCAAGTGAGTGCCTGTTGGGTAGGGAGTGTGGGTACCAGTGTCTGTGGGTGCCTGTGTGTGTGTGTATGGGAACAACTAACCAAGCCACCAGCACAGTGAGCTACACACAGGATGTGCGGGGGAAGCTGTGCTCCATGCCCTGGGCTCCCCTGCTGTTCACCTCTGCGACCACGGGGCAGAGGGTGGCCAAGTGAGTGCTTGTTGGGATGTGTGTGTGGGGGGGGGGGCGGGGGGGGGGTTTGCTTGAGCGTGTGGGTAAAATTGCAAAATGCGCTCCATGCCCTGGGCTCGCTGGTGTTCACCTCTGCTACCACAGGGCAGAGAGTGGCCAAGTGAGTGCCTGTGAGGATGCGTGTGTATGGGTGTGCGAGTTGAGCGCGTAGCATAGCAAGGCCATCACCAGCACCGTCATCAGCTTGTCATGTGCCACGCACTTACTTGGCATGCCCTCACATGGCGCACTTACTTGGCATGCCCTCACATGGCGCACTTACTTGGCATGCCCTCACATGGCGCACTTACTTGGCATGCCCTCACATGGCGCACTTACTTGGCATGCCCTCACATGGCGCACTTACTTGGCATGCCCTCACATGGCGCTCACACTTACTTGACATGCAAATTCTCTCGCTCACACTTACTCTATTCCTCATCTCTCGCCTCGTCTTTGCTCAGGATTTTGGAAGCTGCCCGTTTTGCTGCCCAGCAGCGGGCCAAGCGCCTTACAACGGCCACGCTGAACCAGGTGGTCGGAGAGGCTGTTTCTTTTCAACCGCTGCCCGGAGGCGGAAAGGGTAACAAGCGAGGAAAAATATATTACAGCACTCAGGCGGCGACTAACCCGCCGACCTTTGTGTTTTTCGTTAACGACGCGAAACTTTTCGGGCAGCAGTATCGGCGATACATGGAAAATCAGCTTCGGGAGAATATTGACTTTGAAGGCACACCGATCCGGCTGCTCTGGCGAAGCAAGCGCCGAACCAAACCAGTAGGTTCGGAAGGGGAAGCGACAGGAGGGGCCGGAGGGGGAGCGGCAGGAGGGGCATCAGGAGAACAAGGGAAAGGTGGAGGGAGGGGAGGGGGAAGAGGAGGGAGGGGAGGGAGAGGAGGGAGGGGAGGGAGAGGGAGAGGAGGGGGTGGGAGGGGAGGAGCCTCATGGAGGGGAGGGAAAGAGGGGAATGTGAAGGTGAGCCAGGGATAGGTAGCGAGGCATTGCTGGGTGTAGGATCTTTGCTGTAGGGCATGTGTAACACATGGTACTGTACGACATATTACAAGGTTGATAGACTGCTGCTGAAAAGGCTTTATGGCCATTTTACAAAGATTATATAAGAGAGGGACATACAGATACGGTAGTTTATACCTACACCGTAGAAGATACCGTACCGTACAAGAAATGGGACTTGTGTGAGAGAAGCAACAGATGAAGCTTATTTGAGAAATGGGCCTTATTTGAGCTTTTTAGCTTGGAAATGGCCGCTGCCTGTTCTTCTCCTGAATTTCCTTCTAGAGGCACCAGTGCTGCCTGTTGTCCTCCTGAATCTCCTACAGTGGGTGAGGCAAGAACGGGTGAGGTGAGAACGGGTGAGATGACAATGGGTGAGGTGACCATGGGTGAGGCGACTTTTGCTTGGATTCAAAAGAAAGTGCAGGGAGTGCCGCAATGCAGTTACCATAGTTAAGATACCGTACTAAAATGCTGGAATGCTTGAATGGTAGGGTGCTTGGGCAGCTAGAATTCTAGGATGCAGCTGGGACTTTCTTTTGGGGGGAGGGTGGGGTTGTGGGGGAGGGGGGAAGGGTGGATTCTACAGTCGACACAACGCAGGTAGCAGTGTGGATTTAAGGTCACCCCGCTACAGTGCAGCTAGGATGCTAGAGTGCAGCTATGATGCTACAGTGCATCTAGGATGCTACAGTGCAGCTAGGATGCTACAGTGCAGCTAGGATGCTACAGTGCAGCTAGGATGCTACAGTGCAGCTAGGATGCTAGAGTGCAGCTAGGATGCTACAGTGCAGCTAGGATGCTACAGTGCAGCTATAATGCTACAGTGCAGCTAGGATGCTACAGTGCAGCTAGGATGCTATGACTTGGGGGGACTTGGGGGGCGGGGGACTCACAGCTAACGCAACGCACGTGATAAAAAGGTGTTTTTGAAACGTCTCAAAAAGGGTACTTCACGACGCAAAATCACCCTTTTATCACGAGACTTGGGGGGCGGGGACTCACAGTTGACTCGGTTTTTTAGTCGACTAAAAAAACTGACTTGGGGGAACTTGGGGGATGGACTCACAGTTGACGCAGCGCAGGGAGCGAGCGACCTCCTTCTTCTTGATGCGGAACTTGCTGATGGTTTGGAGGGTGAGGGGGGAGAGGGGGAAGAGAGGAGTGAGAGGATGGGTACCAGGAAAGAGTGTTGTGAGGAGGGTGCGGGCGACCTCCTTCTTCTTGATGCGGAACATGCTGATGGTTTGGTGGAGAAGTAGGGGAGGGGAGGGGAGGAAGTGCACGGAGGGTTGAAAAGGGGTGGGTGAGGGAGGGTGCGGGTAGGGAGCGAGCGACCTCCTTTTTCTTGATGCGGAGCATGCTGTTGGTTTGAGAGAGGCGAGCGGGGAGAGGGGAAGGAAGGGGGAAAGAAGGGGGTGGAAGAGAGGGGGGGGGGGGGGAGAGGGGGAACAGGGGGAACAGGGAGGGGTGGATGAGAAGGGGAGAGCTTTTATGGACACACACCGATGGTTTGGGTTTTTGAGGCGCCTCAAACACCGATGGTTTGGGTTTTTGAGGCGCCTCAAACACCGATGGTTTGGGGGGAAATAGTGGGGAGAGGGGGGTTGGTGGAAGGAAGAGAGGGGGGAATGCAGGGACTGGGGAAGAAGGGGAAGGGTGAGAAGGGGTGGGAGGATTGGAATCAACAAGATGATAGGATGTGACTGTGCGAGAACGATGCACTGAGCTTGGGAGGTTCTGGTAGTTTGGGCTGGCGTTTTTATTTAGTATTTTCAAAAGCAAAAGATGATGGGGTTTGGGAGATTTTGGCGTGTTGGGAGGACTTGGGAGATGGGGAAATTGGAAGCAAGGACTTCTGAGGTGCCCCAGAAGTCTGATTTTGTTGATTTGCATAGTCTTGAAAGTGAGGAGTATTCAAGTGAGGAAGCTTGAAGCTTCTGGGTGATAGTCTCAGAAAACCTCCGTGATTTGGACAGACTTAAAAAGTTGGGGAAGGGTGCAGGGGGAAGGGGGGGACTTGGGGATATAAGGGGGGGGCGGGGGGAGGGTGGGAGAAGTGAAAAGAGGGGGAGAGAAATGGAAGAGGTGGAGGAGGAGGTGGTGTTGTTGGTGGTGGACAAAGGGTGCGGTAAAAAGGGAAAGTAGGGGGGGGGAACGGGGAAGGGAAGGGGGAGAGGAAGGGGGAGGGGAAGGGGGAAGGGAAGGGGGAGAGGAAGGGGGAGGGGAAGGGGGAAGGGAAGGGGGAGAGGAAGGGGGAAGGGAAGGGGGAGAGGGAGGGGGATGGGGGGGAAGGGAAGGGGGAGGGGGGAGGGGAAGGGGGATGGGGAGGGGGAGAGGGAGGGGGAAGGCAAAGGGGAGAGGGAGGGGGTATACGACGAAACTGACCCGAAAAACTTGTTCATGGCCTTGCGGGCAGACGAAGGGTTGAACTCGAATTTATCCAGCGGGTTACCCTGGCACCCCTTTTGCGGCTGCGCGACAATTTTCTTGCACCACTTCGCAACTTCTTCCGTCTTCCCGTCTGCTGTTACCGTACTGCGCCACGACACCTGCACGAAATTCGCCGAACGTGCGAAACTGTCCGGAATGTTGACGCAGCTCATCCCCTTGCTAAGCCGCGAACCACCAGCTGCGGCACGTTCGTGTTCGGATCGCCGAGAACCAACGTCGTCGTAGCTTCGTCTCTTCCGCTCACTCCCAAAATTTTCGCCTGGTCGACGGTTTTCACATTCAGCTCAAATCCCAACCCACGCAGCTCCGCCCGCGCCGAAACGTCTAAGCTCCTCGAGTAAACGTCACCGAGTTGCACCGAAGCGCCCGCATTCGCCCCAGCTTTCACGCCTTTGCGGCTAATCTCAGCCGCCGACGCGGCCGTACCTCCAGCCCCAATACCTTTCACACTCGCGCCAATTCCAAACCCGGCGTCCGCGGAAACCTCGTCGCGGCTAACCTTTGCCTTCGACCCGATATTAGTTCCGGCACCTGCGATATTCCCCACGTTCCCGTAAACTCCAAACCCGGCATTCGCGTTAACTTCTTTCTTGTTGAACCCGCCGCCAGCGCCGATATTCAGATTCGCTCCCACGCCTGCCACGTCAGCATTCGCGCCAACCGAAGCGTCCGCGTTGACCCCGGATTTCGTCACGCCGGCGCTGCCCTTCGCCTTCGCCTCGCCCGTCCCGATGCCGTTAAACACGTTCGCGTTTGCAGATCCGTCGACGTTCGCGGTAACCCCCTCACGGTTGAACTTCGCGGAGCCAATTGCATCCCCAGAAGCGCTTGTCTTAAGCAGATCAGAGCTGACGTCAGCACTCCCGGAAGGATTAATCTCCACCTGGTTGTTGCCGCCCGTCACTCTGAGCCCGCCAGCGGCGTTGACGGCTATCGGGCCGACTGTCGCGCCAACGGGAACGACAATCGCCGCGGAATTTTCGCCGGAGTTCGTTTTGCTGGTTTTGGCGGGGACAGATTCAACGCTATTGGTGTATCCGCTGTTGTCATTTGCAATCGGCGTCACGGAGTTGTCGGTCTGAACGCCATCGGAATTCAGCTGCTGCTGGTCGCCGCCGGAATTCAGCTGCTGCTGGTCGCCGCCGGAATTCAGCTGGTCGCCGCCGGAATTCAGCTGGTCGCCGCCGGAATTCAGCTGGTCGCCGCCGGAATTCAGCTGGTCGCCGCCGGAATTCAGCTGGTCGCCGCCGGAATTCAGCTGGTCGCCGCCGGAATTCAGCTGGTCGCCGCCGGAATTTAGCTGGGTGCCGTCAGTATTCAGCTGGGTACGGCCGGTATTCAGCTGGTTGACTTCGGTCTGTTGGGTGCCGTCGTAGAAGCCGAACGCTCGTGCTGTCTGCCAGGAAGACGCTGCACGGGAAATTCGGTAAAAGACTTTTGGGGCGTCTCAAAAGACGCTGCACGGGAAATTCGGTATAAGGTTCAAAGTTGAGCAAATTAGGCACGTTGGTAATTTTTTTCCGGTGGGTATCGTGCGTAGCAACCATGAGGATGCTTGTCACACGACTCGCGCAAAAATGTGGGAACTGACTAGGGCAATCTCAAGAAAGACGATAGTCAAGACGGCTGTTGTGCGTGCGACTTGCACGTTCGTCAGATTCGTCAGAAACGTCGCGAATGCTTTTTGCGGAAACAGCTCGAAGTCGCACCTGACAGGGTTACTACGACAAGGATGATCGCCAAGGCTCCATTGATGGCGCTTTTGTCTCGTCGCCCCATGATTGGAGAAGAGGTGGTGGAGCTTGAGGCTTCTTGGACGAGCGTCCGCAGTGAAGCTGGCAAGCCTTAGTGAAGAGTTTCAGATGAAGGAAACGAACTATCTGTCGCGAATGTGGAGGAAAAACTGTGGTGGAAGCAACGAGGTGCACAGCAATGTGAGTTGTGGTTGTTTGCTTGGGCAAGGGAATGTGTTTTATGCGCCGAGGCGAGGAGGAACAAGGCTACCGAACCGCGTTTCCAATGTACATTGGCTTCGCTTGCCAAACCAGTTGCGCGGAGGGTGTCGAATGACGAATCGCGCTCTCAACGAATAAGAATTCACCCACAATAAGCCAGCTCCAATAATTTGAGCTCCAATAAGTTGCCTTCCCTGACCCCCGCACTGTACCTTTAGCACTAGCTTTTGCAAAAGAGTGCATAGAATAAAAGTCCATAATAACACATGAAACTTAACATACCTTTTCTTGTGAAATACCAGAGCTGGTTGAAAGCAGGTGTCCATGCATTTTTCCTCTCATAAACCGCTCACGGTTACAGGCCCACTATTGGAAGCTCTCTTCGTATAAAACCACATCGTCATACGGTATATGATAAGGTACTCCACACCACACCACATACCAAGGGTGCACCTGATTTTCAATATCAATCAAGGTGCTTTGACACCCAGGGCATATCCTGGTCGGTCCTCAGTGCATGAACTACTTTATCCCTACACGAAAGAAAGAGAAAGAAAGAACTATGGAAAGAACACAACCAAGAACACGTACCGTACTAAACCTGCACACGCACGCATGAGCAAAGGAAAGAAACGTAGCAAGACATATCTTGGTCATACATCAAGATAAAGCTGACCTAAGTGGAGCAGAATGGGGAGCATACCTGGCAAGTTGAGCTGCATCCACTGATGGCAGTGCAGCGCTGCGCCCGTCTGCTAGCACAAGGCGTGCATTTTGAGTCGACTCAAAAGGCAGTGCAGCGCTGCGCTGCGCCCTCTGCTAGCACAAGGCGTGCACTCGAAAGGAAGGAGCGATAGGTGACAGCGAGGAGAGAGGAGCGATAAGAGAGAGAGGGGATTGGGACGATTCTTGAGGCGCTGCAGAAATGGATGGAATCGCAACGCTGTGCCCTCAGCGAGGAAAAGACGAGACTCAGCCATGCTCTCAAGTCAAGAATGGGTAGATAACAGCACGCTCTGCTGGTCGACTGGGTAAAAGGAAAGAAAAGGGGAAAAAGCATGCGAACATGC
Organism: Closterium sp. Naga37s-1; assembly: GCA_947471745.1. Classification (NCBI taxonomy): domain Eukaryota; kingdom Viridiplantae; phylum Streptophyta; class Zygnematophyceae; order Desmidiales; family Closteriaceae; genus Closterium; species Closterium sp. Naga37s-1. Next base: position 6,111,361 of record CANJKZ010000735.1, read on the forward strand.
CATGCGCGCATTGGAGTGGAAGAAGGGAGAGGGTGAGAGAGGGAGAGGGAGAGGGAGAAGCTGTTTTGACAGTTGCTTTCGTTATCCTTGTGCATGTCTGTACTTGCTCGGATCTAATACACCGACCGCTTGAGAGGGAGAGAGGGGGTTCGAGGCAAGGGAGAAGGGGTTTGCGATGAGGGATGACAACACTGCAGCGCTTGGGGAGGAAGGCGGCAGGTCTCCGCCAGATTTGCAGGGAGGGAAAGAAAGAAAGAAACAGAGAAACAGAGATTGAGAGGAGGGGGCACTACAGCGTCGCAGCTTGGGGAAGAAGGAGACAGATTTCGGCCAGGTATTCACTGGGGAAGAGGGAGGGAGGGAGTGAGGGATGGAAGGAGGGGGAGGGGGAGGGGGAGAGACGAAGTCACTTGGAGGGCGAGGGAGCAACGGATGGAGCAAGGAGAAATTTTGGTCCTTTAGTTTGCACGGACCATTATTCTTCAGGTCTGTGACCTTCAGACTTTATCAAGTCGACTTGAGAATGGGGTTCAAACAGGCGTAACACCGAATCATGCCACATCAACGTGCCACATCAGCATGCAACATCAGCATGCCACATCAGCATGCCACATCAGCATGCCACATCAGCAAGCCACATCAGCATGCCACATCAGCATGCCACATCAGTGTGCCACACCAGCGTGCCACACCAGCGTGCCACACCAGCGTGCCACACCAGCGTGCCACACCAGCGTGCCACACCAGCGTGCCACACCAGCGTGCCACACCAGCGTGCCATCTCCATGTGCCTCCTTTCAACTCACCATGCTGCCTGCGAGGCATCGCGAGTTGATCGACTATTTCCTTCCCACCTTCTGGTTCTTGATCATCACTTGATCCATCTCACCCACCAGAACCACACACATCTACAAACATGTATGCCCAGCTGACATGTGGGAACGCCTCACTCATGATCCACCACTCCCAGCGCCTTCCCCAATTCTTTTCAACCCTACCCCAATCTGTCCCAACCCTTCCCAACCCCTCCACAAGTTCTGTGTCCTTGCTGATCAGCTCGTCTAACTCATCTAACAGCAGCACACATATCTATGCACGGCTGAGATGCCTCACTCATGATTTACCCTTCCCAATCCTTTTGAACACCTCCACAATCCCGTCCAACCCTTCCCAACCCCTCTAAACGTTCTGCCCCTTGCTGATCAGCTAATCCATCTCATCCACCGGTAGCACACACACTCCTCCTCATCATTTCCCATTCCCCTCCTCCTTCCGCCCTCCTCGCCTCCCACTTCCTCCTCCTTTCCCCCTCTTTCTGCCCCTGGCAACCCCGCCAGGAGCAGAGGAGGAGCGAGGGGATGCGAATCTGAGATTGAGTGAGTGAGGAGCTCTCTACCACGCGACTCTCTGACCCGTTAGTGCCTCCCAGAGGACCTGTTGTTTGCGGGTGGGAGGGGGAGGGGGGGGAGGAGGGAGGGGGGAGAGGGGGAAGGAAGGAGGGAGCATGGAAAAGGAGAAAATGGAGGGCGTTTGAGGCGCCTCAAGAGAGGAGTAGAGGGCATATTTTCCGGGCGACCCTCGGGCCATTCAGCCCCTCCCAGAGGACAAGCGATGAGGGGGAGGGAAAAGGGCAGGGAGGAAGTTGGCAGGGAGGGGCTGGTAGAGAAGGGGGTGAGAGAGAAGCGGGTGACTGAGAAGAGGGTGACGAAGAACAAGGCGACAGAGAGGGGGGCGACAGAGACTGGGACGAAAGAGAGGGGGATGACTAAGAAGGGGTTGACAGAGAAGGGGATGAGAGAGAAGGGGTTGACTGAGAAGGGGGTGAGAGAGAAGGGGGTGACAGAGAAGGGGGTGAGAGAGAAGGGGATGACATGACAGAGAAGGGGGTGACATAGAAGGGGGCGGCAGAGAACAGAGCGACAGGGAACAGGGCGACAGAGAACAGGGCGACAGAGAAGGGGTTGAAAGAGAATGGGGTGACAGGGGGCAGAAGTACAAACAAAGGCGGCGGGCAGCGGGGACAGGAAGGCGGAGGGCATTGATGTGGACGAATTGACTTTCGGTCGACTCACAGGGTGCTCACCGAGAAGAAGGTAGTCTGTGCAGGCAGGCGCAGGGCGCTGATATGCACGAACCGGGATTGCGGACTCACTTTGACGTTGATGATCCGTCTCAGTTCTGAGATGTGTTGTAAGGGAGCACGGCTGACGAGGCGCCATGGATCCGGGCTCGTCTCAACTGTTGGGACGTTTCAAAAATGCCTGAAATAAACCCGACTAATACGAGCCAATTGATCCAGGTTCGGTTTCAGAGACATCGAACGAAATGAGTTTCAAGACGTCGAAAGTGGAACCCCTTTCTGCGCGAAATGGAGGAACTTCCAACGCCGAACGCCATGTGGCGAACGAAATTGAAATATTTCGAATGTAGCATGCATGCAAACGGCATAAAATAGTATCGGCTCGCGAAACCAGGCTTTGTTGTGAAACATGCGAGTAGAACGATGATGCATTGAAAAGCGCTCGATCGAGATGGTCGTACTACGTTAGTCTGACTGACACTGTGGGCACTAGGTAGCCTGCTAGACAGAGGTTTCACGAATCGCGGCTGTCGGAGATTCACACCTGGTATGTCAGAGAGATCGAGGGCCGCGATTGTGCCAATGCCACCAACTAAAATGCGGGGTTTGAGAAATGCGATATTTGCACAATGATCGGTACATGCAGGAACGATACGGATTTTCGGAATATCGTCTTACCGAAATTTTGTGGCTAATTGAGACGCCGCCTAAAGGCCACGGTTGGTTCCATTGTGCATATTATTAATTCATTCAGCATGTACAGCAATCTACACAGTCTAATCGGGAAGACTAGAAAGCCAGTTCCCGAAAAAAATCATCACGGGCTAGCATCACGGATATTGAGCAGCAAAGCTCAGAAAGAACCACCCCGTCCTGACTGGCAAGCGCAGCAACGCGTGACAGGGCACAGCAATTTCAACTTAGAAACTCGCTCATGCTAGCGAGAGTTTCGATGCAGTAAGGGAGCGGATAACGGGGAATGCAAGGCCCATGAGGACCCAAAATACACGGAAGCATATTCCACTCCCTAAGGCGTGAAGGACTCCACCTGGCTCGTCAGCTGGATGGAGGAGGACGAAAAAACGGAGAAAGATGCGAAGGAGGAGTAGGAGGAGGAGGCAGAGGGAGACGAGGACATGAGCGCGGAGCGCACGGAAGCGGCACTGAAATGGCTGCTGTTGCCGCAGCTGGAGGGAGTTGTGCTGCTTATGGGTTGCTCAAGGCCTTTACGGCAGGACGATAACGAATGGGGAGAATTGATGGTTTGATGAAACGGTTGGGAGTGGTATGCAATGGAACTGAAGGGTTGGGAGTGGTAAGTTGCGGTGGCATTGATGTAGGGTTCGGGGGATGACCCACCCACAGCAGCCCAAACAGGTTCCCATTCGTGACACATTTCGCGGGGGTGCGATTTTGAATGCGACATTGTAGTCTTTCGCCGCATAAGTTTGCCCGCATCGCTGACATCTTCGTCAATGTCGTAACAGACAGCGAAGTCTGGAAATACTGCAGCAGCAGGCGAATCTGCCAGCTTCCTCTGGTTACCGCGGGGGAGTTTTAGTTCGCGCTCAAGCACATCAACTTTCGTTGCGCTTCCCTGCTGCTCCTGCTCCTGCTGTTGCTGTGGCTCCATTGGGGAGGTCTGAACGCTTGGCGTGTCTTGAACGCCAGCGTATCTATGCTGCATGTGCGGAGTCCACATTGTCTCCTCCGCGGAAGATCTCTGCGTTTCGGACCCCGTCAGTGCTGCGCGGACCATCGCTGTGCTCAGCAGCGCTGGCTGCGACTCAGCTGGCTGCGATCCTTCGTGCGTCGCAGGGAGGCCCGTGAAAGGATCTCGGGGGATCACCCGCCGGCGGGTGCTCGTTCGCGGCGATCCCGTGGCGTGCCGCCGTAGCGAGCCCGGGTCCAGCGACACTCGCCGGGAAGGGCCCCGGTGCGGCCCTTCGTGAACCAAAGCAACATCGTTGGCGACTTCGCCAAACGCTTCCGTAGGTCGCAAAAACGACGCGCTTTCGCGACGCAGACGAGGAGTTCCCTCCCCGCCATTTCCCCCTGGAGAAAGCGGGCCGTTTTCCCCGTCGGCCGAAACAACCGGGGTGAGGTGGTAAGTGCTGCCGGGTCGCAGAACCTTTTGCGGCGCGAGTCGTGGGCGGGAGGAGGTGAGGCTGCCGACGTGGTAACCAGGATACTCCGCTAGGATATCCGCGACTTTCTTCCCCGCGCCGAACATCTCAATGCTGCCGTCTGGAAGCAGCAAGCACGCGAGCTTATCGCTGGTGCCCCGAAGCGCGTCCAGGTGCCCCCACAGGCTCTTGCTTGTCTTCGCCATTGAGCGAAGGAATGATCAGAGAAATAATTTTAAAAAACGAAGATTTCGCCTCAATGCACCTCTGAAGATTTTGATGGGGTGATCTGAGAGAGGAGTCTGGCTGGTAAGAGAGTCTGGTGAGAGAAGGTCCACCAACCAAGCAAACTTTCCGAAAGGGCTCCTCTCCGAGAGGAGAAAAGGACGTGGTAGAAACGAGCTGTTAAAAAATGCTGAGACCCGCCGCCAAGCTATGCGAAGATGGGATATGAACTCGTCTTATATATTCACTGGATCGACGTGACTGAGCGAGTGGCAAGACCGAAATGCAGGTGGGCTAGTCTAGCCTACTCCGACTCAGGGATGCACTTGGGAGATGCACTCCACTCCACCCACTGGGATACCGCCACTGCTGCTGTAGCAGCGGACCGGTGCTGGTGAGAGAGAGACCTTCGAGTCGAAGCTTCTCGAAACGACGTCTGGCTGATGTGCTCGGCTCGCTCGCTCAGTGTTTGTGGTGGTGTATGGTGCTGTTGGCAATAAAGTCGGCTGTCAAACAAAGTATGAACGAGCAAGTCCAAGGGTTCGTGCATGTCGTTATAGGGTGGCGCCGACTTAGCACTGGCGTCTTATGCACGTCAAGCAAGATTCCCGCTCGTCTCGACGTGGCGCGTCAGAGAAGGGGTAGGGGAGAGCTAGCCGACGCAAGGCAAAGCGTCGTAACGAGGACGCGCTGCGGCGCGTGGGCCAGCCAGCCGTCCTCTAAACGCGACGAGCAACTCTGACGAAAAAAAGGGGGACTAGAGCGGGTTTCAAGCCTGTCAAGAGGTACCCGTTGACTATAATATTTGGCTCTATCTGACCCTCGTAGCTCGTGCTCGTCTGTCTGCTGGACACACGACCTTGTGCGTGAATCACCATTGCGGCGCGCCTGGTAAAAATTGCTGCTTCGACACTGTGTTGGCAGTGCAAGTGATGCATGAGTATTCCTTGAATAGTACCCATACAGTGTACTTTCCTTGCAAGTCCTTACCCTACTACTACGCGGCACGACTGCACTCGGCTCGCTGCGGCTATGCGAGCCGGAAAACGCGGCAGATTCTTCTGTAGTCACCCTCGCTGGAGGCCAATGTATATCAACCAGGTGAGCGTCGGCCGTCCGACGACCCTAAAACGGGCCAAAATCGAGGCGTCACGTGAAAATATAAATAACTCCCCCATGGAGTGTAGTGGTCCTAGGTTCAACAACTGCAATAGTAAAGTGGCATGGGTCACTGTAGCTAGCCATGGCGGTCATTCATTGGTCAGTTCTGCACGAAATGCTGCCAGACGAAATGTGTGCAAAGCAAGGTGCACAACTAGACGATACAGATACTGTACAAAATACTCTACAGTTCGTTGCATTGCATTCCTCCACATCGCACAACTTTTTCCGTCTCCAGCCGAAAAGTGAAGAGAGTATCGTGGGAAAGTAGAGACTCGCCCTGGTTCTTTTCCATGATTTCCCGTGCTTTACTTCTATTTTAAACGGTTCAGTAAGGTGCGGAAATCTGCACAGGTGTTGGCCGGCCCTTCTCGTTGTGCCTGCACACCTCTGCTGCGGGTTTGGCGGGAACAAATCCTCCAAAAGGGTAAAATTGGTCAAGCGGGAAGCAGGGAGGTGAGGGCAGGCGAGAAGCACGGGCAGCAACCCAGCGTGGAAAGGTCCATGTCGGCGCTGTCAGAGCCCATTTCCCCCAATTTCTAGGAACTGGCGCGAATAGAAGAGGCCAGCATAAAATTAGGTAGCTGTTGGCGTGCTGACCAATGTCCCCCATTGCCAAAAATCAAGGAGTTAGGAAAGAAATTATCGTTGTCATGACCGTGCTCATCGGCCCACGTGATTCTTACTGGTCAGAAAACCTGCCCCTCCACCATGGCTGCCATGAGGTTCGTCGATCGCAATCCGCATCTCTCTTTCCCCATCCCCACCCCAACCACAGACATCCATTTTTCCCTATGTGTTGCCCCACTCACGAAGAAGCACATGAGTAAAAGAATCCAAATGCAACACACACAAAACCCCCCCTCAAGATACCCAATCAAAACGCCGAGTCAAGACACCCCATCAAGACATCCCATCCCACACCCCACCCCCCCCCCCCCCCCCCCCCTTCAATCACAACAGCGTATCGACCATGTACGGGGCCTCTACCCAGAGAGCCCCGCCTTCCACATCGACATCGTCCCTCTCCCGGTCCACCAAATCTACGTTAATCCCCCCCCATGGAAGACGCCGCTCGAAGCAGGATGACACGGGCTTGCGCACGTTGTAACGCCACCCCGATGAGCGCCTTCAGTGACCCTAAAAGATAAGCCGAAAACACAGAGTCGTCCTCTCGACAAGCCCCCCGCGACACAGCTAGCCCCACGTGCGCATCCCCCTGCTGACGAAGCCACCGCTGAAAACGACCGCCGAGACACCCCCACGTCTCAACTATCAAAGGGGTGAACTGCACGCCCCGGTTGCGTGCAAGCAGAGGCGCGTAATCACTCGTTTTGCGACGCTCCCACTCCCTTGCCGCCACACCTATTTGACGCCCGCACTGTCCCAGCAGTGATGGAGACAGCGATAGCGGGTCCGCGACGCTGATCTCTAGGGCGTGAGCCTCTCCAGCCATTGGTCGTCGCACCGCCACATCAACCCGCTTCCCCTGCAGCACCACACTATCCTCCATTGTCACCACCCCCCCCGACGCCTTAGAGATCTTCGCCACCGCAAACTTCACCTCATCATGCACCCGAGATGGACCATGCTGGTGCTTGCATCTCAGGGCATGGTGCGGGTCTGCTGGGTCAACATACGCTGTGCCACAAACACACCTCCCCGCCACCTGCAGCTGCTGAATTGGGAGGCCAAGCCGTATAGCAGCAGCGATGCCCCACTCAGCCGCAGTGAATGTGAGATCTGAGTGAGCCGGAACCGCCGAAACCCATGCACCCGCCCCCGGGCCCTGAAGGGATGTGAAACGGGCCAAGGTAGCATCGTCACGAGCCAAGCGGCGTAGTGCCTGGAGCTCCTCTACAGCTAACTGCCGCTGCCGCGCCTGGAAAAGCCGAACAGGAGGGGCCGCTACACACAGAGGTAAGCCCGGTATCTCGTGGCGGATAGTCGCTGGCAGCTGCTCAAGAGCCTTGACAAACCACGGGTCAAGAAACTCTGCCCCTGTCGAAGTGGTGAGGTACTCTGCAAACATCGCCTCCTCACCCGCCACCCTTAACTGTGCAATGTCACGCGCGGCCTGCGCCCACCCACAAACATAGGACAGTGGGCTCAAAGAGGCCGCCGCCCGGATCCCGAACCCTCCGAGTCGCACAGGGAGATGCAGCTGCATGCGTGCGCGCCTAGACCGGTCGGGGTCCTGCTCCCAAGTGCCAGGTGGGAAAAGCTGCTCAAAGCAATCCTCTAAACAGCTGTCCCAATCCCTAAAAGCCTCAACCACCTCCGGACGCGGCGGCATAGTCCGGGCGAGGTACATCGGCCGCGCTGAAACTGCAATGGCGAGGAGGTGTGAAGCCATCTGAGGGTGGTCGAGCAATTGGAGCCATGGCAGTGGCGCCTGCAACTGTCGAAGCCGCTCCTGTAGCCGGACCACCTCCCAAATAGGCACGCCCACCACAGTAAGACCCTCATCCACCCGTTGCATCCCCAATGGCAGTGCCCGCTCCACCTCCTTGCCCTCGCGCTCCCAAAACCGGCACTTGTGTGCCTGCACCTCCAGCCCCACCCACTCCAACCGCTCCCGCAGCACCCCAAAAGCCTCCAGAATCCTAGCCGCTGGCCCCAAAATATAGGTATCGTCTGCATAGCTGAGGAAAAGCAGGTCCTTGAACTCCCTAGTAACCGGCTCCATCACCTGCTGCTGCGTGAACGCGAAAAGAAAAGGGCCGAGCGGGCCCCCCTGCCTCGATCCCCGTGCTGACTCGAGGCTCTGTACGAAAGGGCCTGCTCGGAGGTACAGGTCGCTAGGTGTCCCATAAAAAACACGCAAGAATGGGATCATCCCTGAGAAAGGCGACTCCCGCAGCCCATCGAACATCACATGACGGTGAAACGAATTGAAGGCGTTTGCGACGTCAATCTGTAGCGCGCACCAGTCGGGGTGAGTGGCCAGCGCTGACCGAAAAGAATGAGTGAGAATCTCCGCCCCGACCCTGGTGCCCGCTCCCAGCTGGTTGCACGGCAGGAAGTAGGAAACCATCGCAGGGCAGAGCGAGATGCAGAGAGCTCGAGCAAGGATACGAGGAAGCACCTCCCCGATCGCCACCGGCCGGACGTCGCCGTTAGGCTTGGAAAGCCCGACTAGGTTGGATGCGGCGAGCCACGGCCGAGCCACCCATTGGTTGAACACTTCCAACAAGTGGGAAAGGCAGGAAGGTTCAGTGAGGAAGGTGTCGCGCAGATGCTCTGTGACCCACCCCGATGGCCCTGCTGCTGAAGCTCGAGTGGCTGTATGGATAGCTCTGGCCAGGATGTCGGTCGTGAGTGAAGGCCGCTGAGCAGTATCGATGGTGAAATCGCGGACCCACTGTGGTACCTCGCCAACGCTAGCCGGGTGCTTCTCTCGCAGCGACTGCACCATGGCCTCAGACGGTCGAGCCAGCTCCCCTGCTGTAAGGCAGGCCAATCCTCGGCTCCACTCCCCCACTTTGCACCGAGATCGGCACCGTGACAGGCGGATGGCATCCGGGTCCTGGTCAGAGCAAGTGTAGGAATGTGGGCGAACTGCTGGCCGCGCCGCCACCATGGCAGAGTCGAACAGCTCCCGCCACCTCCCCTCCCAGAACGCACCCAACCGCTCTGTGATCAGCGCCTTCTGACCTATGCCTGGCTTGGGAGGCACGGCTAGGATAAGGCGCGGAAACGCCAAGAGTAGGAGGGTAGCGGCTTCATCTCCAGGCTGGCTCTTCAAGCGCTTAAGGATGCAACAGAGCGCGTCTAAGACCCCCGACCTGGCCCGCTGTGGGATCCGGCGCACTGTCCTCCCTCCAACCGCCTCCACACTGAAAAAAGTTTCCCATTCCCATGACGTAACCCCAGCCCACGCCTCGTCCCCAAATTCCCGCGGCGTCGATCGCTCCTGCGTGTCGGTCTCCACCAGAGACGGAATCGAGCCGAGAGCCTGTGCACGCCTCTCCGCCTCAGCCGCCCGGCATACCCTCATGTGGTTCGCAGCGGCCCCTCGCGTAGCGAAAGTGTGGAAACACGTGTCACACGGAAAGCGGGGGCATGGGGAAGGCGGCATGGGAGGTTCTTCGTCCGCCTCTGACTCCTCCGCAGTCGCCATGGGGGTATCAAACTCCAAAAGTCGACACCACTCCTCCAACTGTTGCTCCTGGTCGTCCATCGATCGCCCCCCTGCTTGCTGCGCTCCTTGGGGTGCCCAGGGCACCCTCGGCTGCCCCTCTGGCTGCTGCGCTCCCTGGGGTGCCCCGGTCACCCCCGGCTGCCCCCCTGCCTGCTGCTCTCCCTGGGGTGCTCCGGGCACCCTCGGCTGCCCTCCTGCCTGCTGCACTCCCTGCCCTCCTGCCTGCTGCACTCCCTGGGGTTCCCCGGGCACCATCGGCTGCCCTCCTGCCTGCTGCACTCCCTGGGGTGCTCCGGTCACCCCCGGCTGCTCCCCTGCCTGGTGCTCGCCCTGGGGTGCTCGGATCACCCCCGGCTGCCCCCCTAGCTGCTGCTCTCCCTGGGGTGCTCCGGTCACCCCCGGCTGCCCCCCTGCCTGCTGCTCTCCCTGGGGTGCTCCGGGCACCCTCGGCCGCCCTCCTGCCTGCTGCACTCCCTGCCCTCCTGCCTGCTGCACTCCCTGGGGTTCCCCGGGTACCATCGGCTGCCCTCCTGCCTGCTGCACTCCCTGGGGTGCCCCGGGCAACCTCGGCTGCCCTCCTGCCTGCTGCATTCCCTCGGGTGCTCCGGGCACCCCCGGCTGCCCCCCTGCCTGCTGCACTCCCTGGGGTGCCCCGGGCACCCTCGGTTGCCCTCCTGCCTGCTGCACTCCCTGGGGTGCCCCGGGCACCCTCGGCTGCCCTCCTGCCTGCTGCACTCCCTGGGGTGTTCCGGGCACCCCCGTCTCCCCACCTGCCTGCTGCACTACCTGGGGTGCCCCGGGCACCCTCGGCAGCCCTCCTGCCTGCTGCACTCCCTGGGGTGCCCCGGGCACCCCCGGCTGCCCCCCTGCCTGTTGCACTCCCTGGGGTGCCCCGGGCACCCTCGGCTGCCCTCCTGCCTGCTGCACTCCCTGGGGTGCTCCGGGCACCCCCGGCTCCCCACCTGCCTGCTGCACTCCCTGGGGTGCCCCAGGCATCCTCGGCTGCCCTCCTGCCTGCTGCACTCCCTGGGGTGCCCCGGGCACCCTCGGCTGCCCTCCTGCCTGCTGCACTCCCTGGGGTGTTCCGGGCACCCCCGTCTCCCCACCTGCCTGCTGCACTCCCTGGGGTGCCCCGGGCACCCTCGGCAGCCCTCCTGCCTGCTGCACTCCCTGGGGTGCCCCGGGCACCCTCGGCTGCCCTCCTGCCTGCTGCACTCCCTGGGGTGCTCCAGGCACCCTCGGCTGCCCTCCTGCCTGCTGCACTCCCTGGGGTGCCCCGGGCACCCCCTGCTGCCCTCCTGCCTGCTGCACTCCCTGGGGTGCCCTGGGCACCCTCGGCTGCCCCCCTGCCTGCTGCACTCCCTGGGGTGCCCGGGGCACCCTCGGCTGCCCTCCTGCCTGTTGCTCTCCCTGGGGTGCTCCGGTCACCCCCGGCTGCCCCCCTGGCTGCTGCTCTCCTTGGGGCGCCCCGGGCACCCAGGGCTGCCCTCCTGCCTGCTGCACTCCCTGGGGTGCCCCGGGCACCCTCGGCTGCCCTTCTGCCTGCTGCATTCCCTGGGGTGCTCCGGGCACCCCCGGCTCCCCACCTGCCTGCTGCACTCCCTGGGGTGCCCCGGGCACCCTCGGCTGCCCTCCTGCCTGCTGCACTCCCTGGGGTGCCCCGGGCACCCTCGGCTGCCCTCCTGCCTGCTGCACTCCATGGGGTGCTCCGGGCACCCCCGGCTGCCCCCCTGCCTGCTGCACTCCCTGGGGTGCCCCGGGCACCCTCGGTTGCCCTCCTGCCTGCTGCACTCCCTGGGGTGCCCCGGGCACCCTCGGCTGCCCTCCTGCCTGCTGCACTCCCTGGGGTGTTCCGGGCACCCCCGTCTCCCCACCTGCCTGCTGCACTCCCTGGGGTGCCCCGGGCACCCCCGGCTGCCCCCCTGCCTGCTGCGCTCCCTGGGGTGCTCCGGGCACCCTCGGCTGCCCTCCAGCCGGCTGCACTCCCTGGGGTGCCCCGGGCACCCTCGGCTGCCCTCCTGCCTGCTGCACTCCCTGGGGTGCCCTGGGCACCCCCGGCTGCCCCCCTGCCTGTTGCACTCCCTGGGGTGCTCCGGGCACCCTCGGCTGCCCTCCTGCCTGCTGCACTCCCTGGGGTGCCCCGGGCACCCCCGGCTGCCCCCCTGCCTGTTGCACTCCCTGGGGTGCTCCGGGCACCCTCGGCTGCCCTCCTGCCTGCTGCACTCCCTGGGGTGCCCCGGGCACCCCCTGCTGCCCTCCTGCCTGCTGCACTCCCTGGGGTGCCCTGGGCACCCTCGGCTGTCCCCCTGCGTGCTGCACTCCCTGGGGTGCCCGGGGCACCCTCGGCTGCCCTCCTGCCTGTTGCTCTCCCTGGGGTGCTCCGGTCACCCCCGGCTGCCCCCCTGGCTGCTGCTCTCCTTGGGGCGCCCCAGGCACCCGGGGCTGCCCCCCCACCCGCGGGGCTCCCGGGGGTGTCTCGGTCGCCCCCGGCTGCCCCTCCGCCTGCTGTGCGGCAGCACCGCTTCCAGTCCGCCCTTGCGTCTTACGGGCGTGTCGTCTCCCGCCTCGGCCCCGTGCCCGGGTTCTCTTCGCTTGGCTAGTAGAGTCCGCACTAGCGACCTCCAGCTGCCCCCGCGCCGGCAACTCCCGCCGCTCCCCCTCCGACCGCTCCTGCTGCCCTCCCCCCAACAGCTCCTGCCGCTCTTCCCCCAGCATCTCCTGCTGCCCTCCTGCCTGCAGCCGGGCCTGGTTCCCTGATTGGTCCTGCTGCAGCTCTGGCAGTAGCTCGGCCATCTCCACATCCACCGCTTGCTGCTCCCGCTCCGGCAGCTGCCCCACCCCCGGCGGCTTCTGCTGCTCTTCCCTTGGCAGTTCATGCTGCTCTCCCCCGGGCGGCCCCTGCTGCCCTCCTGCCTGTGGCCAGGCCTGGTTTCCCGATTGGTCCTGCTGTGCCTCTAGCTGTAGCTCGGCCATCTCCACTTCTACCGCTTGCTGCTCCCTTGCTTGCTGCTCCCTTGCCGTCAGCTCGTGCTGCTCTTCCCTTGGAAGCTCATGCTGCTCTCCCTCGGGCGGCTCCTGCTGCCCTCCTGCGTGTGGCCGGGCCCGGTTCCCCGATTGGTCCTGCTGCACCTCTGGCTGTAGCTCGGCCATCTCCACTTCTACCACTTGCTGCCCCTCAGCCGGCAGCTCCTGCTGCCCTCTCGCCGGCACCTCCTGCTGCCCTCTCGCCGGCACCTCCTGCTGCCCTCTCGCCGGCACCTCCTGCTGCCCTCCCGCTGGCGCCTCCTGCTGCCCTCCCGCTGGCACCTCCTGCTGCCCTCCCGCTGGCACCTCCCGCTGCCCTCCTGCCTGCAGCTCCTGCTGCCCTCCCGCCGGCAGCTCCTGCTGCCCTCCCGCCGGCCGCTCCTGCTGCTCTCCCTTCGGCAGTACCTGCTGCTCGCCTGCCGACCGCGCCTGCCGCCCTCTTGCCTGCGGCTCTTGCTGCCCTCTCGCCGGCAGCTCCTGCTCCCCTCTCGCCGGCAGCTCCTGCTCCCCTCTCGCCGGCAGCTCCTGCTCCCCTCTCGCCAGCAGCTGCTGCTCCCCTCTCGCCAGCAGCTCCTGCTGCCCTCCCGCCGGCAGCACCTGCTGCCCCCTTGCTTGTGGCTTCCGGGCCTCCCCCAACAGCCAGTTCTGCTGCCCCCCCTCCTGCCTCGAGGGCTGGGTCCCCGCTGGACTCCACTGCTGCATTTCCGCCCGGGCTCTCCGTCTCTGTTCCTGCCTTTGGGCCAGGCGAGGCCCGCGCGGAGCTGTGAGGGCTGGGCGTGCCAAGGGATTTCCCAGGGCCCTCCGCCGCCTATCATGAGACTCCTGCAGTCGCCGGCGGTGTGCCTCCCATGCAGCCATCGCCGCGTCATCACCAGTACCTTGCATGTGCACCCCATGACCGCACTCGCCCTCGTCCGTCGCGTCCAGGTCCCAGCTGGAGATGGTGTCGCTGCCGCCTACGAAGCCGCCGATAGTGTCTTCGGGTGGTTCCTCCATCCCCCCCTCTATCGAGGGGGGTCCATACCTTTGTCGCTTGCTGGGCTTGCCAAAAAGGCAGAGTGCATCCTCGTGGTGGAGGCGACAGAGTTGTGGGTATTGCATACTCAGCGCTGCCTCCCTGGGTCTCTTGTGGCCAATCCTCGCGATGATCTTCCTCTCCCGGTCTGGGGGGTCTGGATCGTTGTTCATGGCGTAAGCTGTTTGCGGGGAGCGCTGGAGGGGCGCCTCCCGCCTTCGATATAAGGTTCGCAGTCCGGGTGAGTCGAAGGTGTTGGGCGTCGCTGGCGCACGGAGACTCCCCTATACGTTGGACGCTCCTACCTGCAGGTGTTGGTACCTAGGCGCGGGTCTCGCTTTGTGGTCCTCCCTACACGCGGTAGTCGTTGCCTAGGCGCGAGCCTCACTGCGATGGCACTCCTACGCGCGAGTATAGCTGTCTGGGCGCTGATCCCTCCGCCGCGGCGCGGATTTCGCTGCTACGGCGCGGATTTCACTGTTACGTGGCGGATTTCACTGCTCTTTGCCCGGACTTCGCTGCTACGGCGTGCACTTCGCTGCTTCGGCGCGCACTTCGCGGCTACGGCGCGCACTTCGCTGCTACGGCGCGGACTTCGCTGCTACGGCGCGGATTTCGCTGCTACGGCGCGCAATTCGCTGCTACGGCGCGCACTTCACTGCTACGGCGCGCACTTCGACGCTACGGCGCGGGCTTCGCTGCTACGGCGCGGATTTCGCTGCTACGGCGCGGATTTCGCTGCTACGGCGCGGATGTCGCTGCTACAGCGTGGGTTCTGCTGCCTAGGCGTGGATGTCGCTGCTACGACGGGGATTTCGCTGCCACGGCGCGAATTTCGCTGCCACGGCGTGGATTTCGCTGCTACGGCGCGATTTTCCCTCTTCCAACATTGTTTCAACATTTGGCTTCATGAATTCAGTAAAAAACACGACAGAAGTAAAACATGGATAAAAAAACATTTTAAAGGAAATTGCAGCACTTGCCTATCAATACGATTGATAATCAGACCATCTTGAAAGAAATAGGCGTGCATGATTATTTTATCAAAATGGCACGCGTGATAAATTTTACTGATTTGCACGAAAAGAACTCAGCATGCTACCTGGCATGATGCTATCTCCATGTACCTGGCAGTATCCAGAATGTATGGTATCTGAACTCGCTCTTAGCTTGAAACGTGTAACGGAATTCTTCTAAAGCGCAATTTCACAACCTCTCGTTCCATACCTCCCCTCTTTCCGAATCTCCACCGCACATTTGCTCTCCTACGAATGACATCTCCCCCTCTCTTCCCCCACACCCACCCACCCCATTTCCTCCCCTCCCCTCCCTTCCCCTCCCCTTACCTCCCCTCAGCTCCCTTCCGCTCCGTCCCTCTCCCTTCCTCCCCTCCCCCCTTTCTTCGCCTCTCTCCGCCTCTCTTCGCCTCTTCTCACCTTTCTTCGCCTCTCTCTACCTCTGTTGGCCTCTCCTCACCTCTCTTTGCTTCTCCTCACACAACTCCTCCTTCTCTCAGCACATTCACGTTTCAACAAGTCGACCTGTTTCTTTGATTTTAGCCACCAGCAGATTGTTTCAAGCTGTTCTGCTCCAGCAGGGCAGCCATGGCTCCAGCTGTTGCCCGTCAGATCCTAGTCAAAGTGCCTTGTTCTGCTGCCGCTGCTCTGAATCCTCTGCCGCGGACCTCATCGGCTCGTTGCCAGAGTCCGTCAACTTCGTCTTCTGGCCGGTTATCCTCAAGCTGGAACCATAGTGTCGTCGGCTTGTCGGCGCAGCGGCCATTGCGGATGACGAATGCGGGAAGAAGCTCAGGGTTTACGAGCAACGCGACGAGCAGCACTAGATGCAGCGCGAGTAGCAGTACTCAGGCGACCAACACAAGCCCCTCGAAAGGTTTGTGCTTTACCTGCTCATACATCTATGCCGTTGATTTGATCTACCCGCTCGACGCAGATCAGCCGTTTCTATCGGGAACAGCGTCTCATTTTAACGCCAATTCTGAAACCCTAGCATACCTAGCCGTAGCGCGTTCCGGCCACAAACAAATGGCACTCCTTGATCCCTACTAGCGTACCTAGCCGAAACACATTGTCGTAGCACGGATCGTCACCAATCATGTTCCCGCGAACACCTCTTTGATCTGCTCTCTTTGTTCCCGAAAATGCTCGTGATCCCAAGGAAACCCAGCAAGGGTAGCCGCAGCACATCACAGCTGTATAGATCGTTCCCGATCACGCTTCTTCTAACCCCTGTTCGTACCGTTTTCGGGCTTCCTCGACAAAATCAAGTGCCTTGTTCCACCGTTTTGAACCATTACTCGCTGCCTTCTCTTCCTTACCTTCCTTCCGGACTCCTTCGTCGCTGCTCCCTTTCCCTCTGTTTCTTTTACCTCCGCCCCCCCTTCCTTCCGCTCGTCCTACTCTCCGACCTTCTTTCAGACGTGCTACGCGTGTGGCGAGCGGCGGACGCGGTGTGCTTCGACGTCGACAGCACGGTCTGCGTCGACGAGGGCATTGACGAGCTCGCCGCGTATTGCGGAGCGGGCGAGGCAGTTGCTGCCTGGACGACCAAGTAAGTAATTCCGCAGAACGAGATCGTTCCTGAACTGTTTTTTGTCAATTTGTTTTTTAATTTATCTGCGGCTATTGAGAAGGCCTGACTGCCAGCCCTCAGGGCTTCAATGGCGTCCGTTCCTAGCATGATGCCGCTACACCGGAAGCAATTCACCCTGTCAGTCTCGACTTGATCGCTGCTCTGATTCACGGCAGCGGTTTGAGGCCGTGGGTTGACATCGGCTGGCCATTGGCTGGCCATCGCCTGGCCATTGCCTTTCCATCGTCTACGCGAACTAGAAACGCTCATTCGAAAATTTTATGCCTTCATTCGAGCTGCCATCAACTGACTCTATTCCTCTTCTTCCCTGCTCCCTTCCCGGAACATCCAAATTGTTTTTCTGCCTGCCCGTACAGGGCCATGTCCGGGTCGGTTCCGTTTGAAACAGCTCTGGCCGCTCGGCTGGAGATATTTAATCCATCCGCTGCTGACGTGGCAGGGTTCCTCAGAGACCATCCGCCAAGGTATGAGAATCCCGGCACAATGCTCTAGTACTTATTCTATGTTCGAACTTCCTTTTTTTGTTGTAATTCTGTTGTTCATATCCGTTTAATCTTGTTTTTGTAGTCGCCTCTTTTGTTGTCTGTTGTCTTATACATAACCTCTTATTCTATGTTGGTTGCTCTTTCTCTGATACCCTTGTATCTCCGTTTGCTCTTTTCTGATAACCCTTGTATCTCCGTACCAGGCTAAACCCCGGTATTGGTGAACTCGTTAGAAGACTGAAGGCGAGAGGAACCGAGGTGTACCTTATTTCTGGTGGATTTCGTCAAATGATTGAGGTCAGTCGTGCAATCTCTTTTTCTTCGCTTCCGTACAGTCTCTCTTCCCTCTCACCCTCGCGTTGAAATCTTGCAACTCCCCCAAACCTCCCCCCCAACCCCCCCCCTTCCCCCCTCCCATCCCATCCTCCCCACCCGCCTCCTTTCTGCTCGCGGTCCCTCCCTCCTCTTTCCGCTCTTCACCCCCTTCGCATTTTCGCTCCCAGTCTCCCCTTCTTCGGCTCATTGCCCTTCTCCCCCTTCATGCCTCCCCCGCTTCCGCTCCCTGCCCCCGTTCCCCTTCTCGCCTCCCTCCCGTTTCCCCTTCTCCCACCTTGCCCACCCTCTCCTGCCCCCCCGTGCCCGCGCTCCCCTGCCCCTGGCTCCCTCTCGCGTTACCTGCCTCAGCCTGTCGCCGCGCTTCTGGACATCCCCGTTACAAACATCTTCGCCAACCGTCTGCTGTTCGAGGAGGGGAGCGGCGCGTATGCTGGGTTCGACGCTAACGAGCCCACGTCTAGGAGCGGCGGCAAGGCCAGAGCTATCGCGCAGCTGAAGCAGGTGAGCATGTGGGGAGGATGAGGGAGAGAGGAGGGGACCTGGGGAGGGAAGATGAGAGGTGGCTAGTGTAGGGGTGATTGGGTCAAAGGAGGCGGGAGGGGAGGGGAGGGGATAAAGGTGGGATGAGGGGAAAGGAATTCGGGTTTGTGCAGTTTAAGCATGTGAGGGAGACAGGAAGGGAGAGCAGGACAGGTAAGGAGTGGAGGTTACGAGTGAAGAAAACACGTTCGCTCCACAGATCAGAACGAGCTTGTAGCTCTGCCTTTTTTTTATTTTTCTTTTTTCTTGTGTCTTACTCATTTGCTTCTTTTCCTTTGGATGCTTCTTTTGCTCTGCATGCTTCCCTGTATGTGTGCAGGAGCATGGGTTCAAAAGCTTGGTCATGGTGGGGGATGGTGCCACTGATCTGGAGGTGAGTTTTCCCAACAGTCTTCTGTTAAGCCAAAAACACATATGTACTAATCTCTAAAAGTCAGCCAACAGTGTTTTAATTGTCTTTTTATTTATCATACATTCATCATTGTGCTTTCGAATCATAGCTTTGGTGTACCACACCTTGCCCTTGTGTGTTCTGCAGGCTCGGCAACCAGGGGGTGCCGACATGTTTATTGGGTACGGAGGGATTCAGGTCCGGAAAGTCGTTGCTGCCGAATCTGACTGGTTTGCGATGGATTTTCAAGATCTTATCGATAATGTATAGCATTCATAGAAGGGTAGCTGCTGCTTTCGAGAAGCGAAGTCAGTAGTGCTCCTAGATTCTCTTACCGTAAATTGCTGCTGGCTGTGCATAGGGGGGGCACTGTAGCTAGTGCTTCTGATGTTAAACCGGTGTTTCTATCCAGAGGTGTGTGCTTCATATAAAGCGAAGCACCGTATTCACAGGGAGTATCCATGTATCCCATGTCACCGCTGCAATTTCTGTCACAAGAGCCACGAACATGCATTTCTCGCCGGTTTGTCATGTATCGTTTCATGTCCCTTGCAATGTCTCAATACTTGAACTCATCCAAAACTCACATGCCCATACTGTCTTGTTCTGCTGCGATCAAAACTTAACCACTTTAACCATTTAGTCTCGGGAGCGAGACCTGCCTTGGAGCCCCTGGCACAGCACCAGCCAACCCTGCAGCAACACCTTCTTGCCCCTATCAACCTTGTTTTGCTGAGATCAAGATGTCACCACTTGAACCACTAAGGCTTGGAGGAGAGCCCTGCTTTTGAGCCCTGCTTTTGACGCCGCTTTTGAGCACCCGTCTCTGCAGCCACATCTCTCTCGCACCCCCCGTCCTTCTGTTGAGATCAAGATGTCACCGCTTGAACCACTTAGGCTTGGAGGAGAGCCCAGCTTTAAGAGCCCCTGGCACAGCACCACCCGTCCCTGCAGCCGTCCCTTGTTGCTTCACCTCTCCTTTGCCCTTCTCGTCCTTCTTCTCCAGTGACCCCTCACTTGGCTCTACCAAGGACAATTCTGGGAGGGAACGTCCTTGAGTGCAAAAACATCTGGGTGCAGGAGGGAAGCTGGGGGTTCTGGAGGGGTGGGAGGCACGGGTTGGGGGTGAGAGTGGAAACGCAGGTGGGTTCAAGGGGTGGTGGTCTTAATGAAGGCACAAAAACGGCCCACCTCTCCTTTGCCCTTTTCGTCCTTTTTCTCAGTGACTCCTCACTCGACTCTACCGGGGTCAGTTCTCGTTGCTAGGGAACGTCCTTGAGTGTGAGAATATCTGGGCGCAAGAGGGAGGTTGGGGCGGATGAGTCAGAAGTGGGTTCTGAAGGGGTGGAGGAAAACAGGGAGAATCGTGGTGGGGGACGGGTGGGACCGATATGGAAGAGCGATTGCTGTTGACAGGATGGTGGTGCGATGGATATGGATATGGAGGCCAGAGCGGACTTCAAACACGTGTAATAAGATTGTTTTTCAGACGTTTCCAAAACAATCTTATTACAGGATGGTGGATCTGGAGTCCAGAGTGGACTTCACACATGCAACCGACGTAATGAGTTGCCGTTGATGTCACTTCCAACGACACAAAATGAAATGCAGATTTTTACTTATCCCCGCGTAACAGCAAACACCATCAGGACACACTCAGCCATCAATAGCACCTGCTGCAGAGGATTCAACTGACACATGCAGCAGTGGGCCTGAAGTGAGCTGCATACAGGCCCCCTTCTCTCCCCTTTTTTTTCTGTCAACTCTATGCTTCAATTACACTGAAAATGCGCTGTCGCACTAAGCCATTGATCGCACCTGCTGCAGAGGATTCAACTGCCACGTGCAGCAGTGCTCCTGGAGTGAGCTGCGCACTGTACAGATCCTCCTCCTCGTTCTTTATCCTCCTCTTTGGTGGTGTTGTATCTGTTAAAATAATTCAAGAAAATGCATACAGAAACGAGACAAGCATCGTCATGAGACAAAATTTGGGCAGATTTATAACACCAGCATCACAATAAGGCACGTATTGGCCACCTTAATCCTCCCTCCACCAGATTGAATTTAGTCAAATAATATAGTTACCATTCACAGAAGAAGAACGGCAGGCCCGGCTGTAGCAGAAACTTGTGCACCAACTGCCGCACTGCTGCTACAGCATCCGTGAGGGAGAACATACAGTTCCAGGTGTTGCCCCAATTACCAAGTCAGAACACATGCTGCACTTACAGAAGAAGAAAGGCAGGTCCGGCTGTAGCAAGCACTTACGCACCAGCTGGCGCACTGCTGCTACAGCATCCGTGGGGGCAAAGGCTGCCTCAACCACTGTGTTGTCCGGAAAGCGGACTCTGATGATCGCCTGGAGGAGTTGGGAGGGGTAGAAAGGAGGGGACGGGAGGGGTGGAGGAAATGAGTGAGCACTGGAGACGAGGAAGTGGGCTCAGTTGAGGTGGTGAAGTGGTGGTCGTGCACCTGCATCCGTGGGTGCAAAGGCCGCCTCCACCACTGTGTTGTCTGGGAAACGGACTCTGATGATCGCCTGGAGGAGTTGAGAGGGGTAGAAAGCGGTGAAGTGGTGATGGTGAAGCTAGAAATTGTGGGGCAAAAGGGGATCTCCACTACTGTGTTATCTGGAAAGCGGACTCTGATGATCGCCTGGAGAAGTTGAGAGGAATGCAAAGCAGTGAACACTGAAAAAGTGCAATAAAGAAAAGGTGAAACTGCAAACTACAAGAAGGTCGAACTGCAAAGGAAGAGGACTTTGATGATAGAATGGAGTGGAGGAGAGGTAGAAAGGGTAAACACTGGAAATTAGAAAGCGGGCCCTGATAAACTGGCCCAAAAAAAAAAAAAAAAAAACTAGGGACTAGGGATCCTGGAAGGAGGATGCATATGTTGGTGAATACTAGAAACTAGGAAGCGACCCAAAATGATAGCCTGAGCAAAGGAATACAGGGAGGGATCAACGAAAGGAGACGACAATGAGTATGCAGAATCCAGCCTAAAGACGGTGAAAAAAATAAATTCCATGAATACACTCAAACATGAAAAGAATGTAGTGGGTTTGGAAAAACGAAAAAAACAGGTTGCTTTTGCCCCCTTGACCGAATCCTCATATCCAGCGTTGGCTCACCTGTTTGAACTGGGCCTTTCGTTGTTGCAACTCTAGGTCCCGAATGGCTTTGGTCTTGAGAAAGCGCTCTGCAGGCAAGGGAAGGTTGCACGGCCGAGAATTTGAAGAGCAGGGAGAGCGAAACGAGCAGGTGTTTAAGACATAGATAAATTGGTTGTATCGGGTCTTGACAGTCTGTGAGCAAAGGAAAACATTTCTTTCATTCCCTTTTTTTTTTTTTCAGCATAGCGGGTGTAACCATCATGTTGAAGTCATTTCAAGCCGTACCAACCAAGCACAATCATCACAGGTTCATTCAACCGCCATTTAAGAACTTCCTACGTTCCCCACCAACAACCTCGTCAAATATCATTTGAGGCGTCTCGAAACGAGATCCGGCACATGCTTCTGCACGCACCTTCCTTCTTTCCTGCCATCAATCTCGAATAATCCCCAGGCGTGAACTCATAGAACTCATCAGCAATTTCTTTGCCCCTATCCGCTGCTTGCGAACCCCCCTCCGCCGTCGCCGGGCCTCCTTCTCGTTCCCCGTCGCCTGCTGTCGCAGCTGCGTCGGTCTCAACCGTCGCAGAATTCGCAGGCGTCGCAGCTCCGTACGTGAATACGCGAATTGGGCGACCCAGCGTCGCTACCACGTCAGAAACGCTCGACGCCATGGCGGGGAGACCGTGATTAGCGTGTAGTAGGATGGACAAATACTCCTAAGAGCGGGAAATATCTCTAAAAGCGTGTTCTAGGCACGGGACCGCTTGTCCATCTGATTTCCAAAACAACTCAAACGGCGAGGACAGGTCGACTCGGCCTATATACAGCTTCCAAACCGATCCAAAAAGGATTCACGCAAAACAGTAAGTATGAGCCACGGTTCCACTTGACAATACAAGATCAGCCGAATGTTTCTGAAAGATTCTCATGACACTCTAGCAGGAAATACTGCTGCAAGAGGGTAGAACGATCAGCTTGTAGGCTACTGGGTAGGACGAACCATGAAATTCAAAGATTCCTGTGCGCCCCAATTGAAACTGGAGGCTGGTCGATTGTGCAGAGAATTGAAGGCATGGCTCAGGCAAACGTGTTGCTCGTTAGTGAAACACTCATTTCACGTTAACTGAGCAGCACTACACTACGATACATCCAATACAAATTGTTCATTAAGATACTTACAATCTTGTAGGAAACAAAGGAAGGCCAGGAAAATAGCAAATCGATTACAATGTAATATCCAGAACATTCAGCTGCACTACACACTGCTAGCTGCAAGAAAGGATTTACATGCAAAGCATTTAAAAAGAAGCAGATTACTCCATAAGCAACAGCAGCTGCATCTGCAGCTATAGACTGTCAGAGATATACCACAGAAGGGTGTGTATGTACAGTCGGTGATGTTGGCAGTGGTTGAAGCATTCATGGGGCTTGGGACTGCAGCTGCATCTTGTCATGGGACATAGGACATGTGACATGAGACATGTGACATGTGTATGCCTCATGTCCCATGTCCCATGTCACATGCCGCATGTCACATGTTGCCCGTCCAAGAGGCATGTCCCAACAAAAGCTCCAGCCAGCACTGATATGGCCCACCAGCGAAGAATTTCACACAAGGCTATCCAGTAATTGCAGGAAATTGCTGCAAACCTAGTCTGGTCAGCTGCACCCATGTAATTGGCCGGCAGCAGCATGTCATAATGCCACCAACCATCCCCTTCACCCTCCTGCTCCTTCCTTCCCATCCAATTCCCCCAATTCCTTTTTAGCAGCAATGGTGGATCAGCATCAGCTGGCCAAACCCCGGCGCCAAACTCCGCAGCTCAAGCAGCGAAGAAAATTACACACCCGTCCCCTTTCCCTCGCCACGGCCGTCCCCATGCCTGTCGCCATGCCTGTCCCCATGCCTGTCGCCATGCCTGTCCCCGTGCCTGTCGCCACGCCTGTCTCCATGCCTGTCGTTATGTCTTTTGCTGTGTCACGGCTTCCCCTTACAGCCCTTCTCACACCAGCATTGAGTCGGTTCTGACAATATGTACGCGTGCGAAGTGTTATTTTCTTCGTTATCTTCGAAAATCGTCACTCACACGAGAGGAGACCGCTGAGGCACACCCTTCCGTCGGCGATTCCCAGTCAGGCTCGGAGTTGACGGCGGGGAGAACCCGAGCCGCGGCGGAGATGACGGCGAGCCGTCAGGATACGAAAACGGGGACGAAATCGGCACGAGCTGCGGAAATTTCCCTGCGAGCGGGTATTTCTCCATGCGGACTCTCTTTCCTCCACCGAATCCGCGCTGGCTCCAAACGAACGACCCGTCGCATTGTCCGTCACCGTCAACGTCACGCTCGACAAGCAGTCGGTCGTCGTCATCGTCCGCGACGAGAATCCCGCCGCTGTCAGCGCCGCCGAAGCTGTCCTCGACATTGTCATACTCCATAGAAGCAGCTAGCAGAGAAACTTCCGGGGATGATGTCGCCGTGTTCACTTCAGGGGTAACGCGCTTCTTTCCGGTCGTTCTCGCCTTCTGAACCCACGCAGCGGACGCATTACCATTGCCGTTATCCTCCCGCCACGTGTCAGCATTCCCGCCTGCAGCCGCTGCATTGTACCCATTCGCCCAGTGTGACGTGGCAGGGCCAGTTGCTGACGCGCGCTTCGCGGCATTCGCCCCGTTACAACCGGCGCCATGTCCTCCAGACGCCGACGCGGCCCGCGGAATGAAAGAAAGAGATAAATCTTTCGGAACAGCGGCGAGTTTACATCCGAGGGAGCAGAACCGGCTCGCGTCGAGCAGCATTCTCTCGCACGTCTCGCAATAGAACGGCGCGCCCTTCACGGGACGAGCCTGCGGCCGGCCGTTGAGAAACACGATCTTGGCGCTGTTGATTACGTACACCTGAATGTGCGACAGATCCAGGATTTTCGCGACTTCGTTAATTCGCACGCACTCGTGGTACGACGAGCGGCGAATTTGGAGGATGTTGTGGGGTTTCGATTCTCCAGAATTGATTGAACCGCCGGAATGGTTGTGATGGTGGTGGCCGGAGTTGTTGGAATGCTGCTCCGCAATGCAGGCGGTGCAGAGGGATTCGCCGCTACACGTGACGCAGAAATAGTTTCGCTCGGCTCTGCTAGCGCCGGCGTGGCGCGGGCAGCCCGTGAAATAGCGGCCGCGCAGCAAACGAGGGAGCCATGCGGGGCAATGGCTGGGGTCATACGATTCGTGGGAATCCATGGCTAGAGAATGAGAGAGGGAATTCAACGATAAAAGACTCTTGTAATGCAGGACTGGAGGCGGACTGCAGACTAATGTAGAGCGGGATTAGGCTGAATGGCTTCCCTAGCAATTGTCTAGCAATTTCTAATCAGATATGTGAATGAAGATAAACGGGAGGGGGCTCGCGGCTTATGAAGGGAGGAGATGCAAGGCAATCCAAGGAGCTTTGGGTGGGTATTCCAAATGAGATGGGGACGGCTGAAGTGGTGGTTGCTCCTGCAGAAAACTGGCGCAACTGTCGCTCGGTTGAACAATCGAGTGGATGTGATGTGACAGGCGGAGGTAAGTCAGTTACTACGGCTGTGGGGGGTGCGGACTGGAGGCAGACAGCCAGTTGCTTTATGTCCTAAACTCCAAGGTCCGGAATGGAATCGAGTCCGTTGGAAGCAAGTGGGTTATGGAAAGTGGCGCTTGGAGGTTGCATTATGTTTCCAAGCTTTCGAGTTTGGGTGGGGCGGGAGGGAATACGCTAAAGTTTTCTCGTGCGGTGCAGCAGTTCTGCGGGTAATCTCGAGGTTGAATTCAAAGCATTAAGAGCGGTTACGATGGTTGTAAGGGCAATTTGGCTGGTTGGGCTGGGTTGAGGGTGTGCTGCGCGTGCAGTTGCATTCCGTTCCGTTTTCGTTCCGTCGAATGGGGTCGCGCGGGGCTGACTCGGCTCATTGCATTGGCTGCAGTGGTAGCAGTGGAAGCGGAGGCAGGCAGGATGAAAAATGAAACCTCGAGGAGCACAGCAGCGCACACACACACACACTCAAGGCGGGCGAGGCGAGCAAACCTCCAGTCCAGGGTCCAGGCCAGGCGGATAGGCACGCAATGCTGCACAGGAGGAGGCGACGAGGGAGCCCACCGTCTGTAGTTGCTGGTTGGCTATGATTTGCCAGCCATGCGACGAGACGCGAGGGACGAAAGTGCCCCGAAAAATGTCGGCAGCTCCCACCATGGCTTGCGGTTGTAAGGGTTCCACACGTGCATGAATTATAACCGTCGATGGGAACCAGCAGTGAGTGTTTAAACTCTGTATGAGCGGTCGATCTCGAAAAGTTCGCGGGATCTTTTGACCTGAAGAGGGAAGGGTTCTGTTCTAGGTGGAATTTTCATTTCGTCCGTCCGCTGTCCCTTGAACTTCACGCATTGCGACTGGGGGACGGTTGCGATTCAATGCATGGAGGGTTTGGGTTGCTGTGTGGTGAAATTGGGCACTTCAATTCAGACGACTAGAAACCAATCGAAACTTCCGCCACAAATTGACCGTGAGCTATCCCTTCGCGAAGGACCAGTCCCGTCATGCGTCGCTGGCGAAACTGAGGTTTCTGGTGGCGAGGGACTCGCCTCAACAGGCGTCGCCTAGAGTGTCAGTCTGCTGCGGCTGCGATCCCCAAAATTGACCCGTGAATGGACCTCGGTGGTTGAGAAACTGACAGCCAGCTTGACAATGTCGTTCAGTTTGGCGCGCAGGAAGCAGAATTGTTTGTGAGATGGGCAACCTCGTTTTCTCCGTCCACCTTGCCAGGTTCGTGGATCCAAACCAGACCAAACACAACATCAGCGACTTTGATTTGAAACGACCCCCAGGCAGAGGACTCGATGACGTCAGGTGTCTGCCGCCCTTGGCTGCCCTGAAAGGGACTGGTTGCTTTCAAGATGCTAGTGACGCGATCCGTGCTTTGGATGACCCGATGCCCAAAAATGGACCTGTTAGAGCTTCCCAAGCAGGTCAATTGGTTGGCCAGCCTGGCGGAACCCCCTCACAGTTGCCGCAAGCCCACTGGAGTGGAAGTTCCACTGTGGAGGACCTTTCGAGCTGACGTGCCGTGTGATGAGCCACTGTGGCATTGCATTCGGCATGCAACAACCTCGAGACTTCTGGTGACCACCGACAAGACCATGGGGGAGGAGAAGGGGCTTGGAATGCAATGACGTGGCAGGGCAGACCTCACAAGACGTGTACAGTTCCGCCACATTTGCACAATTATCTCGGTACAGTGTGTGCATATCCCCAGTATGAGAAGTGCCACAAATCACAACCATATCAAACCTGTTCTTTTAGACACGCCTAGCATACTTTGGAATTCGTTTGCAGCTTCCTTGTGACCCAATCGTTTCAGGGATGAACTAGGCATTAAGGTCTTTTAGCTTGTTAAATGCTTTCTGATTAGAAGACTGCAAGACTATGACCATACGCCATATCGAGTAACAATCACAACATGCGAGGGCAACAAGATATGTGGCAAACTATACAAGGTGTTTTAATCTCCCATCTGCTTCTTGCATTCCAGCTGTACTCATAGCTTTGACTTCCCCGACCTTGAGGCGATAAACACTTTCATGTTCTCAAAGTCTTGAGGTGTCATTTGCTTGTAGTATGCCCGTGCTCTCTCCTGGAGAAGAGCACACGAGTGAGACGAGAGGATGAGTGACGCGGTGGATTGAAGCAAGAGATTCCGGGAAAGAAAATGGAGGGCAGGTGAGGGCAGAGGAAGGCATGAAAGAGGGCAACAGTGGAAAAGGGAGGGAATGAGAGCGCAGAAGTAGGGGCCTGAGAAAGAAGATGGGGGGTCATACTGTTTCTGCCCGCTTTCTTCGGCCAACCACAAGCATAATAGATATGCCTGGTAATGAAGCACCAAACATTGATCACCAGCAATACTTCTGGCAATAGATGACACAAAGAACTAACCGTCTCTAGCCACCTGACTTCACAAAGAGTCAGCCGAATCCCATCGTTGGTCATCGCCTTGTAACGAAGCTCCATGCCAGGATGGTTGGCAGCAAGACTGTTTGCACTTTGAGACAAAACAAACAGACCCACCGACTCCAGCCGCCTACATTGGCAGCTTAGAGTCTGCCCAATCCCATCGTTGATCACTGCCTTGTAACGAGGCACCATGTCAGGATGGTAACCACCACAACTTCCTGCACTGGAAAAACCAAACAAACAAACAAAGTAACTTACCGTCTCTAACCGCCTCCCGTCACTGAGACTCAGCCCGATGCCATCATTGATCACTGCCTTGTAACGAAGCACCATGTCCGGATGGTTTGCAGCAACGGTCTTGGCAATGGTGATTGCTGTCAGCACGAGCTGGTCTGCCTCAACCACTCGGGACAACAGACCCCACTGCTCCGCCTTGTCAGCACTGACTGGCTCGGCTGTTAGAGAGACCTCCCGCGCCCTGTTCACCCCGATGAGGCGAGGAAGCTTCTGTGAAAGGCCCCACGATGGGAAAATGCCGAACCTGACGATCGTTTGGGAGAGAAGAGCGGAGACAGTGGAAGCTTTATGAGGGTTTCACGAGAGACAACATTGTGACTGCAGTCAGTGATTCTTACAGTCAACTTTTCAGAAGTGTTCATCATATGTGAAATTTAGGCGCCTCAGATCGACACTTACTGTGCAACATTTATGAGTAAAAATTAAGCCAATCACACATGCTCACACTTCACGATGCATCATGTGGCAGAGATGGAAGCATTCCCAACTTCCAATTTCTACGCCATATTGGAGCATGATTCAGGTGTGCAGAATGATGACTGTTCCACACCATGCGTGCTGCCAATGAGAACCTTACAGGCCAGACCAAGCTCATGCCCTTTCCCCATGTAATCTCACTCAGTTGCTGTGCGTGTCAGCGCATCTCGCGTTCATGCTGCCGATGAGAATGTCACAAGCCAGAGGGACCTCAAACCCCGCAGTGATCGCATGGCCGTTGATGGCTCCGATGATGGGCATCGGGCATCGCTCCATACCCCATACAAGCTCTCTCAACTACGTACTCCATATATGCTCACTCAGCTCCACATGACACATACACACTCCCTCGGCTCCATACCCCCTATAACCTCACTCACTTGCTGTGCGTGTCAGCGAATTTGGCGTGTGTGCTGCCGATGAGAATGTCACAAGCCAGGGCGATCTCAAACCCCGCGGTGATGGCATGGCCGTTGATGGCTCCTATGATGGGCATCGGACAACGCTCCATCTGCACCACCACGTCTGCTTCTTCGTCCGCCACATCGCCTTGAAACACGCTCTGCGCTGCTGTGAGGTCCTGCACGAAAAAGGCCAGAAAACAAAAACAGTTCCTCGTGAATCATAACATTCGTCAATAACATCACCCTCGATTCATTCAAATCCCCTGGACCACGCCATCGTGATTTGGGGGGGCGGGAGAGAAAACAAAACACCAGAATAACCACGGACCGCCTCCTGATTCCTTGCAATGCATCGTCTGCTCCACCAGGTGGGCTTGTTCATCCGTGGTCGGTCTTCTCCTAGCAATGTAGTTTTCAGTACGACCCCCCTCTTAAAAAAAAAAAAAAAAAAAGTTAAAGTCCATTCTACTACAGCCAGGCCCTTTCTGCGAAGCCTCTACACTCCACTCGCTCCCCGCCACTCTCCATTCCTGCCCCATCAATCTTTACACGATTATCACCACTCTACATTCCTGCCCCATCAATCTTTACACGATTATCACCACTCTCCACTCCTGTCTCACCACTCCAGCACAGAACGCGCGGCCAGCGCCGGTGAGAATGACAGCTCTCGCCTTCCCTTCCAAGCGAATCCTCTTAAATGCCTGAGCGAGTTCCCGCATCATGGGCCGCGTCAGCGAATTCAACGCCTCGGGTCGATTAATCGTCACTTTAACTATCACAGGGTCTAGCCACTCAACGAGGATCCTATCACCAGCGGGTCTAGTTACGCCCGCGCCTGCCATTGTCAGAATCGCTGACAATGAATTCTTTGGCAAAACCTGAAATTGTCGAAGAGATCGACTGACAGGTTGGGCTGCTATTGGAATTAGCAGGACTGGTCCAGCAAGAATGAAGGCCGACAAACGAACGGGCTCGTCACGCGATGTGGCTAAGCGCTGCCGTTGCCCATACACTGGTGCTCTGATTCCGTTGGGACCCCAGACATTCGAGACCGAGAATCGAGCGGCACCAGAACGAGAGCAGCGCGTAGGATGCAAGTACAGCCACAGATTAGCAGAGCGAACGGAACCACCAACGATCGCGTGCAATGCATATAGTTGCGGGAAATTATGGTCGAATACTCTCACTAGCAGCAATTCACGCTCCTTGACAAAGCTGCTGAAACTACTGTTAGAGAAACAATGGCGGTGCTGCTGTGCAAGTTCGCTTTCAGCAGGGAGCGAGTGAACCATCCAGCTTTACTGACCAGGCAAGGGTTGAAGGAGAGGTGGAAAGTCGTGGATGTGCATGACTTCGCCCCCTCGAATAACCTTTGCCCAATGGCGTTTGATGGTGTACGTCATTTGAGACCCGAAACACGTCTGAGGTACCGTGCTTGGCAGTGTCACTTCAGCTAGAATTGACCCCCGAAACAGAACTACCAAATCAGTAAGAACATTTTCAAACTTAGTGTAAGGTTTACTTACCTGGTTATGAAGTTTGCTAGTGTAAGGAGATTATTTATTGATTACTCTTACGAGTGCAATTGAGAGAGCGAGCGAGAATTGCACTATTGAAGCAAAAAATACAATGAGCGAAGGCAGGAGCGAATAATTTATGGCGAACTAGATTGGTAATGGTAACGCAAGAAAATGGGGTGCGCTACGGGCCTAGTACCGAGGTTGGGAAATGTCGAGGCGGAGGTCCAGAACGCGGGTTACCAACCGAACAGTGAGGTTGGGTCGCTTCGTGAACAGTGGCGGGATTCGTAGTCAAGGCGAGTGTCGCGAGCGGGTAACGTTTCAGTGTTCGGTGCCGATGGCGGGAATGGTCTTGTTCGCGGTAAGCAGGGACGCGAAGTAAGGAAAAGGAATTTTCCTTACACTACCCCCCTCCCCAAGGAGGCCCTCCTTGTTGGGCTGAGAAAAGCCCTTAGGATCGTTTTCAAGACTACGACTCGGAATAATAATGTATTAGCGGAAGCGTTTGTGAGGAATGGATGAACTAGAAAGAAGGTGGGTACAAGTAGCAAGCACAAAAGTGTTGTACCCTTTAAGGACTACCCCACTACAGCCTAAAGAGACTATAGCATATAAAAGTTTGACACACCCCCATAGGCAAAGTGGGGGAGAACAAGAGGTCACAAGACCAGTCAAGAAAGGCAAAGCAAGCTCAGGGTGGATCACAAAGTCACCACGCAGTCTGAGCACAAGCAAATGGCCACAAGGCCAGTTCACATGCAGAGTTATATAAAGGAGAACAAACAATACAGTGAACACAACCTAACAAGTGTAAGCATGCAGGTATTTGTATATAGAGTACAGTACAAGCAGAGTCAAGAAGTAAGCAAGTGAGGCACAGTAGGTACAAGGCCTAACAAAGTACAGAAACGCTGATGATCACAAGGCTGAAGTGCCTTGGTGAAAACACCAGCAGTGTTGGCCTGAGAGGCCACGTAAGCAAGACGAAGCTGGCCACGCTGCTGCAACTCTCGAGCAAGGAAGTAGCGCAGAGCAATGTGCTTCGTTCTGTGCTCCAGTCTGTGCTCCTGACACAAGGCCAGCATGGCCTTGTTGTCGACGTACAGAACTGGAGGAGAACGAGGCGCCTCTCCCAAGTCGGTCAGCAGGTAGGTGAGCCAGCGTAGCTCCTGTGCAGCCATGGCCCGAGCGTAGATCTCAGCCTCACAACTGGAGCTGAGAACAGAAGAAGAGTGGGTAGACCGCCAAGAGACAGAACCGGAGCCAAGACTGAAGGTGTAACCCTGTGACGACCGCTGCGTAGCCAAGTCGTCAACCCAGGAGGCGTCAGCGTGACCAGTGAGGACAACTCGAGCCCATCCTCCAAGCACGAGCCCCATGCCCGATGTACTGCACAAGTATCGCAACACCCTCTTCGCAGCATCCCAGTGCACCTTTCGGTGCCTGCCGGGAGCCACGTAGCGAGCCAGAAGGCTGAGAGGGTATGCGAGGTCAGATCGTGTGCAAGTCATCAGGTACATGAGACAGCACACAAGCTCTGGATACGGGCCACTCGGCTCTACGGACTCGTCCGAAGGTGGAGCTGAGAGCGAGTGACCTGTAGGCAGAGGAGTGGACTGTGGCGAGGAGTACGTGAAGCCGAAGCGCTGAATGACCTGCTGCACCATGTGTGACTGAGTCAAGGTAATGGTGCGCTGTGCTCTGTCCCGGGTGATCCGCAAGCCAAGATAGCTTGTCAGCTCACCCAGGTCTGTGCACGTGTGTCTCTTCTGCAGCTCGGACTTCACGTGGGTGAGTGCCTCAGTGTCAGCAGTAGCAAAGACGAGGTCGTCTACGTACACGAGAACGTAGAACGGCGGCAGAGTAGTGTCAGTGCGTAAAAACAGAGAAGGGTCAGAAGTGGAAGGAGCAAAACCAAGAGCAGCAAGAGTCGTCCTTAGTGTGTCGTGCCACTCACGGGGTGCCTGACGGAGACCGTAGACTGGCCGCCGGAGGCTCCACTGGGTACCAGCTGGAAACGACCCAGTGAAGCCAGGTGGGCGGCGCAGCCAGATCTCCTCGTGCAGGCTGCCATGTAGGAAGGCTGTGCTGAAGTCAAGCGAGTGGAGCTCGTAGTCACGGTGAGCAGCTACGTGCAGCAGTACCCGAAGAGTGGTCATCTTCGGGGTAAGGGAGAAGGTCTGGAAGAAGTCAACTCCCTGTCGCTGACTAAAGCCACGTGCAACGTAACGCGCCTTGAAGACAGGTGGAGAGCCCGGCGGTCGCTTCACCCTGAAGATCCACATGCCACTGACGATGTTCGCCCCAGGCGGGGGAACCTCGTCGACGTAGGTGCCTGTGGACTTCCAGGAAGCCATCTCGGCGTCCATGGCTGCCTGCCACTGAGAGGAGTAGGGACCCTCTATCGCCTCTGCGTAAGAGCGCGGGGTCGGGATGTCTGGTGCATCCGGGTCTCCCTCAGGGGCAATCAGCATGGACACGAGATGAGGTACAGAAGCGGCAAAGCACTCAAACTCCTCCTGTCTGTCCTCAAGAACGTCCGTGCCAAGAGCACACTCACCCCCGACGGACGGAGGACAGACAGACGCAGACACAGATTGAGCAACAAGACTAGTGGCGTAGTCTAGGCGACAGGCTGCAGCAAAGTCAACAAGCTCAGTAACAAGAGCAGACGCAGCAGTGGACTCAAACAAAGGGTCAGTGACAGCAGTGGCCAAAAAACGTGTGACAGCTGGACTAGCAGCACGAAGGGAGTCAGACTCCGGGTCCGGACCGTCAGGAAGAGAGGACGCAGGAGGAGACGGCAGAGGGACACGCTGTGGAGCAGTGGAAGGACGCAGAGTCATAGAGTGAGTGCCAGGGACAGGAGGAGGACGCGGACGCGAAACACGACCAGCGCGAACAGAACGGACAGGCGACGCAGAACGAGACTCAGGCGACACAGGACGCGACTCAGGCTCACGACGCTCCGTAAGACCTGTAGTCGGTCCAGAGTAAGGAGAAGGACCAGGTAGTGGAGAGGCCGGCTGGAACTGCGATTGGGACTGGACAGGCGGTGGACTCAGGAAAGGAGGAGGAGGACCAGGAGAAGGCGGGGAGCCAAGAACCTGCTGAAGAAGCGGAACGTAGTACGGCGGCGGCCGCGCAGCGCCCCCAGAAACAGCAGAGACAGAACCGGTACCCTCAGCCCTAGGGTCTCCAGTCCCAGTAGCACCTCCAGCAGCTCCAGCAGCTCCAGCAGCAGCAGCACCTCCAGCAGCTCTAGCAGCAGCAGCACCTCCAGCAGCTCCAGCACCAGCAGCAGCTCCAGCAGCTCCAGCAGCTGCAGCACCTCCAGCAGCTCCAGCACCAGCAGCACCTCCAGCAGCTCCAGCACCAGCAGCACCTCCAGCAGCTCCAGCACCAGCAGCACCTCTAGCAGCTCCAGCACCAGCAGCACCTCCAGCAGCTCCAGCACCTCTAGCACCAGCAGCACCTCCAGCAGCTCCAGCACCAGCAGCACGTCCAGCACCAGCAGCACCTCCAAAAGCGCCAGCAGCACCAGCACCAGCAGCACCCCGACAGCGCCGAGAGTACCACTCACGAAGCTGCTGTGGAGAGAGAGGCTCCCGCCGCGACGGGACACCTAGAGCACCTCCAGACTCAGCACGCGCAGGCTCAGCACCTCCAGACACAGTACCCTCAGGCTCCACACGCCCAGGCTCAGCACCCCCAGGCTCAGCACGCCCAGACTCAGCACCCCCAGGCTCCACACTCTCAGGCTCAGCACCCCCAGTCCCTGCACCCCCAGTCCCCGCACCCGCAGGCTCAGCACCCCTAGCACCTGAGTCGACAGCTACCTCGACCGGCTCGGCAGGGTCTACCTGGGACACACCTGAGGGGGCAGGACCCTGGGGGGGGAGGGGGTCTACCGGGGGAGTACCTGGTGCTAGGAAGAGCGGCGGGGGGGGGGGGGGGGAGAGGCAGTGCGGTAGGGAAAGAGACGGTAGTACGACACCGACTCGTCAAACGTGACGTCTTGAGAGGACAGAACACGTCGCGAGGTGGGGTGGTAGAACTGCCACCCGGGTGCGTCAGGAGGGAAGCCAAGGAAGACACAGGGAACGGCACGGGAGGACAGCTTGTCCGCTGTAGTATCGCGGACAAAAGCTCGAGATCCCCAGACACGGAACGCGGACGCATCGCCAACCTTCCCCGTCCACCGCAGAGTAGGTGTGGTCTCCGGCAAGGAGACACAAGGCTGAAGGTTGATCTGATGCGCAGCGTACTGAACCGCGAACGGCCACAGAAAATGGGGAGCAGCCGCATGGATCATGGACGTACGAGCGACGTCCATGACCATGCCAATGCGGCGCTCAGCAGTCCCATTTTGCTGCGGGGAGGCCGAAAGCGTGAACGTCTGGCGGATGCCCTCCGAACGACAGAAGGCTCTCAAGAGGTCGGAGGAAAACTCCCCACCTCTGTCTGAGTGCAGACGCAGAACAGGAAGGTCCGAGCCCAAACTCTCACTGAGCTGGCGACAAGCACCGCGGATCCAGTCGATCAACACCTCAGGGACCTCACCCTTGCTGCGCAAGGGGAAGACTGTGGTGTAACGCAAGTAGTCGTCAACGACCAGCAGGAAGTAACGCTCGTGACCCTGTCCACGGACGCGGGCTGGGCCCCACACGTCCATGTGAAGAGTCTGCAGAGGAGCCTCAGTCGGAGGGAACGAGGAGGAGTGAGGAGCGGCGCGCTGCCTGCCCTCGACACAAGGAACACAGGTGGGGGCAGGCCCCGGAGGAAGGGGAGGGAGGGACCGGGGTAGACCCGAGACAAGGGCACGGGAGGCCATACCTCGAAGACGAGGCAGGGAGGGGTGACCAAGGCAGTGGTGCCAAAGGAGAGTCTCGTGCGACAGAGGACGACACGAGCAGGGGGCAGACGCAGGACTAGACCTGGATGCGGCAGCAAACACATGACTAGACGCAGCTACCTGACCAGACGCAGGGACCGGAGGAGGCGCAGTAGTCAGTGTGTACAGTCTCGACCCTGGCCGACGGGTGAACGTGGCCAGGTGGCGGCCCGTCCGAGAGCAAGTGCAGTAGGTCACACGCTGACCTCCAGTGGTGAACTGGTCAACCCACGCGTCCTGGAGGTCAGCTCCACTCACCAAGTTCGTAGAGAACGAGGGGAGGTGGAGTCCCGACAGCAAACCCGACGGGGCCGCAGGACACGGTAGAACCGTGGAAGAGTGTGCAAGGACTGGGCCCCCGGAGGGGTCAGCAAGGGAGACTGCAACAGGCCGACTAAGCGACGTGAGCGTGGTGCTGTCTCTAAAGAAAGAGCGCGAAGCACCAGAGTCAAGTGTGAAAGTGTGCAAGGACTCAGTAGGTGCAGTACCAGAGAGAGCAGACGCACCAGCACCTGGAGCAGCAGACGCACCAGTACCTGGAGCAGCAGACGCACTAGCACCTAGAGCAGCAGCCGCAACGCCCGGGTCGGGCGGGACACTCAGGTAATAGTCACCCTCAGCACTATCAGCAATAGCATACATGGCAGCAAGGATAGCATCAAAGTCTAGATCAAAGATAGGCACATTCTGCAGAAGCAGATCATGCCAGCGAGGGAGCTCAACGGCGTCAGGAAACTGAGCACGCCAAGCGTCAGTCAAGCGACCGAAGCAGCGCTGCGTGGTGTGTGGGAGCCCACACACCTCCCCACTACGAGTGCCGGTGCGAAGAACGTAAGTGCAGGGACCTGCACCCCCAGACCTCCCATGCCCAGCGTACCACTCACGAAGCTGCTGAACCGACGGGGTGTCACGGGAGCGCAGCTGCTGCTGGCGCTGGCTGCCACCAAAGCCTCCACGCTGCGCTGCTGCGCCTCGACCAGCACCACCGCCGCCGCCACCTCCACCACCGCTGCCGCTGCCTCCACCACCTCCGCCACCACTGCCACTACCTCCACCGCCGCCACTGACGCCCCCACTCCCGGTACCACCTCCACCTCCACCGCCACCTCCTCCGCCTCCTCCACCTCCTCCACTGCTTCCCCCGTCGCCCCCCCCACCACCCTTGCTCCCCTTGCCCCTGCTGTTGCGGCGTCTCCCACTAGGGGCAGACGCAGCTCCGACCTCCTCAGTGCCAACGAGGTCGACAGCAGCAGCAGAAGCAACAGAGGGGAGAAGGGGGACAGGGGAGCACCCCTCAAAGAAAGGGGTGCGACGGTCGCCGCGAGAAGCACCTACAGCTAAGATACTCTTCTCAGCCGCAGCAAGGCGCTCCTCTAGCAGGTCGACAGTCAGCTCGGTGGGGCAAAGGGAGAGAAAGTGATCCCTGACTGAAGAGAGGGAGTCAGGGAGGCGGGTGACTAGGTAGTAAAGGGTGATGTACACGGGGGGGGGGGGGTTCTTGGCACAGAACTCAGTGGGAAGGGCAGCGCGGTAGCGGGCGTCACTAGTGCGAAGGTGAGCAACTAGGTCAGTAACTGTGGCAAAGGCGGCAAG
The DNA here is from genome assembly GCA_947471745.1 of Closterium sp. Naga37s-1. Classification (NCBI taxonomy): domain Eukaryota; kingdom Viridiplantae; phylum Streptophyta; class Zygnematophyceae; order Desmidiales; family Closteriaceae; genus Closterium; species Closterium sp. Naga37s-1. The sequence continues at coordinate 6,147,782 of CANJKZ010000735.1, forward strand.
GTCAGGGAAAAGGTACGGTAGCATGAGGCGGCTGAGGGCAGCAGTGGCAGGGGAGGAGTAGCGTGCAACTACAGCGTCGTACAAAGACTGAGCAGTCTTGTACTGGCCAAAATGTGCGCGCTCAGCAGGCGGCAGGTGACTACGAACAGCAAGACGAGCAACGGCGTCACGAGTGGTCCACTGCGAGCGAACTGTACTGTCAGCAGTGGCAGCAAGAGCAGTGGAAACACCAGACGTGTGATCGAAAAGGGATACCCCATCCCTAGAATCACACTGAAGAAAAAGCTGTAGGTCGTCAACCCACACGTCAAAGTCAACTGCACGTCCCTCAGCATCAAAGGTGAGTACGGTAGGACAAGCCATAGCAGCAGTAGGAGCAGTAGCAAGAGTAGCAGCAGTAGCAGCAGTAGCAGTAGTGCAAGGAAGTAACAGTGGCCTAGCTACAGCAGCAGCAGTAGCAGCGCGACTCGGCAGGGTGGGGCGGTTCGGCTAGGCAGGGCGGCGTGGGTGCAGCAGCAAGCAGGTGCGGCAGTGCACTTACCAGTGGCGGACGAGGTGGGCCGCCACTGGTGGGGCTGGGCCGGGGCGCGTCAGGCAGGGCGGCTGCAGGCTCTTCAGCTGCAGCAGGGCCGCTACGGTGGCAGCTGCTGCTGCAGCAGGGACGGCGACGGGCAGGGGCGACGTTGCTGGCAGGGGCGACGCCGCGGGCAGGGGCGACGCCGCTGACAGGGGCGACACCGCGGGCAGGGGCGACGCCGCGGGCAGGGGCGACGCCGCGGGCAGGGGCAACGCCGCGAGCAGGGGCGACGCCGCAGGCAGGGGCGACGCCGCGAGCAGGGGCGACGCCGCGCGGGTCCCGCAGGGGCGTTGCGACGAGGCAGGGGCGACACCCGGGTGGCGACGGGGCGGGGCCGCGACCGACGACGGGGCGGGGCCGCGAAGGGGCCGATAAGGGGCCGCGAAGGGGCCGATAAGGGGGCCGCGAAGGGGCCGATAAGGGGCCGATAAGGGGCCGCGAAGGGGCCGATAAGGGGGCCGCGAAGGGGCCGCTAAGGGGCCGCGAAGGGGCCGATAAGGGGCCACGAAGGGGCCGCTAAGGGGGGCGCGAAGGGGAGGGCAGAGCGCGAAGCGCGCTTCGGGCAGGTTAGGGAAAAAATTTTTAACGTGGTGGGCCCTTAGGAAGAAACGGTCCCACTAGGGAACCCGCTCTATACCATGTGAGAATAAATGAGAGGAATGGATGAACTAGAAAGAAGGTGGGTACAAGTAGCAAGCACAAAAGTGTTGTACCCTCTAAGGACTACCCCACTACAGCCTAAAGAGACTATAGCATATATAGGTTTGACAGCGTTTAATGTAGGCTGATTGAACCATCTTGCACTGGTGTGTGAGAACAATATAAGTTCATAATAGCAAAGAGATACATGGCTTTATATGATTACAAGGAATATGAAAGGTTAACTGCTGTTGCGGTTCGATACAGCGACGACTTGGGTGACTGCTCAATAGCGAGTCAGTTATGTGTCCTTACTGTCGCGCTGCTTTCTGTGAGTCAAAGGTCATTGACCTTTAACCTTCGCTTAACCTCTTGCTGTTGTTTTTTGTCAACCGCTTTGGTTGACTCGCCGTTACTTCGCTGTGGTTCGCTTCGCTTACATTGTAGTGCTCGACACATCAGAAGCGCGAACTGTATGTTTCCAACACTCCTTACGAGAGCGCGTGTACATCTCGAAAGTTTCGGCTGCGCAGATACTCGGTGAGGACAGGGTGATTCTCAATTCTATCTAGGGGAACCCAGTTGACTTCGGTGGGCGCGCGGTCTTTCCAGCGGATCAGAATTTCGATCTTGCGGGCTCCCCGTGGGTCACGTACTCGGTGGCTCAGTATTTTTTCGGGCGTGATGATTGGCTCTGTCGGCGGTCGTGTCATGCGGGCAGGGCGATTGCGAGGCAGTTGGCTGGTGGATGGGATATATGGGCGAAGCAGGCTGACGTGGAACGACGGGCTGACGTGTTGGTGCAACCCTACGGTTTGCACTCGGCTTGTTGTCCTTGTGCGTGAATGTGTGTGTGTATGGAATGGTATGAGGGCATGGGATAATATATATTTCATGCTTATAATTGTGTGTGAATGTTGAGTCATGATGTCGAGTGTGTGTGTCGAGTCAATAGCGAGTTATCGCTAGACGCGTGTTACGCGGTCGTTTGTGTCTCGCGCGCGGTTTCTACTTTGTCGTGCGCGGTTTCTATTTTGTCCTGTGTCGAACGTTCGGTGTGTCGCAGGTGTGTGCAGCAGACCCATCAAGAACTCAAGGATGAGTTTGTGATGAAGAACCCGAGCCTTGGTGTCAAGCCTCAAGTGATTTCGAAGCTTGCCAAAAGGGTACACCTCAAGATATTGAAGATAGTTACATTACTTTGTGTAGTGTAACATTTCACTTGGTGTAGGCCCTAGTGAAGGGTAGTTTCGAGACCCTTCGTGGTTGGGGACAGTGTGGCACTGTTCCACATCACTGTACCTCGGCTCTTGGGGTTTGTAGGAGCTGGGAGTCATTCCCAACTCGTAACTCTTCCTATCTTGTGTTCTAAGACTATAGTGGCTGCCATAGTACCGTTCGTTCAAACCGACGCTGTGTCGTCAATTCTTTATCAAATCGTGCAATCTAAATTGCTAATTCTAGACAACGTGAAGACGCTCCAGATCCAATTTGAATCAAGTCATTTGCAGCTGTGAGCAAAACGCTATCAACGTTTGAAGCCGCTGTGCAGAAATCCGTCTGTGCTCTCTATCTTTCGTTTTAGGCACATTCAAGCCTATTGTGACTATAACAAGTGGTATCAGAGCCCCTTGGAGCAGTTTCGACAATGTCTGGACCTGAGGAAAGGGGTGGCAGAGGTGCTGGTGGCAGTGGAGAAGCTCAAGCTCAAGGCCAACCCCGTGATTCAGCCATGGCGCCCATGCAACCAAGTCTTGGCCCACCTAGGGATGAGCCTAGGGTGTTTGGGCTTGACAAGTTCAACGGTGACAACTTTGCTGAATGGTCCTTCAAGATGGAGAACATCTTTGACCACTATGACCTGCTGGAGGTGATGGAAGGAACGGAGAAGCGCCCCGAGAACGACCCGGAGAAGAGCCCGTGGGTGCGGAAGAGCGCACAAGGCTATCTCTTACTTGGGCAAGCGTTGGGGAGCAGTCAGATCCGTCACATCAAGCCATTCCAGCGTGAACCAGAGAAAGGTCCAAAGGCATGGGCTGCTCTCAAGGGTGTACATGCTCCTGCAACAGCAGCGGTAGCGGTGGTGTTGGAACGGCAAATGGCGGCACTACGAATTGAAGAAGACGAAGCGGTTGAAGAAGGGGTGCAGAAATTCTTCGACTTGTTGACGCGACTTGAGGGAGCTGATTTGAACTACAGTGAGCTCCAAAAGAAGACCAAGTTGCTGGCCTTACTCCCAGAGTCATGGTCCTCGCTCATCATCAACCTTAATCGCGACTTGCCCCGCCTCTCGCTTGAAGACGTGAAGCGAGCTATCCTTCAAGAGGATTTCCGCCGCCGTGAGTTGGCGAGTGCGGATGGCGCTGGGGCAGCGAGCATCGGCCGTGGATATGGTCGAGGAAGAGGCAGAGGACGAGGGGGAGGAAGGTTTGGTGGCAACTTCGGCGGAGGCCGCAGGAGTGGCGGTTACGGCAGCGACGACAAGAGCTACGGACGCGGTCGCGGCCGATTCGACGGCGAGTGTCACTATTGCCACAAGAGCGGACACATGTGGCGCGACTGCTACAAACTCCCTGATGGTTGGACCCCTGCTCAAGGCCAAGAGGGTAGAGGAGCAGGAGGAGGGAGAGGACGAGGCCGTGGAGGCCGTGGCGGTCGCGGTGGCGGAGCTGCAAACATGAAGAGCGGAGACAACGACAAGGACCCGAGCGACGATCGATACCCGGGTCTATTCTACTTCGTGTCGACGCAATTACCGGCTGGTCCAGAGAAGGATGAAGGCTTTGAGGAGCCAGCAGCTGTGGGGAAGGTGACCCTACACCCCCTGGACTATTGGGTGATTGATAGTGGCGCTACCTATAGCATGACACCTCGCCCGGACTTGCTCACCGAACTCGAGCCGTCACCGGTGAAGCATGTCACATCGGCTTTGGGGCAGCGAGCAGAGGTGAAAGGCATGGGCAAGGCCATGTTCAAGGGTGCTGATGGGAAGATGGTGGGCCTCAAGAACGTGCTTTGGGTGCCCAGCCTTGCTGCAAACCTGATTTCCGTGCGGCGGTTGGCAAAGGCCGGCATGGACACGAACTCGAAGGGAGCCAAGACCTACACCGCAAGGCTTGGCGGTCGAATTCTTTGGGACCTTCATGAGGACAGGGATGTCTACAACGAGATGTGGCAGATCCCAGTGGTCCCTATGCCTAAGGAGAGGCAAGTGGCAGCAAGCATCAGCACCAAGGATGGAGCGGTCGGTAGCGACGATGGCGCGAACGGTCGCGCTAAGGAGAATGAGCTCAAGAAGAGCAAACCTGGAGGGACCAGCAAGTTCAGTGAACCTAAGGAGAGTGGTGCAGCAACCAAGGAGCAGCAAAAGGGTGAGGAGAACCCAGAGGCAGCAGCGGAGGAGGACTACGGAGAGAGTATGTGGGGCGCTATTGCGAGCGCGGCATTCTCCAATCCAACTTCGGCTACGGGGGAGTGTGATTGGCTCACCTTGCATCGGCGCATGGGGCATGTGGCCCTGCCCATCTTGCAGCAGCTAGTGAAGAATGAGATGGTTGCTGGCATACGTGTGAAGGGGGAGCCCGATGAGGTGCTTGGCTGCCCGACGTGCATTCAAGCCAAGTTCACCCGGTTTCCGTTCCCTAGTTCGGAGGCAACGGCAAAGGCACCGCTTGATGAGGTGGTGATGGACGTGGTGGGCCCCCTGAAGCTTGGAGCTGCTGGAGCTGAGTATTTTCTCACCATTGTCGACGTCTACACCCGCATGACTTGGGTGTACGTGCTGGCCAAGAAGAGCGACGTGGCTGAAACGTTGAAGACGGATTGGTTCCCGATGGTGGAGCGGCAACAAGACCGTCTAGTCAAGTCAATCCGCACCGATCGAGGGGGAGAGTTCCTGAGCAAGGAGTTTGGGTTGTGGCTGAAGAAGAATGGTATTTGGCACTCCCTCACCATGCCATACTCCCCTGCAATGAACGGCATCGCCGAGCGAGCGAACCGCACAATCACGGAGGCGGCACGCGGGTTGCTCATTGAAGCCGGGCTACCCGACTATTTCTGGCCTGATGCGGTGCGGAGCGCGTGTGTGGCCAAGAACAGAGCCTTGACTCATGTGGGAGCAGACAAATGGGTGCCCTATGTGGAGTGGCTAGGAAGGAAGCCAAAGGTGGATATGCTTCGGGTGTTCGGGTGCATGTGCATGGCGCTCGTGCCTAAGCATCTTCGGCACAACAAGCTTGGTGCCAAGGCGGTGTGGGCCGTGCACTTGGGCATGGCTCAAAACAGCAAGGGATGGCTTCTTTGGGACCCATTCACCAAGAAGTTCTTGGTGAGCAGGGACTGCAAGTTCATGGAGAACTTCATGTACAAGGATTGGAAGGCGGAGAATGAGGCGAAGATAGGCGTGCGGTTTGGGGAGGTGAAGAGTTCCGGTTTGGAGCATGTGGAGCTGCCTTTGGAGCTGAGCAGCGGCAGCACAACCACAAGGCAATCCTCCCTTGTGAATGGGGGAGAGGAGGCCAATGATGCAGAGGAAGAAGAGGAGGAGGTGCAGCAAGTGAGCGAGCGTGCACCGTCACTCCCTTCCCGTACTACGAGTGCTCCACGGATTCGAGCCACACCGCAGCAACGCCAAGGCCTTCAAGTCCCTGCAGCTGAGGAGGAAGGAAGGGGGAAGAGGAGAGTTCAACCCCCTAATAGGCTGACCTATGATGCGCCGGGAAAGCAGGGCAAGACAGCCCTGGCCGGAGCAGCAATGATGGTCGGAGACGACGAGGAGAGTGACTACGAGGAGTGTGCCTTCGCGTTCTTCTCTCCGGTGGAGATGCCGGGAGAACCAGCAACTCTCAAGGAGGCTTTGGAGAGTAGTGATGCTGAGGAGTGGAAGAAGGCCATGGAGAGTGAGCTGAAGAGCATCGAGGAGAATGACACGTTTGAATTGGTGGAGCTACCGGAGGGGCGTACGGCGATAACGTCCAAGTGGCTCTTCAAAATCAAGTCGGATGCCGACGGCAAGATCGAGCGCTACAAGTCTAGGCTTGTAGCCAAGGGGTACCAGTAGAAGGAGAAGGTGGACTTCAAGGAGCTGTTTGCCCCTGTGGTGAAGCCGACGACGCTGCGAACCCTATTCGCGGGAGCCGCCATCAAAGGATGGGTAGTAAAGCAAATGGACATCGTAACGGCATTCCTTAACGGCATCCTTGAGGAGGAGATTTTTATGGCGCAGCCAGAGGGGTTTGATGATGGTAGTGGCAGAGTGTGGAAGCTGAAGAAGGCCCTCTATGGGCTGAAGCAGGCCCCTAGGCAATGGTACATGAAGCTGCGCGAAGTGTTGGAGGGGATCGGCTTCACTCCCTCAACGGCCGATCACTCCTTGTTCATGCTTGGCGAGGGGGAGCAGAGGAGTTTCATGGTGGTTTATGTGGATGACATCCTCATTTTCTCACCCTCTTCTGACCTTGTGAAGGAGGTGATGCTGAAGCTTCAAGACAAGTTCAAGTGCAAGGCCCTTGGTGACGTGAGCTTCTACCTTGGGCTCCACATCGAACGAGATGTGGAGAAGCGGTGCATGCGGGTGCATCAACGAAAGTACCTGGAGGCATTGGCTGTCAACTTTGGGCAGAGTGAAGGCCATGTGGCTACACCCTTTCCCTCTAGGTTCAAGTGTGTGAAGGGACCAGAGGAGGAGAGCGTTGGTGAAGAGGAGAGGCGCCGATTTCACTCGTTGGTGGGCAGCCTCATGTATGCGGCGGTAAACACCCGACCGGACGTCGCGTTTGCTACCGGGCAGCTGGCTAGGGTTGTGCAATGCCCTAATGAGGAGCAGGTAGCAGCTGGAATGAGGGTGGCCAAGTATCTTGGCCAAACACCGACCGTTGGGCTGCAATACTCGGCGGCGGCACAAAGGCGCCAAAAGGGCGCGGATGGTGTTGAACCCGGGCGTTTGTTCCTCACCGCCTACTCGGATGCTTCATATGCATCAGAACCAGAGGACATGACAAGTGTGGGAGGCTTCATATGCTGTGTTGGTGGAGGCCCAACTGCTTGGGAGAGCAAGAAGCAGGTTGACCAAGCTTTGAGCTCGGTGGAGTCCGAGTACATGGCACTCTTCCGTGCCGTACGGGAGATTGTGTGGCAGCGGCGTTTGTTGGCTGAATTGGGGGAGGAGCAGCAAGGACCTACCCCACTGTACTGCGACAGCCAGGGTGCCATTGCTCTTGCTAAGAACCCTGTGTTGCATGGACTCACGAAGCACATGAGGGTGAAGTGGCATTGGACGAGGAGCATGGTAACCGCGGGTGAAGTTGAGTTGCGCTACGTGAAGACCACGGGGCAGCCGGCTGACATGATGACCAAGAGGCTGGTGGAGCAGCAGCATTGGAAGTGTTGCAAGCTGGCTGGGATGGCTCTGAACTCAGAGAGCAACATATCCTAAGGCCAACAATCCGAGGGGGAGTTTGTTGGTGCAACCCTACGGTTTGCACTCGGCTTGTTGTCCTTGTGCGTGAATGTGTGTGTGTATGGAATGGTATGAGGGCATGGGATAATATATATTTCATGCTTATAATTGTGTGTGAATGTTGAGTCATGATGTCGAGTGTGTGTGTCGAGTCAATAGCGAGTTATCGCTAGACGCGTGTTACGCGGTCGTTTGTGTCTCGCGCGCGGTTTCTACTTTGTCGTGCGCGGTTTCTATTTTGTCCTGTGTCGAACGTTCGGTGTGTCGCAGGTGTGTGCAGCAGACCCATCAAGAACTCAAGGATGAGTTTGTGATGAAGAACCCGAGCCTTGGTGTCAAGCCTCAAGTGATTTCGAAGCTTGCCAAAAGGGTACACCTCAAGATATTGAAGATAGTTACATTGCTTTGTGTAGTGTAACATTTCACTTGGTGTAGGCCCTAGTGAAGGGTAGTTTCGAGACCCTTCGTGGTTGGGGACAGTGTGGCACTGTTCCACATCACTGTACCTCGGCTCTTGGGGTTTGTAGGAGCTGGGAGTCATTCCCAACTCGTAACTCTTCCTATCTTGTGTTCTAAGACTATAGTGGCTGCCATAGTACCGTTCGTTCAAACCGACGCTGTGTCGTCAATTCTTTATCAAATCGTGCAATCTAAATTGCTAATTCTAGACGACGTGAAGACGCTCCAGATCCAATTTGAATCAAGTCATTTGCAGCTGTGAGCAAAACGCTATCAACGTTTGAAGCCGCTGTGCAGAAATCCGTCTGTGCTCTCTATCTTTCGTTTTAGGCACATTCAAGCCTATTGTGACTATAACATGACGTACCAATCAGTAGGGAGGAGGAGGTGGGCGGCGACGGGGGTGATCACGTGGCTGAGGAGAAATGACCCGCAATATCGAGAGCGGAGTTTTGGAGTGATGGGTAGGCGGAGGTTATGAGTGTCGAGTAATACCAGGTCGTTGGGTTGGTAAGTGACGGGGCGGCGATGGCGGTCGGCGTTGCGCTTAGCAATGACGTCTGATTTTTTATTGCTTCTGCTGCTCGGGTTTGTGCTGCCTGTAATATTTATGCGAGCTGTTGCGTGCGTGATAGTGGGTTGTCGGGATTCGGGGTCAAGGGTACTTTGGGGTCCTGTCCGTTATTCAGGTAAAATGGTGACTGTTGGGTCGTGGCAGATGGCGAGTTGTTGTACGCGAACTCGATGAGTGGCAGTTGCTGTTCCCAGGTGGTCACTCGTCGCACATGGCTCGGATGAGTTGCTCCACGGTCTGGTTTGTCCATTCTGTCTGTCCGTCGGTCTTGGGGTGGTATGAAGAATTGAACTGTAGTCGCGTGCCGAACTGCTGCCACAGGTTCCGCCAGAAGCTGCAGGTGAATTTCGTATCGCGATCGCTGTTGATCGATGCTGGTATCCCGTGTAGTCGAACGATGGTGGAGATGAAGAGGCGGGCTGTTTCTTCGGCTGTGATCGACTTCTTGCAGGCTGAAAAATATGCCATTTTCGTCAGCCAATCGACGACGACCAGGATCGCGTCATTCCCACTTGCTCCAGCCGGTAACCTCGTGACGAATTCCATCGTCACCTGCTGCCAGGCACGCTCTAGGGGTGGTAATGGCTGCAACTGTCCTGCCGGCCGCTTCCGCGATGACTTCATGAGCTGGCAGGTGGGACACGATGCCACGTGTCGTTGCATGTCGGTCAGCATTTCGGGCCAGTAGTAATACCGCTGCAGCTGCTGCTGTGTTTTCTCTACTCCGAAATGTCCTGAGATAACCCCATCGTGTGCCTCCTATAGTAATTAATCCCGTGGTAAAGTGTAGCCCGGTACCCAGATGCGGTCGGTGCCGGTTATTACGTAATACACCCCTTTTGCTGTTGCGAACTGCTATGAGTTGCCTCCGGTAAAGAAGGGGTCTGTCTGATACCCGTGGGTAAATAGGCCTGTCAGTAGCGCGTTGGTCTGTGTGAGCAGTATGGCGTGTATTTGGGCAGTTGGGCGGGTCAGTGCGTCTGCAATGTTCGATGCCCCCTTTTTGTAGGTGACCATGTAGTGGAAGTTTGACTCGAGGAAATCGAGCCAGCGGATCTGTCGTGGGTTGAGGTGGGGCTGTGCGCGGAGGTACTGTAGTGATTTGTGGTCTATCCATACTGTCAGGTCTGCGCCGCTCAACGAACAGCGCCACACTTTGAACGCATGCACGATCGCGAGCATTTCGCAGTCATGTATCGGGTAATTTTTCTCGGGCGCATGCAGTTTTCGTGACTCGGGTACGCGAGGTCAGGCCGTGTGCACGTCATCAGGTACATGAGGCAACCCACAAGCTCTGAGTACGGACCACTCGGCTCTACGGACTCGTCCAAAGGTGGAGCTGAGAGCGAGTGGCTGGTAGACAGAGGAGTGGGCTATGGCGAGGAGAACTGAGGACTGAAGGACCTGGTGCACCATGTGTGACTGAGTCAGTGTGATGGTGTGCCGTGCTCTGTCCCGGGTGATATGCAAGCCAAGATAGCTGCGCAGTTCACCCAGGTCAGTGCAGGTGTGTCTCTTCTGCAGCCCTGACTTCACAGGGGTTAGTGCCTCAGTGTCAGCAGTGGCAAAGACGAATTCGTCGACGTAGACGAGGACGTAGAACGGCGGCAGCGAGGTGTCGGTGCGTAGAAACAGCGATGGGTTAGCAGTAGAAGGAGCAAACCCAAGGGCCGCAAGTGTAGTCCTCAGTGTGTCGTGCCACTCGCGAGGCGCCTGGCGGAGACCGTAGACTGGCCTCCGGAGGCTCCACTGGGTACCGGCAGGAAACGACCCAGTGAAGCTAGGTGGGCGGCGCAGCCAGATCTCCTCGTGCATGCTGCCCTGCAAGAAAGCTGTACTGAAGTCCAGAGAGTGCAACTCGTAGTCACGCTGAGCAGCGACGTGCAGCAACACCCGAAGAGTGGTCATCTTCGGGGTGGGGGAGAAGGTCTGGAAGTAGTCAACTCCCTGTCGCTGACTGAAGCCTCGAGCAACGTAACGCGCCTTGAAGGCAGGTGGAGAACCCGGCGGCCGCTTCACCCTGAAAATCCACATGCCATCGACTATGTTCGCCCAAGACGGGGGACCTGCGTCGATGTAGGTGCCTGTGGACTTCCAGGATGCCATCTCGGCATCCATGGCTGCCTGCCAGTGAGAGGAGTAAGGACCCGTAATCGCCTCTGCGTAAGAGCGCGGGGTAGGGATGTCTGGTGCATCCGGGTCTCCCTCAGGGGCAAGCAGCATGGAAGCGAAACGAGGTACAGCACCTGCAAGGCACTCAAAGTCCTCCTGCCTGTCCTCTAGGACGTCCGTGCCAAGAGCACACTCACCCCCGACGGACGGAGGACTGGCAGACGCAGACTCAGCAACAAGAGCAGTGGCGTAGTCTAGACGACAGGCAGCAGCAAAGTCAAGCAGCTCAGCAACGAGGGCAGACGCAGCAGTGGACTCAAAAGAAGGGTCAGTGACAACAGTGGCAAGGAGACGAGAGACAGCGGGACTGGCAGCACGAGCAAGGTCAGACTCAGGGTCAGGGACGGCAGGAAGAGAGGACTCAGGAGGAGGCGGCAGAGGAACACGCAGTGGAACAGAGGAAGGACGAAGTGCCATAGCGTGCGTGCCGGGGACAGGAGGAGGACACAGACGAGGAACACGACGAGCAGTGCGAACAGGCGAGAGATGACGAGACGCAGGCTCATGACGCTCTGTAAGACCGCCGGACTGCTCAATGTAAGGAGAAGGAGCAGGCAGTGGGGAGGCTGGCTGTAACGGCGGCTGTGTCTGGTCAGGTGGTGGACACAGTAGGGGAGGAGTAAGACCAGCAGACGACGGGACACCAAGAACCTGCTGAAGCAGGGGAACGAAGTACGGTCGCGGCCGCTCAGTGCCTCCAGCACCAGTACCACCAGCACCTCCCGCTCCAGGGTCAATAGCTCCAGCTCCTCCAGCTCTAGCGCCTCCCGCGCCAGTGCCTCCAGCTCAAGCTCCTCCAGCTCCAGCACCTCCCGCGCCAGTGCCTCCAGCTCCAGTACCTCCAGCCCCAGCAGCTCCAGGCTCAGTAGGGTCTCAAGCTCCAGCACCCCCAACACCACCAGTCCCGCCAGATCCAGTACCCCTGGTACGAGCACCTCCAGGACCAGCAGCCGCAGTACCTCCAGTACCACCAGCTCCAATGTCTCTAGTGGCTCTAGCTCCAGCAGCTCCACCCCAAAGGCGTGCGCGCCGAACAAGCCACTCACGCAGCTGCTGCGGGGAGAGAGGCTGCGGCCGGGGAGACAGCCGCTACGAAGCACCAGCAGGACCTTCAGACGAAGCAGCACCCCGAGGCTCAGCACCCCCAGACTCCGCACCCTCAGACTCCGCACCCCCATGCTCAACACCCTCAGGCTCAGCACCCCCAGGCTCCACACCCGCAGGCTCAGCACCCCCAGGCTCCGCACCCCCAGGCTCAGCACCCCCAGACCCAGTACCCTCAGACTCAACGCCCCCAGGCTCTGCACCCCCAGACTCAGCACCTCCAGACGCACTACCTCGAGCAGCACCTGAGTCACCAGCTACCTCAACAGGCATAGTACCAGGTAGAGGGTCTACTTGAGACACACCTGAGGAAGCAAGAAGAGCGGCGGAGGTGGGGGAGGGGCAGAGCGGTAGGGGAAGAGACGGTAAAATGGAACCGACTCGTCAAACGTGACGTCCTGAGAGGGGAAGACACGGCGCAAAGTGGGGTGGTAAAACTGCCAGCCAGGCGCGTCAGGGGGAAAGCCAAGGAAGACGCAGGGGATAGCGCGGGCGGAGAGCTTGTCCGCGGACGTATCGCGAACAAAGGCACGAGAGCCCCAGACCCGGAACACTGACGTATCGCCAACCTACCCCATCCAACGCAGTGTGGGCGAGGTCTCCGGCAAGGAGACACGGGGCCAAAGGTTGAGCTGATGCACAGCGTACCGGACCGCAAACGGCCACAGAAAATGGGGAGCAGCCGCATGGATCATGGAGGTACGAGCGACCTCCATGACTAAGCCAATGCGACTCTCAGCAATCCCATTCTGCCGCGGAGAGGCCGGAAGCGTGAACGACTGGGTGATGCCCTCCCCACGACAAAAATCCCGCAAGAGGTCGGAGGAGAACTCACCACCTCTGTCAGAGTGCAGATGCAGGACAGGAAGGTCATGGCCGAAGCGCTCGCGGAGCTGGAGATGGACAGCGCGGATCCAAGGGATCAAAACGTCAGGGACCTCACCCTTGCTGCGCAAGGGGAAGACCGTGGTGTACCGCGTGTAGTCGTCAACAACCAGCACAAAGTATCGCTCGCGGCCCTGTCCACTGACGCGGGCTGGGCCCCACACGTCCATGTGGAGAGTCTGCAGGGGAGTAGTCGTCGGGGGAAACGAGGAGGAGTGAGGAGCGGCGCGCTGCCGCCCCTCGACGCAAGGAAGGCAGGGCGGAGCAGGCGAGGGCAGGAGGGGAGGCACAGGCCTGGGAAGACCAGAGACAAGGAGACAGGAGTGCATGCCACGCAGGCGAGGCAGGGAGGGGTGACCAAGGCGGTGGTGCCACAGAAGAGTCTGGTGCGACAGGAGGCGACACAAGCAAGGGGGTGCTACCTGACCTGACGCGGACACCTGGGCAGACGCAGGTACCTGAGGAGACTTGGTAGCCAGTGTGTACAGACTCGACCCTGGCCGACGAGTGAACGTGGCCAGGTGACGTCCCGTCCGTGTGCACGTGCAGATCGTCACACGCTGACCCCCAGGAGTGGTGGTAGTGACCATCGCATCCTGGAGGGCAGCTGTACTCACCAAGTTCGTAGAGAACAAGGGGAGGTGAAGACCTGACAGTGAGCCGGACGGAACCGCTGGACACGGGAGAACAGTGGAGGAACGGGCAACGACTGGGCCCCCGGAGGGGTCAGCTAGTCTGATCGGGACAGGTACAGAGAGAGGAGTGAGGGTGGTGCTGTCACGAAAGAAACAGCGTGAGGCACCTGAGTCCAGCGTGAAGGTGTGCTAGGCCTCAGCAGGCGCAGTACCAGGGAGAGCAGACTCACTAGCACCTAGAGAAGCAGCCACTATACCTGGGTTAGGTGGCACACACCGGTAACTGTCACCCTCAGCACTAACAGACAATGCATACATAGCAGTAAGAATTGCATCAAAGTCTAGATCAAAGATAGCAACCCCAGACCTAAGCAGCTCTGCCCAGCGGGGGCGCTCGACCTCGTCACCAAACTCAGCACGCCAAGCGTCGTCGAGGCGGGAGAAGCAGCGGTGCTGAGTGTGAAACCTCCCGCATGTCTGACCAGCACGGTCACCCATGCGAATGACATACGGGCAGCTACCACTACCCCCAGACGCCCCACGCTGAAACAACCATTTACGAATCTGCTGGGTCGACTGGGCCTCGCTCCGACGCTGCTGGTGCTGCCTCTGGCCACCTCCAGAACCACCACGCTGAGCTCCAGTCCTACCGCCACCAGTCCCACCGCTGCCACTACCGCCACTCCCACCGCTGCCTCCACCGCCGCCACCAGAGCCCCCACTCCCGCCACCACTCCCACCGCTGCCACCACCTCCACTGCCTCCACCACCTCCACTGCTGCCCCCACCACCACCCCTGCTGCCACCACCACCACTCCTGCCACCCTTGCCCTTGCCGATGCGGTGCTTCGCACTAGAAGAAGCAGCCCCAACGTCCTCAGCACCAGGGACGTCTGCAGCAGCAGTAGCAGAGGCATAGGAGGGGGCAAGGGGGGAGGGGGAGCACCCCTCAAAGAAGGGCGTGCGCGGAGTGCCACGAGCAGCACCTACAGCAACTGCACTAGTCTCTGCTGCGAGGAAGTGCTGCTCGAGTAGGTCAACAGTGAGGGAGGTGGGGTCGAGGGAGAGAAAGTGGTCCCTGACAGAGCGAAGAGAGTCAGGGAGGCGGGTGACTATGAAGTAGAGAGTGATGAACCTGTAAAGGAACTCAGCAGGGACGGTAGCACGGTAGCGAGCGTCGCTACTGCGGAGGTGGGAAAAAAGGTCCTCTACCGTGGCAAAGGCGGACAGCTCGGGGAACAGGTAGGGCAGAAGCAGGCGGCCTAGAGCAGCATTGGCAGGCGGGGAGTAGCGAGCGACTACAGCGTCGTACAGTGCCAGTGCTGTCCTGTGCTGTCTGAAGTGAGCGCATTCGGTTAATGGCAGGTGGTTGCGAATGGCTAAGCGGGCAGCAGCGTCGCGAGTAAGCCACTGTGAGCGAGTCGCACTGTCAGCTGTGGCGGGAGGGGCGGTAGCGGCGCGTGACGCGAGGTCAAATAGCGAAACACTGTCCTTAGAATTGCCCAGTAGGTACAGCTGCAGTTTGTCAAGCCATGTGTCAAACTGAATCGGTCTGCCCTCATGATCGAACGCGAGAACTCGAAGCGAAGCCATAGCAGCGCAGCACGCAGAGCGGGGAGAAGCAGGGCAGCGAAGAGCACAGGGCATGCAGCAGCAGCAGTAGCAGCAGCAGCAGAGAGGGGCGGAAAGCAGGGCAGCAACAGCAGCAGCAGCAGCAGCACGCAAGAAGCGGCGTGCGGGGCCTGGGGTCGACGGGCCGGGGCCTAGGGGCGACGGGTTGGGGCCTAGGGGCGACGGGCCGCGGGACCAGGGGCTACGGGCCGGGTCTAGGGGGGAACGGGCCGTGGGGCCAGGACCGACAGGCCGCGGGGCCGGGAGCGACGGGCCGGGGGCCTAGGGGCGACGGGCCGCGGGCCTAGGGGCGACGGGCCGCGGGCCTAGGGGCGACGGGCCTCGGGGCCAAGAGTGACGGGCCGGGGGCCTAAGGGCGACAGGCCGCGGGGCCAGGAGCGACAGGCCGCGGGGCCTGGAGCGACGGGTCGGGGCCTAGGGGCGACGGGCCGCGGGCCTAGGGGCGACGGGCCGCGGGGCCAGGAGCGACGGGCCGCAGGGCCGGGAGTGACGGGCCGGGGGCTTAGGGGCGAATGGCCGCGGGGCCAGGAGCGACGGGCCGGGGGGCTAGGGGCGACGGGCTGCGGGGCCTAGGGGCTACGGGCGACGGGCCGCGGGGCCTATGGGCGACGGGCCACGGGGCCAGGAGCGACGGGCCGGGGCCTAGGTTAGGGGCAACGGGCGACGGTCGACGGGCCGGGCCTAGGTTAGGGGCGACGGGCCGCGGGGCCAGGAGCGACGGGCTACGGGCCGGGCCTAGGAGGGGCGACGGGTGATAGGCTGCAGGGCCAGGAGCGACGGGCCGGGGCCTAGGTTAGGGGCGACGGGCCGCGGGGCCAAGGGCGACGGGCTACGGGCCGGGCCTAGGAGGGGCGACGGGCGACGGGCCGCGGGGCCAGGGGCGACGGGTCGGGGGCCTAGGGGGCGACGGGCGACGGGCCGGAGGCGACGGGCCGAGGCGTCGGGCTAGTGGCGACGGGCCTAGGGGCCTACGGGTCGCGACAGGCAGTAGGGGCAGCACGAGGGCTGCAGAGGGCTGCTAGCGGGGTAGCGCTGTGGTGGGCCCAAGGAAAAAAAACGGTCCTAACGGAGGACCTGCTCTGAAACCATGTCAGAATGCTGAATGAGAATGAATGAACTAGCAAAGATTTGGGTACAAGTACTAACCCGAATTGGGTTGTACCCTTTATAGGCTACCCCACTATAGCCTACACAATATAAGCTATACAACATTTTGACAAGTACGGCTCCGATGGCGATGTCGCTTGCGTTGGTAACCACTTCGAATGTGCGGTGTGGGTCGGCAATGCGTACAACGGGCGGTGAACGGATAACATTTTTCAGGGCAGAGAAGGCAGCATGCTCTTTCCCCCCCCACGTAAAAGCGACCCCCTTTCGCAGCAGATCCGTTAGTGAGGCTGTTAATCGCGCCATGTTGGGGACGAATCGACGCACATAATTGACGAACCCTAAAAAACTTTGCAGCTCCGTGATATTTGTCGGGGGGTGCCACGCTTTTACCGTGTCCAACTTCTTTGGGTCGATCTCAACTCCAGCCTCTGAAATAACGTGTCCTAAAAAATATAGCCTGTCCTGAAAAAAAGCGCACTTGGAACCCTTGGTCAGTAGGCTGTGCTCGTCTAAAACCTTAAATACTGCTTCCAGATCTGCTAAATGCTGCTGCTTGTCGCGACTGTAGACCAGGATGTCGTCGAGGCAAACCATCACACATTTATCTAAAAGCGGCCTAAACTCCTCGTTCGTGGTCATCTGAAAAGTCGTCGGTGCGTTGGTCAACCCGAATAGCATCACTGTGTACTCGAAAGACCCGTATCTAGTTCGAAAAGCCGTCTTGGCGCAGTCCGATGGTTCGACCCTAACCTGGTGGTAACCTCCCCATAAATCTATTTTCGAAAAGACCCGTGCTGTTCGCAGTTGATCGATCAGTTCGTCAGCGCGGGGAATGGGGTATCGCGACTTGACTGTTACTCTGTTCAGTGCTCTGTAATCGATGCACATGTGAAACCCTCCGTCTTTTTCCGGTGTGAACAGTATCGGTGCAGCGAACGGTGACGATCTTGGTCGGATGAACTTCTTCTCTAACAGGTAATCTAACTGCTCCCTCAGTTCATCAAGCTCGGGCTGTGTCAGTCGAAACTAACGCAGTACAGTTGGTTGTGCCCCCGATTCTAACTCTATTCGGTGATCGTGTGCCCGCTGAGGTGGCAGTCCCTTTGGTAAATCGTCCGGAAAAATCCCTGGGTACCGTTTCGGTACTTCCTATAGTTCGGGCGGTACAGCTGCTAGTAGTTTCTGAAAATCACTCGGCTGCTCTGCTTCTCCTACCAATGCTATACCCACCGCGTACACGTCAGCTCTAGCGGCGACAGCCCTTTTCATCGTGATGGCGTTGACGTGGACCGTTGAAGACTCGGGCGACTGCCAGCGAGGTAGCTCGACCCAGTTACCGCTACTTCGCACAGTGCAACTACCCGTCGTCCAATCGATTCGCGGGTTATATCGTCGCAGCCAGTCACATCTCAGTAAAATGTCGTGCCCATCCAGTGTCGTCGTGAGCATTTCCAGTGTAAACCCGAAGTTCCTCCCCGCAGTGGACTTTTACTCTCTCCACCTTCTCCCGTATGGCCAGCAGCGTGTCGTCGACTAAGCGTGCATCTATCTCCGGTAAACACCGACTAAGTCTTAGTTGCAGCTTCCGTGCGGTTGTGGTATTAACGAAGCTGTGACTTACTCCTTCGTCTATAGAAATCTTCACTACTGCTCTCTGTATTTACCCGTGAATCAGTACTGGGCAATCCGTCGCTGTACCCTCCTTATTCATCCGAGCCCAATCGATAGTGTGAATTGGTACTGTGACTTGGTGAGGGTCGCTGAGGTTGGGCGAGAAGGTTGTCTCGTCAGTAGTTGGCCATCCAATATTATGGACCACGGTTATGCTGGACTTAAATTAATAGCAGAGAATATATTTATGGCATTTGATATACATGGTTTTATATGGACCGGACATATGATAGAACTAATGGTAGTATATGCGCGCTCATATTGGTTGTTGGATGACCCTTTATTGCCTAAATATATGGTCGTGAATTATATGACAGTGTGTGATTGGACGCGCATTGCCAAAAATGGCAAGAAACATATTATCGACCAATCGTGCGCGTTCACTAATATGTTCGTGCATTTATGCTCCGGCGTTGCAGTTTATGATCGCTGATGTATTTGCACACGCGATCATTGGTCGCGCATTGGGCCGAAAATGACCGCACGTCTACTGTTGTGCGAACAAGGAATTTCGGGGGTACGAACCCTTGTAGGGTAATGTGCCAGGGAAAAAAACACCTCGAAAATGCCCTGGCATGGCCACTCGAGCAATTATCAATGAATTGGATGGCCACGCGAGCAATTCGGGGACACGTGGGCAAGAGCGAATCGCAAAACAAGGCCCTGGAGCAATTCTCTCCGAGCCTGGGCTTCCAAGATTTGGGTAGCCAGGCCTGAGTCCATCGCATTCTCCGCCTCTAAATATCTGTCCACTACCACTCCGTCCCAGACCGGAGCCTGACCAAGACCCTGACAGACTAGTCCCTGCCTTCACGCACGTGCACCCGAACCTGTCATAACCCATTGCCAGTTGGCCAAGCTTCGTACCTGGCGTCCCTTGACAGTGTCATACGAGGGACCACTCACAGCTCACCGTCGCAGCTCACCGTCGCAGGTGCTGCGACGAATTGACAACAGTCGAAGCGCGTGCAACCAACATTCGCTGGACCAGTGTGTACAGCCCTCGTCTCCCCCACACTCTCCTCTCGCTGACGCAGAGCAATTTTGCTCTGCTTTCATGTTCAGCCAGCATGAAAGTTGAATCCCTCATAGAATCTTATGTTGTTGAGATTCTCTTGCCAGATCAAGCCGACCGACGCATGTTGTGCAGCGACGCGTGCTGCATGAAACGCATCAATTCACAGAAACCAGCTCGAGAAAAAACTTGGCTAGAATCGTACCTCATGCTCGGGATTCAAAGCAGGGCACGAAGCAGCTAGCATTACAAACCATTCGTGTAGTAGTGATTGCGCTTCGCTGCATGCGGAAGTGCCGCGAGTACTGTGATGGGAATGCTGCGAGCGTTGCCAGTAGTAGCGCAAGCTGTCACAGCAAACGCTTGATGGTATTGCGTGTTAGAAGTGCAAAACGCTTCAAGATACAATTATCATAATCCTGCGAGCATTGCCAGTAGTATCGCAAGCTGTCACAGCAAACGTTGGCGTTGCCTCGTTGCGAATGATCTTTCGCCCGCTTCGTGGTGACAGCCATTGGACATCCTCTTCTAGTCCCACAGGCTCAGGACTTAGTTTTTTGTCAAAATATATTGACTCGGCGGAGCACCTCTCGTTAAAGGGTCAATCTGTGCTGGGAGTCCCTAGGTTCCCGGCAGGATATGATGCCTCATAACACGTGAAGTCACGGGAGTGGTGATTACCGTTGCCACTGGCCTAGTACTAGACCACCGATAGGACTGGGGAAACGTATGGCGATCTTAGGGCATTCCAAGGTAGCACCGGCAAGAGGTTGAGCAATCTTAGGGCATCCCATGGCGAATCCGAGACGTAAGGCGATCTTAGGGGATTCCCGTTCAAGGCTTAGGGCGATCTTAGGCAATCAACCGTCCCAAGCATTCGTCGGCGTCGAGCCGAGTAGTAGTATCATGTTGATCACCAAAATCCCCTTAGTGGCCCTCAATATGCGTCTTTTCGCCATCGTTTCTCTATACGTATTTATCTCCACGTACCGGATAGCTGAATTTATTAGTGCTCTCTATCGTTCTACTAACACTAATACGAAAGGAAGAAGCAAGCTTTGCTTGCAAGCCAACGGCCCTCCTTCTCAACGGCCTCGTAGCAGCATATCTCTGTCATTCGTTCCCGCGGTCCAGTTTCCGCTCTTCTGTTTCCGCGTTCCAGTTTCTGCGTTCCTGTTTCCGCGTTCCTGTTTCCGCGTTCCTGTTTCCGCGTTCCTGCTTCCGCGCTCCCGTTTCCGCGTTCCAGTTTCCGCGATGCTGCTTCCGCTATCTTCCCAAGCATCGGCGACAATCTGAATGAAAGCTAAAGCAGCAGCGCGGTCACGGGAGCCCGCGCAACGGACTCAACCGCGCGTCGCACGCGTCGACGAGAACCGTGACGGTTCTGGTGACGGTGACGGAATCCGTCGCGCTCCGTTCGTCGACGAAGAACGGCATCCGTCGGAGACGCGGCAATCGCTGCGGGACGCTACAGCCTCGTCGCCGGCACAGGCGGGAATCCTCCGCAGCTCCCACGAAGAAAGAAGACGACAGGAAGCTTCTGCCCACATGCCTTTCGCTCTCGAAGAGGAAATCTCCACGAAAGTGCAGGAAGAAGCCATGGCGGGGCGCAAGTTACTATCTCTAAGGACGACAAATGGCGCGGAGAGAATGGTCGCGGAATCCGCGGCGGAGAAACGCGGCGACCGCGAGGCTGCGACGACAGAGTACGGCGACGAAGGCGACGACGGCGACGACGTTTACGAGGCTCGAGGGGCGCCGCGGTCGCCGCTACGGCGGTGGCGGCGGGAAGACGCGACTGATGCGCGGTCAGGAAGCGCCGACGCGTCACCGCCGCGTATTGACCTCAACGTGGACCTGAACCCGAGCCTGGATATGACCTTGGATCCGAACCGGAATCCGAACCTTGGTCCGAGCCGGAACCCGAGCCTGAATCCGAGCCTGAACCCGAGCCTGAACCCGAACCTGAATCCGAGCCCGGATACGAGTCTTGACTTGGCCTTTCCTTTTGGACGAAAGGCTGAAGCACTTTCAACGCATGGAGGATCAACACGTGAGCCAGTGCCGCTGCCATTGAAGTTGATTCAAGTTGACTCTCAGGCACCTCGAGAGCAGCTTCTCCCCCTGCCGTTGGCGCCGGGTGCGGAGAGGGTGCTTTCCCCTGCTACAGCCGGCCAGCTTGACTTTCACACACGAAGGCACCGAGGGACCAGCAGCAGAAGGGAGGTTCCTGCTGAGAGGATTCTTTCGCCTGCTGCAGCCGACCAGCATGACTCTTCTTACACACGAAGGCATGGAGTCTCTGGCAGCGGAAGGGAGAGTCCTGCCGAGAGGATTCTTGCTCCTGCTACAGCCGACCAGCTCGAGTTTTACACGCCCAGGCACGGAGTGTCTGTGTGGGAGGCTGCAGTGGTGAAGCAAGAAGACGTTACACAAGGGATCAGCGAGCTAAGCCTTTCCCATACCGGGGACAGAGCAGGGATAAGGCCGAGGCACGGAGTGTCTGTGCGGGACACCCGTTTTAGCCTCCAGGCTCCACCATTGAAGCAAGATGACGCAGCGCAGGTAGCCAGTGAGCTAAGCCTTTCCCTTGCAGTTAACAGAGCAGGTATGGGAAGGCTCGGCAACGGCTTGGAGCTGGGAAGGCTCGGCAGCAGTGCGGAGCTAGGAAGGCTCAGTAGCGGTGCGGAGCTGGGAAGGCTCGGTAGCGGTGCGGAGCTGGGA
Organism: Closterium sp. Naga37s-1; assembly: GCA_947471745.1. Lineage (NCBI taxonomy): Eukaryota > Viridiplantae > Streptophyta > Zygnematophyceae > Desmidiales > Closteriaceae > Closterium > Closterium sp. Naga37s-1. The sequence goes on from CANJKZ010000735.1 coordinate 6,169,436, forward strand.
AGGCTCGGAAGCGGTGCAGAGCTGGGAATGCTTGGCAGCAGTGGCGGCTGTAGCGGCAGCGTGGGCGGCAGGAGAAGCGTTGAGGAGGAGAGGGAGATCTCAGCTGTTGAGATCGTTGACAGGAACAAACAGCTGGGACCACAGCCGGAGCAGAGGCAGGGAAGAAAAGGTCAGGGGAAGGAGCAGGGGAAGTGGCAGGGGCAGGGGCAGGGGCAGGGGGAGGGGAAGGGGAAGGGGCAGGGGCAGGGGGAGGGGAAGGGGAAGGGGCAGGGGCAGGGGCAGGGGGAGGGGACGGGGAAGGGGCAGGGGAAGGGGCAGGTGCAGGGGGAGGGGAAGGGGAAGGGGCAGGTGCAGGGGCAAGGACGGTCCAGACAGAGAGAAGAATCTCGAAATTTTAAACTGCGTCAATGGTTGCCTGGATTCGCTGCAGGTGCTACATCCACTGCATTTTCTACTGCTGGTGCTGGTGCTACAGCCGCTGCTGGTGCCAGAGCCGCTGCTGCGGGCAACTTTTGTGGCACAACCGCTGCTGCTAACAGCGGTGGAGTTATAGCAGCTGCTGCAGGTTTTTCTCCGATCCTATGCCTGCCAGGGCCCCTCATGATTGCACGACAGGCTCGGACCGAGCTTGCAGCACTGTCCGAACGTGGTCGGGAGGTACAAGGCTCAACCAGAGTAGAATCTAATCCTCCGAGCACTGCCATCCCTCACTCGGTCGCAACCCTTCCTCTCTTAAATACACCACCTTCCCCTTTCAATATACCACCTTCCCCCTTCAATACACCACCTTCCCTTTTCAATCCACCTACTTCCCCTCTGCCTCCGAACTCGCCAAGCTTTCATCCAGCCAATTTCCAACTTCCCCAGCCACCGAATCTCACAGCTTCCCAGAGTTTTCCCGGAATGTTCCATCAGGCACGAGGACGGCCGCGTTCCGAGCTCAGTCAATGGCTCCAGCCGTTTCCGATTTCCAGTCAGTTCGCCAGCCTTGCTGCTGCTGCTGGTGGTGCTGGTGCCGCTGGTGCTGCTGGTGCTGCTGGTTCTGGTGCTGGTGCTGGTGGTGCTGCTGGTGTTGCTCGTGCTGGTGGTGTCGGTGCTGGTGGTACTTTAACGAGACAACCACTGACAGGATTCCCCACACAGGTGACTGAAACAAGACACCTGCCTGCAACAGCCCGGTTACATATGCACACGAAACCACCTCTCCCGGACTCCCCTGCAACTTTCCCAAGCACACTCACAAGTTTCCCACGCCCTAAATCCCCTGCTGTTGTCCCAATCGCACCTGCCCGGTGTCTGCTTGTGCGGTCAGCCCGGAAAAGAAAACTCCCGCCGGAATCTCAGGCAGCGCAGGAACATTTTTTGCCCAATGGGTTGCCTCCGAGCGTGGTTCCTGTGATGCACCTGGCTGAGAGCAACAGGCTGATAGTCCCACGCAGCCAGTGGGCTCAGGGTCTCGTGGCTAGCCACATGAATGTGCCTGCTGGACTGGCCAAGGAGGATGAGCACAAATAATGTGTATACAACTGTATAAACAAATAAGCATACCACAACCAAACAAAGAAAGGGTTTAGGGACTGGTTGGTACTCCCTTGCTGGAATCCGCATTGTCCATCACCTCATTTGTCCTAAGGCCATTTGCCCAATGGGTTGTTTGAGTGTGGTTCCTGTGATGCATCTGGTGTAAAACTTGTTGGAAACATATAGTTCGCGCTTCTGATGTGTCAAGCACTACAACAAAAGCGAAGCGAACTGAAGCGAAGCAACAGCGAGTCAACCAAAGCGATTGACAGAAAGACAACAAGAGGTTGAGTGAAGGTCAAAGGTCAGCGACCTTGACTCGCCGAAAAGCAGCGCGACAGCAAGGACACATAACTGACTCACTATTGAGTCGTCGCTGTATCGAACCGCAACAGCAGTTACAGTTAGTGAAACCTTTCATATATGAAAATTTTTGAAAGTGTGTAACACTTTCTAAAAATGCGCATTGTGAAAGCGCAGCTGTCTGTATCGCAGCAAGGCAACGGCGAATTACAATTCGCCGAGTACATAACGAGGGTTGGAGGCCATTTGGCCTCCACCCATGTCTTCATTTGGAACTTGCAGTTCCACTCCCCACCCACCCACCCTAGTCGTACACGCAACTTGCATAGTCTATTTGGACGAGAATGTTGTAATTACTGCAATTGTAATGAAGCACGATGCCTTTGCAAGAACAGAAAGCAAGCTTTCTCAATTCCTTTGTAATCATATAAAGCTTTGTATCTCTTTGTTATTATCAGCTTATCTTGTTCTCACATACCAGTGCAAGGTGGTTCAATTAGTTCACTATTACGCTTCCGCTAATACATCACTACTCTGAGACTTACGGTAAGTCTTGAAAACGATCCTAAGGGCTTTTCTCAGCCCAACATGGTATGAGAGCTAGCAAGACAAAAGACAACTCTGTTCAAGCTCCTACAACAACAGAAGGCATGGCTACGCAGAAAAAAAGAAGCTCGTCTACTGGATCTCCCGGCAACACTCCTACTTCACCGCCAGCCTCTAGACTACAGACAGAGAGAGGCACATGTCAGAATACTGAACGAGAATGAATGCATTGAACAGAAAGTTGGTACAAGTACTAACCCTAATTGGGTTGTACCCCTTATGGGCTACCCCACTACAACCTACACAATGTAAGCACAATAAATTTTTGACACACCCCCATAGGCAAAGTGGGGGAGAACAAGTGGTCACAAGACCAATCAAGAAATCAAAGCAAGCTCAGGGTGGATCACGAAGTCACCACACATTCTGAGCACAAGCAAATGGCCACAAGGCCAGTTCACATGCAGAGTTATATAAAAGAGAATAAACAGTACAGTGATCATACCCTAGCAAGTGTAAGCATGCAGGTATATATATAGATCACAGTACAAGCAAAGTCACGCAGTGAGCAAGTGAGGCAAAGTAGGCACAAGGCCTAAAACAGTACAGAAACGCTGATGATCACCAGACTGAAGTGCCTTGGTGAGTATATCAGCAGTGTTGGCCCGAGTGGCCACGTAAGCAAGACGAAGCTGACCACGCTGCTGCAACTCTCGAGCAAGGAAGTAACGCAGATCGATGTGCTTCGTTCTGTGCTCCAGTCTGTGCTCCTGACACAAGGCAATCATGGCCTTGTTGTCTATGTACAGAACTGGAGAAAAACGAGGCCGCTCTCCCAAGTCGGTCAGCAGGTAGGTGAGCCAGCGTAACTCCTGTGCAGCATAGGCCCCTGCGGAGATCTCAGCTTCACAATTGGAACTGAGAACAGAAGACGAGTGGGTAGACTGCCAAGAAACAGAGCCGGAGCCAAGGCTGAAAGTGTAACCCTATGACGACCGCTGCGTAGCCAAGTCGTCAACCCAAGACGCGTCTGCGCGTCCAGTGAGGACTACTGGACCCCGTCCTCCAAGCACGAGCCCCATGCCCGATGTACCACACATGTAGCGCAACACCCTCTTAGTGGCCTCCCAGTGCTCTGGTCGGTGTCTCCCGTGCGCAACGTAGCGAGCCAGGATGCTAAGAGGCTAGGCAAGGTCAAGTCGAGTGCAGGTCATCAGGTACATGAGGCAGCCCACAAGCTCTGGATACGGGCCACTCGGCTCTACGGACTCGTCCGAAGGTGGAGCTGAGAGCGAATGACCGGTAGGCAGAGGAGTGGACTGTGGCGAGGAGTACTGGAAGCCGAAGCGATGAAGGACCTGGTGCACCATGTGTGACTGAATCAGGGTGATGGTGCGCCGTGCTCTGTCCCGGGTGATCTGCAAGCCAAGATAGCTGCACAGCTCACCCAGGTCAGTGCAGGTGTGTCTCTTCTACAGCTCCGACTTCACAAGGGCCAGTGCCTCAGTGCCAGCAGTGGCAAAGACCAAATTGTCGACGTACACGAGGACGTAGAACGGCGGCAGCGAAGTGTCGGTGCGCAGAAACAGCGACGGGTCAGTAGTCGAAGGAGCAAACCCAAGAGCTACAAGCGTCGTCCTCAATGTGTCGTGCCACTCGCGAGGCGCCTGGCGGAGACCGTAGACTGGCCACCAAAGGCTCCACTGGGTACCTGTAGGAAACGACCTAGTGAAGCCAGGTGGGCAGCGCAGCCATATCTCATCGTGCAGACTGCCCTGTAAGAAAGCCGTGCTGAAGTCAAGAGAGTGCAGCTCGTAGTCACGCTGAGCGGCGACGTGCAGCAGAACCCGAAGAGTGGTCATCTTCGGGGTAGGGGAGAAGGTATGGAAGAAGTCAACTCCCTATCGCTGACTAAAGCCTCGTGCAACGTAACGAGACTTGAAGACAGGCGGAGAACCCGGCGGCCGCTTCACCCTGAAAATCCACATGCCATCAACTATGTTCGACCCAGAAGGGGGAACCGCGTCGACGTAGGTGCCTGTGGACTTCCACGATGCCATCTCTGCGTCCATGGATGTCTGCCACTGAGAGGAGTAGGTACCCGTAATCGCCTCTGCGTAAGAGCACGGGGTCGGGATGTCTGGTGCATCCGGGTCTCCCTCAGGTGCAAGCAGCATGGCCATAAGATGAGGTACAGCAGCTGCAAGATACTCAAAGTCCTTCTGCGTGTCCTCAAGGACGTCCGTGCGAAGAGCACACTCACCCCCGACGGATGGAGGACAGTCAGACTCAGACTCCGCAACAAGACTACTGGTGTACTCGAGGCGACAGGCGGCAGTAAAGTCAACAAGCTCAACAACTAGGGCAGACGCAGCAGCGGACTCAAACGAAGGGTCAGTGACAACAGTGGCTAGAAGATGAGGGACAGTAGGACTGGCAGTACAAGCTAAGTCAGACTCAGGGTCAGGAACGTCTGGAAGAGAGGACGCAGGAGGAGACGGCAGGGGAACTCGCAGTGGAACAGAGGAAGGACGAAGTGCCATAATGTGAGTGCCTGGGATAGGAGGAGGACGCGGACGAGGAACACGACGACCAGTGCAAACAGCGCGAAAAGGCGATGCAGGATGAGACTCAGGCTCAGGACGCTCTGTAAAAGAGTCTGTCTGCTCAGCGTAAGGAGAAGGAGCAGGCAGTGGGGAGTCTGGCTATACCTGTGGCTGTGACTGGTGAGGCGGTGGAGACGGTAAGCTAGGAGGAAGGCCAGTAGAAGACGCGAGACTAAGAACCTGGCGAAGGACCAAGCCAGGTGGCGGCAGAGACGAAGGCGGCGGCGGAACGAAAAACGGGCGCCGCTGCACAGTGCCTCAAGCACCAGGACCGCCAGCTCTAGCACCCCCAGCGCCAGCACCTCCAGCTCCAGGGTCTCCAGCTCCAGTGCCTCCAGCTCAAGAGCCTCCAGCGCCAGTGCCTCCTGCTCCAGCGCCTCCAGCGCAAGGGTCTCCAACTCCAGCTCCTCCAGCTCCAGAGTCTCCAGCTCCAGCTCCTCCTACTCCAGAGTCTCCAGCTCCAGCTCCTCCAGCTCCAGCACCTCCAGCGCCAGTGCCTCCAGCTCCAGGGTCTCCAGCTCCAGCACCTCCAACACCACCAGCTCCGGCAGCTCCAGTACCTCTAGTACGAGCACCTCCAGGACCAGGAGCTCCAGCACCTCCGGGACCTCGAGCTCCAGTAGTAACTCCATCACCTCCAGGACTAGTAGCTCCAGCACCTTCAGCTCCAGTGCCTCCAGCGCCAGGGTCTCTAGCTCCAGTGCCTCCAGCGCCACCAGCTCCGGCAGCTCCAGTACCACTAGTACGAGCACCTCCAGAACCAGTAGCTCCAGCACCTCCGGTACCTTCAGCTCTAGCAGTAACTCCAGCACCTCCAGCTCCAGTGCCTTTAGCGGTAGAGCCGCCAGCTCCTGCAGTGCCACTCCTAAGGCGTGTGCGCTGTGCAAACCACTCGCGCAGCTGCTGCGGTGAGAGAGGCTCCCGCCGGTTAGAGAGTCGTGGCGAGGCACCCGCAGGACCTCCGGCAGACGCAGTGCCCCTAGGCTCAGCACCCCCAGACTCCGCACCTTCAGATTCAGCACCCCCAAATTCCGTACCCTCAGGCTCAGCACCCCCAGGCTCCACACCCTCAGGCTCAGCATCCCCAGACTCCGCACCCTCAGACTCAGCACCCCCAGGCTTCGCACCCTCAGGCTCAGCACCCCCAGGCTCCGCAGATGCAGGCTCAGCACCCCCAGACGCAGCACCTCTAGCAGCACCTGAGTCTACAGTGACCTCGACAGGCACAGCCTGGGGGAGTGGGTCTACATGAGACACACCTGAGTGAGAAGGACCATGAGGGGGGAAGGAGGACCTGGAGCGAGGAAGAGTGGCGGGGGGGGGGGGGTGGGAGAGGGGCAGTGAGGTAGGGGAAGAGACGGCAAAAGGGAACCCACTCGTCAAACGTGCCTGAGAGGGGAGGACACGGTGCGAGGAGGGGTGGTAAAACTGCTAGCCACGCGCGTCAAGGGGAAAGCCAAGGAAGACGCAGGGAATGGCGCGAGAGGAGAGCTTGTCCGCGGAAGTATCGTGGACAAAGGCACGAGAGCCCCAGACTCGGAACACCGACGCATCTCCAACCTTCCCCGTCCAACGCAGTGTAGTCGAGGTCTCTGGCAAGGAGACACGGGGCCAGAGGTTGAGCTGATGCGCAGCATACCGGACCGCAAACGTTCACAGAAAATGGGGAGCAGCCGCATGGATCATGGAGGTACAAGCTGATGGAAAGCGCGCGAATCTGGAGAGCGTACAAGGGATTAAGTCCGCCTATTTCGACGGAAAATTGCGTGCAGCTCTCGTAACCTTAAACTATGAGCAGGTACGCGTGGGAAAGGTCTTAATCTCTACTGTCCAGAATAGTAATGCCCGCCTTCAACCAAGATCTAGGCCGATCGCTATCGCGATTTAAGTGCGACGGTGTGTCCTGGCGAAATTACTTGCCAGCCATGGATTAGATATAGGGATGGCTTAAAGCGACGGTGCACATTTGCCACCCAAAACCCAGAACCCTGGCGAACTGTTACTGCGGATGGAAAGTGTCCGCACGAAATCCTGGTTTTCGCCAGCCAGCACTTTCGCGCTGGCAAGCCTGGTTAAAAAAAAAATCTTCTGAACCCAACACTGCCAAAAGTTGCCTGTCGCTTTAAGCTCAAGTTCAGATCTGAAAAGTGAAATTTTTGACAAACCCTACCATCCCAACCCTCGCCATACAACAATCCCAAACAACCCAAAATGCCAAACTTGTAACAAAAGGTGTTGTAGTGGATAGCAAAGGTTTGTTGGTGCTTATTTGGTGCGAGATCAAATCCAGCCCGAAACAAATATAGCAATCATATTTTGCCCAAACCCTTAGCCCACAACCAACTAGAGCAAAATACCACAACCACCTACACAATCAACACTCCCCCTTGCTCGTGCTAGAGGTGGCTGAACACCACTGGGAAAAATCCTTCACTCCACTCCCCCTTGCCCAGGGAGGGGCGCCACCCACAGCATGATGCCGTCAAGGCAGAGAAGCACCAGCCCTCCCACATCCTGCTCAGGCACCATGCCAACATGGGGCTGCATCCCCATCAAGGACATGCACACACCGTGCCGCTCAAAAGGAAGGGGTTTGGTGAGTATGTTTGCTGCTTGACGGTTGGTTGGGCACCACCGGAGGATCACCTCGCCGCTTGCCACCATTTCCCTGATGAAATGCCACCGAACATGCATGTGCTTGGTGCGGCCATGCAAGCATGCATTCTGTTCAAGGGCAATGGCAGACTGGTTGTCCACAAACACAGGCACACCACCAGCAAACCCATGCCCAAACTCCCCAAACAAACGATTCAGCCACACACCTTCCTGAATTCACTGACACAGACTGATGTACTCACTCTCAGTGGTGGACTGTGCAACCACCGACTGCCTCTTGCTCTGCCAAGAGATGGCTGCACCATTAAGGCAATAGACATAGCCGGTGTGACTCTTGCGATCAGCTGAATCTCCAGCATAATCAGCACCACTAAAGCCCACCAACTCAACTTGAGGCTTGCTGTGTGCGGGGTAGAAGATACCTGACTTGACACAACCTTTCAGGTACCTTAGCACTCTCTTAGCAGCCTATAGGTGAAATGCCTTGGGACAAGACACCACCTTGGATAGCTGTGACACTGCATAAGGAATCTGGGGCTGTGTGGTCGTGCTTGCATACATGAGAGACCCCACAATGCTTTGATAGAGCTGGACCAGCTCATCTCTCAGCAAGGGCTCCTCAGCATGTGCATGCATGTCGAACCCTGTAGGGAGAGGGGTACGCACGGGGCTGGCCTCAGAAAGGCCAACAGACTCAAGCATGTTGAGAATGTACCTCTCCTGATGAATCAAGATGCCACTCTCATCACGCTCAATCTGCACCCCCAAATAGTACTTAGCCTCCCCCAAGTCCTTCATGCGGAAACGAGAGGACAAGAGACCCTTCACCCCGTCCAGCAAGACCATGCTCGAAGACATGAGCAGAATGTCATCCACATAGAGGTAAAGGGACATCCTGCCCTCATCCCTCACCAAGTGGTACAAGGCAGGGTCACACTCAGACCTCTCAAAGCCAAAATCCATCAGCGCCTCATCACACTTGAGGTACCACTGCCTTGGAGCTTGCTTAAGCCCATAGATTGATTTTCTAAGTTGGCAAACTCTGCCGGACCCATCATCAAAACCAGGGGGCTGCCTCATGTAAAGCTCCTCCTTCAAGACCCCATGAAGATAGGCAGTGGTCACATCCATATGATGGATGTGAAACCCCAAAGATGCTGCCATCCCAAGGGAACCTCTCATGGTAGTAGGTTTACCCCTCTGGGGTATATACCTGGTCATAGTGAACGCCTCATGTTTGAGTGTTCCCCATGGCCACCAACCTGGACTTAGGCCTCTCAATACTCCCATCAACCATGTGCTTATACTTCCATACCCACTGACACCTCAAGACCTCCATTCCATGTGGCACACAAGCTGGATCAACCAGCTCAAAGGACTCGTTCACCCTATGAGACTCAAGCTCCTCATGCATGGACTCAACCCATTCAGGACGGGACAAGGCCTCCTTGACCGACTTAGGCTCATGCACCTAACCCATGAGACAAAAATCAAGCCCAAGCTCACCCCCCTCAGCATCCACAAGCATGCACTCCTCCAAATCATGCACCTGATGATCATGCATGCAAGCATACAGTGCACTTGGTGTGAACCTTTCAGGTGGTCAGGAGATGCGTGTGGTGCGGCGCAGAGGTGATGCCTCCCCCTGCTCCAAACTCTGCAGCTTCTCCTTCCAAGTCACTCTCTTCATGGGGGACCGTGGTGACTTGGATAGCTGCTGCTGCAATAATTGTTGCCACCTTCCCTTAGGAACAGGAGGTGTATGCTGCTGCGGTGGCTGTTGCGGTTGCTCTTGAGGCTGCTACGGGCCATGGGCAGGTTTGTTAGGGTCAGGGGTGGAACCAGCATTTGGGGAATCCTCATGGTGAGGTGCAGCTACCTTGTGTTCCTCCTGCTGCTCCTCTACCTCCTCTCCAGGGTCCTCCCATGTCCCCTCAAAGATGGACGAGGTGTAGGGATCTTGGAGGGAGCTCCCAACTGTACTAGCACCATGCTCCTTCCACCCCTTGTAGCTCAGCCCCTCGTGAAAAACCACATCCCGGATTTCCACCACCCGCTGATCCGCCACACTCCACAACATCCAAGCTTTGCTACTCTCCGACACCCGAAGGAAAATGCCCCATTGTGCCTTAGGATCCAGCTTCCTCCGTTGCTGGTCGGGCACTTTGTACTGCGCCATGCGCCTCCACACTCGTGCCATCGACACACTAGGCACCTTCCTGGTCCACATGGATTATGGGCTCTTGCCCCGTAGCCCCTTGCTGCCCATCCGGTTCTTAATCCAGTTGGCATATTGCACTGCTGCCCCCCACCAAGTATGGTCCAGCTGCGCATGAGCAAGCATGGCTCGGGCAAGGTCAATGAGGGTCCGATTTAGCCTCTCCGCTGCCCCATTTTGCTGCGGCGTGTAGGCAACTGAAAGCTGGTGGGTGATGCCCTTGTCTTCAAGGAAAGACTCCAGATCCTTCCCCATGTACTCCCCACCCCGATCAGACCTAAGTATTTTCACCTTGGCCCCGGCTTCCCTCTCAGCATAGCGTATCCAACGCTTGAAGACCTTGGCCACCTCATCCTTGGTTTTCACCAAGGTAACCCAGCTTAGGCGGCTGAAGTCATCCAAGAAGGTGATGAAGTATTTGCTGCCCTATCCGGTGTTTGCATTGGGCCACACACATCCGTGTGCACCAACTCAAGAGGTGCGGAGGCTCTAGTGGTGGAGGTAGGGAAGGAGGTCCTTGGCAGCTTCCCGGTCGTGCAATCAGGGCACTTGCTTGGCTGCTCACCACCCTCCTTGATCTCCACACCCTTCAGCTCCCCCTTCTTCACACACTCCACAAGTTGCTGCCTTCCCGCATGCCCCATGTGTAGGTGCAGCAAATATGCCGTCACCTGCTCCATGTCCCTCCAACGGGTGCTGCAAGCGGCATCCTCGGCTTCAACCCCATGTGCCTTCTCCACGTGAGGCACACACACTGGAACAAGGTATAAGCCCTTCTCTAACTTGGCCTCCATCACCACAGCTCAACCCTTGCGAACCGTGCACCCTCCAATGGTGAAGGTGCATATGTATTCTTGCCTCGCAATCTGAGAGCATGAGATGAGGTTGGCTGCCAATCCAGAAACATGAAGCACACCCTTCACATTCAGCACCTCCCCCTCCTTCCCCTTGATGGTGATGGTGCCGATGCCGATTGCTTGCAGCGTATCTCCGCTCCCCACAATCACATTTCTGGAGTTAGGTGGGAGGGAGTGATAGGTGGTGAAGAGGTTGCACCAAGGTACCATTCCACAGGTTGCCCCAGAGTTTAGAATGAGCTGATTGGGGTCAGCCAACACACGATCAGCAAGCGCCGTCTCCTTCTCCAAGGATAAGAAGGAGAAACCATCATCCGATGAGTCCTCCTTTCCCTTCTTATCCTCGTTTTCCGCCGCTGCTGCCGCTTTCTCTTTGCTGCCCTTCTTGTTCCATGCTCCATTCTTCATCCTCCTCTCCACCCACCCAGGCCTAGTGACAGGTGGAGCCTCTCCTGGGTACCCTTGAGGCTTCCACCCATCTGGTCGGCTCCAACACTCCTTCCAAGAGTGCTTCCGGTTGCATCCAGGGACGAGGCACTTGTCGAGCTCCTTCTTCTTCCCCCCACCTCCTTGCCGCTGCTAGTACTTCTTGGAGGCAGCCCTATCACCTGCCCCCATTCCCCCTTCAATTCCTCTTCCAGCATCACGTTTGCGAGCCTCATCAGAAACCAAAACCTCCCATATCCAGGCCTTGGTCCATTTCTGCTGCTCAAGGTGAAGGTACTATAGTAGGGCCTCATTCGCCTCTTGGTCCAGCCCCTGGAGTGCGGTGTAGATGATCTCCTTCTCATCTACTTTGTAGTTCAACTCCTCCAAGGCCCTGACATACTCATCCACCCTCTGGAGATACTGCACCATGGTCTCTCCATCACCATAGTTGCGTTCCATGGTGTAGAACAACTTCCTCCAGGTGAGTATGCTTAGCGACCCTTTTTGCAGATGTCGATCTTGAACTCTCTTCCATGCTTGGATAGCTGCTCCTTGCTTCCCTTTCAGGTCAATCAGCATCTTTAGAAGCTCTAGTTGGCCTTCCAAAGCCCAACACAGGTACTGGAACGCTTGCTTGTCCTTGCGGTCCCATGCTTCCTGTGCCTTAAGTAGCTCCTCCGCACTAAGCCGGTGCCTTCCGGTTCGCGATGCTGCTGATCCACCTCCACTTTCCTCACTTATAGATGAGCTAGAGGCTTCCCCAGCCCCTGCTTCCTCTTGGCTAGACACTCCAGAAGATGCCTCTGCTTCATCAGCTCCAGGTCTTCGCTCCGATCCCTCCAAAACGCCTTCTAGGTCTTTGATACCTAGCCAAAACGTAAACTGGAACCGCCATAGCGAAAAATCCGAGCCGGTGAACCAAGAAGGGCCATCTAATTTCTGGGCCATGACCAACCCTAGATATGGAGGTCCTTAAACCAATTCGAAATTTGATGAAAAGAGGGAATGTCGCAGGCCTAACCAGCTCTAATACCACTGATGGAAAGCGCGCGAATCTGGAGAGCGTACAAGAGATTAAGTCCGCCGACATCGACGGAACATTGCGTGCAGCTCACGTAACCTTAAACTATGAGCAGGTACGCGTTGGAAAGGTCTTAATCTCTACTATCCAGAATAGTAACACCCGCTTTCAACCAAGATCTAGGCCAATCACTATCGATATTTAAGTGCGACGGGGTGTCCTGGCGGAATTACTTGCCAGCCATGGATTAGATATAGGGATGGCTTAAGCTAGAGTTCAGATATGAAAAGTGACGAGTTTGACAAACCCTACCATCCCAACCCTCGCCATACAACAATCCCCAAGAACCCAAAATGTCAAACTAGCAACACCAAAGGTGTTGTAGTGGATAGCAAAGGTTTGTTGGTGCTTATTTGGTGCGAGATCAAATCCAGCCCGTAACAAGTCTAGCAATCATATTTTGCCCAAACCCTTAGCCCACAACCAGCTAGAGCAAAATACCACAACCACCTACACAATCAACACGAGCCACTATCAAACTTATATCTGCTATAGTCTGTTTAGGCTGTAGTGGGGTAGTTCTTAGAGGGTACAACACTTTTGTGTTCTCTACTTGTACCCATCTCGTTTCTAGTTCAATCATTCCATTCTCAATTCTCACATGGTATAGAGCTGGTTCGAGTTTTTTTTTTTTAGGGCCCACCACTCGAAATATATATATATATTTTTTCCTTACCTGCCCGAGGCGCGTGTCGCGTTTGACCGAGCCGCGCCCTAGTGCCTGCCCTTCGAGGCCCCTAGTGGCCTGTCGCTGCCCCTTCGTGGCCCTTAGCGGCCCCTCTTAAGGCCCGTCGCGGCCCCTCTTAAGGCCCGTCGCGGCCCCTCTTAAGGCCCGTCGCGGCCCCTTCTTAAGGCCCGTCACGGCCCCTCTTAAGGCCCGTCGCGCCCCCTCTTAAGGCCCGTCGCGGCCCCTCTTAAGGCCCGTCGCGGCCCCTCTTAAGGCCCGTCGCGCCCCCCCCCCCTGTTAAGGCCCGTCGCGGCCCCTCCTACGGCCCTTCGCGGCCCCTCTTAAGGCCCGTCGCGGCCCCTCGCGGCTCCCCTCTGACGGCCCGTCGCGGCCCCGTCACGGCCCTTCGCGGCCCCTCTGCCGGCCCATCGCGGCCCCTCTGACGGCCCTTCGCGGCCCCTCTGCCGGCCCTTCGCGGCCCCTCTGCCGGCCCGTCGCGGACCCCCCCCCCTTCTCGGCCCCAACTGGCGCGCCCCCGGCCGGCTCCTGCTGCCGAGCCCCTGCCGGCCCCAACTGGCGCGGCCCCTCCTGGCGTGCCTCTGCCGGCCCCTGCCGGACCCTACTGACGAGCCCCTGCTGACCCCTGCCGGCGCCTGCACCTGCCTCTGGTAAGCCGAGCCGCGCCACCCGGCCGAGCCGCGCCACCTAGCCGAGCCGCGCCGCTGCTGCTACTGCTGCGCTGCTGCTACTGCCGCTACTGCTGCTACTGCTGCACTACTGCTATTACTGCTACTGCTGCTCCTCTTCCTACTGCTTCCACTGCTGCTATGGCTAGTCCTACAGTTCTCACCTTTGACTCTGAGGGACGTGCAGTTGACTTTGATGTATGGGTTGATGACCTACAGCTCTTTCTTCAGTGTGATTCTAGGGATGGGGTATCCCTTTTCGATCACACGTCCGGTGTTTCCACTACTCCTCCTGTCACTGCTGACAGTACTATTTGCTCGCAGTGGACCACTCGTGACGCTGTTGCTCGTCTTGCTGTTCGTAGTCACCTGCCGCCTGCTGAGCGCGCACACTTTGGTCAGTACAAGACTGCCCAGTCTTTGTACGACGCTGTAGTTGCACGCTACTCCTCCCCTGCCACTGCTGCCCTCAGTCGCCTCATGCTGCCGTACCTTTTCCCTGACCTTGCCGCCTTTACCACAGTCGCTGACCTAGTTGCTCACCTTCGCACTAGTGACGCCCGCTACCGCGCTGCCCTTCCTACTGAGTTCTGTGCCAAGAACTCCCCCCCATGTACATCACCCTTTACTACCTAGTCACCCGCCTCCCTGACTCTCTCTCTTCAGTCAGGGACCACTTTCTCTCCCTTTGCCCCACCGAGCTGACTGTCGACCTGCTAGAGGAGCGCCTTGCTGCAGCTGAGAAGAGTATCTTAGCTGTAGGTGCTTCTCGCGGCGACCGTCGCACCCCCTTCTTTGAGGGGTGTTCCCCAGTCCCCCTTCTCCCCTCTGTTGCTTCTGCTGCTGCGTCGACCTCGTTGGCACTGAGGAGGTCGGAGCTGCGTCTGCCCCTAGTGGGAGACGCCGCAACAGCAAGGGCAAGGGGAACAGGGGTGGTGGAGGGGGTGGCGGGGGCGGCGGCGGAGGCGGTGGAGGAGGCGGAGCAGGTGGCGGTGGAGGTGGGGGTGGTACCAGGAGTGGGGGCGTCAGTGGCGGCGGTGGAGGTCGTGGCGTCGGTGGCGGAGGTGGTGGAGGCAGCGGCAGCGGTGGTGGAGGCGGAGGCGGCGGTGGTGCTGGTCGAGGTGCAGCTGCGCAGCGTGGAGGCTTTGGTGGCAGCCAGCGCCAGCAGCAGCTGCGCACCCGTGAGACCCCGTCGGTTCAGCAGCTTCGTGAGTGGTACGCTGGGCGTGGGCGGTCTGGGAGTGCCAGTCCCTGCACTTACGTTCTTCGCACCGGCACTCGTAGTGGGGAGGTGTGTGGGCTCCCACACACCACGCAGCGCTGCTTCGGTCGCTTGACTGACGCTTGGCGTACCCAGTTTCCTGACGCTGTTGAGCTCCCTCGATGGCATGATCTGCTTCTGCAGAATGTGCCTATCTTTGATCTAGATTTTGATGCTATCCTTGCTGCCATGTATGCTCTTCCTGATATTACTGAGGGTGACTGTTACCTGAGTGTCCCGCCCGACCCGGGCACTGCAGCTGCTGCTCTAGGTGCTAGTGCGGCTGCTGCTCTAGGTGCTAGTGCGTCTGCTGCTCCAGGTGCTGGTGCGTCTGCTGCTCCAGGTGCTGGTGCGTCTACTCTCTCTGGTACTGCACCTACTGAGTCCTTGCACACTTTCACACTTGACTCTGGTGCTTCGCGCTCTTTCTTTAGAGACAGCACCACGCTCACGCCGCTCAGTCGGCCTGTTGCGGTCTCCCTTGCTGACCCCTCAGGGGGCCCAGTCCTTGCACACTCCTCCACGGTTCTACCGTGTCCTGCGGCCCCGTCGGGCTTGCTGTCGGGACTCCACCTCCCCTCGTTCTCTACGAACTTGGTGAGTGGAGCTGACCTCCAGGACGCGTGGGTTGACCAGTTCACCCCTGGAGGTCAGCGTGTGACCCACTGCACTTGCTCTCGGACGGGCCGCCACCTGGCCACGTTCACCCGTCGGCCAGGGTCGAGTCTCTACACACTGACTACTGCGCCTCCTCCGGTCCCTGCGTCTGGTCAGGTAGCTGCGTCCAGTCAGGTGTTTGCTGCCGCGTCCAGGTCTAGTCCTGCGTCTGCCCCCTGCTCGTGTCGTCCTCTGGCGCACGAGACTCTCCTTTGGCACCACCGCCTTGGTCACCCCTCCCTACCTCGTCTTCGAGGTATGGCCTCCCGTGCTCTTGTCTCTGGACTCCCCAGGTCCCTCCCTCCCCTTCCTCCGGGGCCTGCCCCCACCTGTGTTCCTTGTGTTGAGGGCCGGCAGCGCGCCGCTCCTCACTCCTCCTCGTTTCCTCCGACAGAGGCTCCTTTGCAGACTCTTCACATGGACGTGTGGGGCCCAGCCCGCGTCCGTGGACAGGGTCACGAGCGTTACTTCCTGCTGGTCGTTGACGACTACTCGCGTTACACCACAGTCTTCCCCTTGCGCAGCAAGGGTGAGGTCCCTGAGGTGTTGATCGACTGGATCCGCGGTGCTCGTCGCCAGCTTAGTGAGAGTTTCGGCTCAGACCTTCCTGTTCTGCGTCTGCACTCAGACAGAGGCAGGGAGTTTTCCTCCGACCTCCTGAGAGCCTTCTGTCGTTCTGAGGGCATCCGCCAGAAGTTCACGCTTCCGGCCTCCCCGCAGCAAAATGGGATTGCTGAGCGCCGCATTGGCATGGTCATGGACGTCGCTCGTACGTCCATGATCCATGCGGCTTCTCCCCATTTTCTGTGGCCGTTCGCGGTTCAGTACGCTGCGCATCAGATCAACCTTCAGCCTCGTGTCTCCTTGCCGGAGACCACACCTACTCTGCGGTGGACGGGGAAGGTTGGTGATGCGTCCGCGTTCCGTGTCTGGGGATCTCGAGCTTTTGTCCGTGATACTACAGCGAACAAGCTGTCCTCCCGTGCCGTTCCCTGTGTCTTCCTTGGCTTCCCTCCTGACGCACCCGGGTGGCAGTTCTACCACCCCACCTCGCGTCGTGTACTGTCCTCTCAGGACGTCAAGTTTGACGAGTCGGTGTCGTACTACCGTCTTTTTCCCTACCGCACTTCCTCTCCCCCCCCCTCGCTTCTCAACCTCGCACCAGGTACTCCCCCGGTAGACCCCCTCCCCCCCCAGGGTCCTGCCCCCTCAGGTGTGTCCCAGGTAGACCCTGCCGAGCCGGTCGAGGTAGCTGTCGACTCAGGTGCTGCTAGGGGTGCTGAGCCTGCGGGTGCGGGGACTGGGGGTGCTGAGACTGGGGGTGCTGAGTCTGGGGGTGCTGAGTCTGGGCGTGCTGAGCCTGGGGGTGCTGAGCCTGGACGTGTGGAGCCTGAGGGTGCTGTGTCTGGAGGTGCTGAGCCTGCGCGTGCTGCGTCTGGAGGTGCTCTCGGTGTCCCGCCATGGCGGGAGCCTCTCTCTCCACAGCAGCTTCGTGAGTGGTACTCTCGGCGCTGTCAGGGTGCTGCTGGAGCTCCTGGAGGTCCTGCTGGGGCTTCTGGAGGTGCTGCTGGTGCTGGTGCTGGGGGTGCTGCTGGGGCTTCCGGAGGTGCTGCTGGTGCTGGTGCTGCTGGAGGTGCTGCTGGTGCTGGAGGTGCTACTGGAGGTGCTGCTGGTGCTGGAGGTGCTGCTGGAGCTTTTGGAGGTGCTGCTGGTGCTGGTGCTGCTGGAGGTGCTGCTGGTGCTGCTGGGACTGGAGACCCTAGGGCTGAGGGTGCCGGTTCTGTCTCTGCTGTTTCTGGAGGCGCTGTGCGGCCGCGGCCGTACTACGTTCCACTTCTTCAGCAGGTTCTTGGCTCCCCGCCTTCTCCTGGTCCTCCACCTCCTTCCCTGAGTCCACTGCCTGTCCCGTCTCAGTCGCAGTTACAGCCGGCCTCTCCGCTGACTGGTCCTTCTCCTTACTCTGGACCGACTAGATGTCTTACGGAGCGTCGTGAGCCTGAGTCGCGTCCTGTGTCGCCTGTGTCTCGTTCTACGTCGCCTGTCCGTTCTGTTCGCGCTGGTCGTGTTTCGCGTCCGCGTCCTCCTCCTGTCCCTGGCACCCACTCTATGACTCTGCGTCCTTCTACTACTCCACAGCATGTCCCTCTGCCGTCTCCTCCTGCGTCCTCTCTTCCTGACGGTCCGGACCCGGAGTCTGACTCCCTTCGTGCTGCTAGTCCTACTGTCACGCGCTTTCTGGCCACTTCTGTCACTGACCCTCTGTTTGAGTCCTCTGCTGCGTCTGCTCTTGTTACTGAGCTTGTTGACTTTGCTGCTGCCTGTCGCCTAGACTACGCCACTAGTCTTGTTGCTGAGTCTGCGTCTGTGTCTGTCTGTCCTCCATCCGTCGAGGGTGAGTGTGCTCTTGGCACGAACGTTCTTGAGGACAGACAGGAGCAGTTTGAGTGCTTTGCTGCTTCTGTACCTCATCTCGTGTCCATGCTGCTGACCCCTGAGGGAGACCCGGATGCACTAGACATCCCGACCCCGCGCTCTTACGCAGAGGCGATAGAGGGTCCCTACTCCTCTCAGTGGCAGGCAGCCATGGACGCAGAGATGGCTTCCTGGAAGTCCACAGGCACCTACATAGACGAGGTTCCCCCACCTGGGGCGAACATCGTCAGTGGCATGTGGATCTTCAGGGTGAAGCGGCCGCCGGGTTCTCCGCCTGCCTTCAAGGCGCGTTACGTTGCACGTGGCTTCAGTCAGCAACAGGGAGTTGACTCCTTCAGCGCTTCGGCTTCTCGTACTCCTCGCCTCAGTCCACTCCTCTGCCTACCGGTCACTCGCTCTCAGCTCCACCTTCGGACGAGTCCGTAGAGCCGAGTGGCCCGTATCCAGAGCTTGTGGGCTGCCTCATGTACCTGATGACTTGCACACGACTTGACCTCGCATACCCTCTCAGCCTTCTGGCTCGCTACGTGGCTCCCGGCAGGCACCGAAAGGTGCACTGGGATGCTGCAAAGAGGGTGTTGCGATACTTGTGCAGTACATCGGGCATGGGGCTCGTGCTTGGAGGACGGGCTCGAGTTGTTCTCACTGGTCACGCTAACGCCTCCTGGGTTGACGACTTGGCTACGCAGTGGTCGTCACAGGGCTACACCTTCAGTCTTGGCTCCGGTTCTGTCTCTTGGCGGTCTACCCGCTCTTCTTCTGTTCTCAGCTCCAGTTGTGAGGCTGAGATCTACGCTGAGATCTACGCTGGGGCCATGGCTGCACAGGAGCTACGCTGGCTTACCTACCTGCTGACCGACTTGGGAGAGGCGCCTCGTTCTCCTCCAGTTCTGTACGTCGACAACAAGGCCATGCTGGCCTTGTGTCAGGAGCACAGAGTGGAGCACAGAAAGAAGCATATTGCTTTGCGCTACTTCCTTGCTCGAGAGTTGCAGCAGCGTGGCCAGCTTCGTCTTGCGTATGTGGCCTCTCAGGCCAACACTGCTGATGTTTTCACCAAGGCACTTCAGCCTTGTGATCATCAGCGTTTCTGTACTGTGTTAGGCCTTGTACCTACTGTGCCTCACTTGCTTTCTGCTTGACTCTGCCTGTACTGTACTCTTTATACATATACCTGCATACTTACTCTTGCTAGGTTTTGTTCTGTTTATTGTTTGTTTTCTTTTATATAACTCTGCATATGAACTTGCCTTGTGGCCATTTGCTTGTGCTCAAACTGCATGGTGACTTTGTGATCCACCCTGAGCTTGCTTTGTCTTTCTTGACCGGTCTTGTGACCTCTTGTTCTCCCCCACTTTGCCTATGGGGGTGTGTCAAACTTATATCTGCTATAGTCTGTTTAGGCTGTAGTGGGGTAGTTCTTAGAGGGTACAACACTTTTGTGTTCTCTACTTGTACCCATCTCGTTTCTAGTTCAATCATTCCATTCTCAATTGTCACAGCCACCTCCACGACTAAACCAATGCGGCGCTCAGCAACCCCATTTTGCTGCGGGGAGGCCGGAAGCGTGAACGACTGGAGGATGCCCTCCCCACGACAAAAGTTCTGCAAGAGGTCGGAGGAGAACTCACCACCTCTGTCTGAGTGCAGACGTAGGACAAGAAGGTCCTTTCGGAACCGCTCGCAGAGCTGGAGACGGGCTGCGTGGATCCAAGGGATCAAGACATTAGGGACCTCACCCTTGCTGCGCAAGGGGAAGACCGTGGTGTAACGCGTGTAGTCGTCAACAACCAGAACAAAGTAACGCTCCCGGCCCTGTCCACTGACGCGGGCTGGGCCCACACGTCCATGTGGAGAGTCTGCAAGGGAGCAATCGTCGGGGGAAGCGAGGAGGAGTGAGGAGTGGCACGCTACCGCCCCTCGACACAAGGAAGGCAGGGCGGGGCAGGCGAGGGCGAGAGGGGAGGCAGAGACCTGAGAAGACCAGAAACAAGGAGGCGGGAGTGCATGCCACTAAGGCGTGGCAGGGAATGGTGACCAAGGCGGTGGTGCCACAGGAGAGTCTGGTGCGACCGAAGGCGACAGGAGCAAGGGAGTGCTACCGGACCTGACGCGGACACCTGGGCAAACGCAGCTACATGAGGAGGCTCGGTAGCTAGTGTGTACAGACTCGACCCAGGCCAACGAGTGAACGTGGTCAGGTGACGGCCCGTCCGTGTACACGTGCAGATCGACACACGCTGACCCCCGGGAGTGGTGGTAGTGACCATCGCATCTTGGAGGGCAGCGGTACTCACCAAGTTCGTAGAGAACGAGGGGAGGTGAAGACCTGACAGTGAGCCGGACGAAACCGCCGGACACGAGAGAACATTGGAGGAACGGGCAAAAACTGGGTCCCCTGAGGGGTCAGCCAGTCTGACTGGAACAGGTGCAGGGAGTGGAGTGAGGGTGAAACTGTCGCAAAAGAAACAGCGGGAAGCACCTGAGTCAAGCGTGAAGGTGTGTAAGGCCTCAGCAAGCGCAGTACCAGGAAGAGCAGACTCACTAGCACCTAGAGCAGCAGCCTCTATACCTGGGTCAGGCGGCACACACAGGTAACAGTCACCCTCAGCACTAACAGACAAGGCATACATGGCAACAAGGATAGCATCATAGTCAAGAGCAAAGATGTCAACTCCAGACCTAAGCAGCTCTAGCCAGCGGGGGCGCTCAGCCTCGTCGCCAAACTCTTCGAGCCAAGCGTCGTCAAGGCGGGAGAAGCAGCGGTGCTGTGTGTGAAACTTCCCGCATGTCTGACCAGCACGGTCACCTGTGCGAATGACATACGGGCAGCGAACACTACCCCCAGACGCCCCACGCTGAGCAAACCACTCACGAAGTTGCTGGGGCGTAGGGGTCTCGCTCAGACGCTGCTGCTGCTGCCTCTGGGGTCTCATCGCCAGAAACTCCCCTCTGAGCAGCTCCACCTCAACCACCACCACTGCCGCCTCCACCACTCCCACTGCCGCCACCACCACCACCACCGAAGCCCCCACTCCTGCCACCACTCCCACCGCTGCCACCACCTCCGCCACCTCCACTGCCTCCACTGCCTCCACCACCACCACCCCCGCTGCCACCGCCACCACTCTTGCCACCCTTGCCCTTGCTGCTGCGGTGCTTCCCACTAAGAGTAGAAGTAGTCCCAACATCCTCAGTGTCAAGGATGTCAACAGCAGCAACAGAAGCATAGGAGGGGGCAAGGGGCGAGGGGGAACACCCCTCAAAGAAGGGTGTGCGAGGAGTGCCACGAGCAGCACCTACAGCAACTACGCTAGTCTCAGCTGCAAGGAGGTGCTTCTCGAGCAGGTCGACAGTGAGGTCTGTGGGGTCAAGTGCGAGAAAGTGGTCCCTGACTGCGCGAAGAGAGTTAGCGAGTGTCGCTAGTGCGAAGGTGGGTAACGAGGTCCTCGACTGTGGCAAAGGCTGACAGCTCGGGAAATAGGTAGGGCAGTATAAGGCGCCCGAGAGCAGCAGTGGCAGGGGAAGAGTAACGAGTGACTACAGCGTCGTACAGGGCCTTAGCGGTCTTGTGCTGGCCAAAGTGAGCGCGTTCGGCTAACGACAGGTGGTTGCGAATGGCTAAGCGAGCAGCATCGTCATGGGTAAGCCATTGTGAGCGAGTTGCACTGTCAGCTGTGGCATGAGGGGCGAGAGAGGCGCTAGACGTGTTGTCAAATAACAAAACGCTGTCTCTAGAATCGCTCAGTAGGTAGTTGAGCCACGTAACTGGAACGGACGGCCCTCATGATCAAAGGTGAGTACACTGAGAGAAGCCATAGCGGACAGAGAAGGGTGGTGCGCGACCAGTAGGGCAGCATGCAGGCAGGGCGGCGCGCGAGCACTAGAGAAGCGCGCAGTGCAGGGAGAGGCGGCGCACGGCTAGGGAAGAGTGGCACGCAGCCAGGGTAGGGCAGGGCGGCGGCCAGCAGGGCGGCGTGTGGGCAGGGCAGGGCGGTGCGGCTGCCAATAGGGCGCCGCGCGGGCAGCAGGGCAACTCGCGGGCAGCAGGGCGTCGGCCAGCAGGGCGGCGCACAGCAGGGCGGGCAGTAGCAGGGCGGCGCGGGCAGGGAGGTGTGGGCAGCTGTGCGGCTGCCAGCAGGGCGACGCGCGGGCAGCAGGGCGGGCAGCAGCCGGGCGGCGCAAGCAGCAGGGCGGTGCGGGCAGCAAGGCGCCGGCCAGCAGGGTTGCGCGCAGTAGGGCGGGCAGCAGCAGGGCGGCACGAGCAGCAGGGCGGCACACAGCAGGGCGGTGCGGGCAGCAGGGCAGCTCAGCGCGGGCAGGGCAGGGCGACGCGCAGGCATGAATGCGGCGCGCAGGCAGCAGGGCGACGCGACGGCCCGCAGGGCAACACGACTGACAGGGCAGGGCGACGTGCCAGTAAGCAGGGCGACGCGAAGGGCAGGGCGGGGCGACGCGACAGCCAGCAGGGTGACGTGACAGACAGGGCAGGGCGACACGACTAGTGGGGCAGCGCTATGTGGTTGGCCCTAAAAAAATCGGTCCTGGAATAGGACGTGCTCTGAAACCATGTCAGAATACTGAACGAGAATGAATGCATTGAACAGAAAGTTGGTCCAAGTACTAACCCTAATTGGGTTGTACCCCTTATGGGCTTCCCCACTACAGCCTACACAATGTAAGCACTAGAACATTTTGACAGCACAACCCAAGGACCAGCTGCTGAGTCCACTAAAACTCCCGCTAATCAAGCAACCGCCTTCGACCCAAGCATGATGGAGAAGTTCTTCTCCTTCATGTCGTTCTACGAACAACATCAACAAGCAGTACCTGCGCAGTCAAACAACAGCGACAACAACAACGGAGTCACTCCCATGAGCCTTGATGGTTCATCTTATGCACGTGGAAATCAGCAGCCTACCTTTGCACCGTACGAGCCTCAACGCGGCTCCGTTCACTTCATGCCGAATCGGCTCCCACCTGGACAAGAAACAAAGACTCTGGACGCACTTCAACTACAGTCACAATTTGCACACATCCTGAAACTCCAAACAACAACACCATTCGACGGCAAGGATTTCTATACCTGGTCCTTTGAGTTCGAGCTTATCATGGAAGGCGCTCAAATCCTTGGCTTCTTCGATGGTTCCCTGCCATATCCAACGCACGGGACGCAGTACGACAAACAGCAGTACACGTATCAATCACTAATGGGATACACCATACTCCTGCGAAACATAACGCCAAACGAGAAGCAAAATATCCGTGCTTATCGCGGATACGGAAACTCCACCGAGCTCGCGTACAACCACCTGAAGAACCTGTATAAGGCAACCGACAGCGTTAATGAAAGTCGTCTCATGGCGCAATTTGTTAGAATCAGGAACGGAATGTGAAACAGAAAAGAGGGGGCTTCACTAGCAGGCAGTTGAGTACATATATGCAAACCCTAGATTGGGCTGTACTCGCTATTGAGTACCCCACTGCAGGCTAGACAAACATAACATTCTGACACACCCCCATAGACAAAGTGGGGTGTAATCAGCACAACAAGCAAAGCAAAGCAAGCCCAGGGTGGATCACGACGTCACCACACATTCTGAGCACAAATACAAGAAGCAACAGTTTATAGTTCACAGTAATAAGCAAAGCTAGAGGCTATCACAGAGGGTAAGTGAGGAGGAGGAGGGACTATGAGAGGAGAGGAGATAGGAGACGATTGGTGAAGCTGCAGAAACACGGGCAACAGGAGCGGCGCGCACTGTGGCTACTGGAGCAACGGCCCCGGACTACAGGAGTAACTGGCTCCGCGGCTAACTCTGAGCGGCAGGAGCAACGGACCCACGGGCGACTGGCGCAGCAGGCTCGCTGGGCTACCGGAGATTGTAGCCTCGGGACTACTAGCGCTGCTGGCGACACGACGGCTGCCTCCGCCCAACCTCCCTCTAACTGTCTCACCCCCCTTTTTCACACACCCCCTGCTGCACCTCTAGCACTGCTCACACGCCACCTCCGTAGTACTACTCCGACAGCTCCCACATATCCACCCCCCTCAGCGGCAGCTGCAGCAGTGGGAGACAGAGGAGGAGGAGGAGTAGAGGAGGCCGCACACACCCATCACCCCCATACGCTCCACCCCCAAACCCTAACACTGATAGCACGGGGTGAGAGCGGGAGCGGGACTTAGCGGCCGACTTGGGGCTGCAGGGGTAGCTCACGGGCTGTAGGAGGGGTAGCGCGCGGGCGACCGGGGTGGGGGGGCGCCTCGAAGGGCGTCAGGAGGGGGCCGCGCGCGGGCCCCCGAGGGCGCCACGACGGGCGTCAGAAGGGGGCCGCGCGCTGGCCCCCGAGGGTGCCGCGACGGGCGACGGGAGGGGGGCCGCGCGCGGGCCCCCGAGGGCGCCACGTCGGGCGACGGACGGGGGGGCCGTGCGGGCCCCCGATGGCGCCACGATGGTTGACGGGAGGGCCGCGCACGAGCCCCCCCCGAAGGTGCCGTGACGAACGACGGGGGGGGGGGGGGGGGGGGGGGGGGGGGGCGTCGCGTGGGCCCTCGGGGTGCCGCGACGGGCTACGGGATGGGGGGGGGGGCGACGCGCGGGCCCACAGGGCTCCGTGACGGGCGACGGGCAGGGCAGCTCGCGGGCCCCCAGGGCGCCGCGTGAGACAGCAAACCGCCGCGCGCCTCGGGGCTCACGGCGGGCAGAAAACCGCCGCGCGCCTCGGGGCGCACGGCGGGCAGAAAACCGCCGCGCGCCTCGGGGCGCACGGCGGGCAGAAAACCGCCACGCGCTCGGAGCGCGTGGCGGGAAGAAAAACCGTCGCGCGCCTCGGGGCGCGCGACAGACAGGACAGCAGCGGAAGCAGGTGGGTCCATGCACAGGATCGACCCAGGAGGGTCGACCTGCTCTGATTCCATGTTAGAATCAGGAACGGAATGTGAAACAGAAAAGAGTGGGCTTCACTAGCAGGCAGTTGAGTACATATATGCAAACCCTAGATTGGGCTGTACTCGCTATTGAGTACCCCACTGCAGGCTAGACAAAGATAACATTCTGACACAATTAATAACGGTCCAAATGCAACCCGGCGAAAAGGGAATGGCATATATCAGTCGCTGTCGTGGTCTGCGCGATAGACTCGTTCGATGTGGCGGATCAATATACGAAGAAGCGTTCGTCACTGTCGTTATCACAGGTCTCGGTCCTCAGTGGCGATCCACTCGAGCCATTCTCCAAGCCCACGGAAGAATCTCCTAAGCAAATCTCTGCGCCGAAATTCACAGCGAACAACAAGATATGGACCTGTACGAAGAACGTCACAAGAAAAGGGCATCAGCACCAGAGTTCGCCTTTCACACTCAATGGCGCTACAACAACAACAACTGACAAAACGAGCATCACGGACGAAGACACGTACCGCCATTGTGTCACCTCTGCCAAACGTCCGGCCCCTCCCGTATCCACTTCTCGAATCAGCAGCAATCGACACCACCTCCACGTCAGCTTCGACCGTCAAGTAGTCAAGTAACTTCCACACAGCAACATCCTTCCAACCAGGCGGTGCCTTCAACGACAACATCACAATCTGCACGAGGAACAAGAAACATCATAAGCTACATGACAAGAACAGGCTCCTGCATCACTGGTTCAACACCGACCTACTCACCAGAAGAACTACTCGACGAAAGCACGGCTCGTCGCGAATTGCTAGAACCAAATCCGACGCATGTAGTCATCGCACAGAGCGAACCGTCCGGTCAAGATACTTGGTTCTTGGACAGCTGCTGCGAACAACATATATGCTCGTCAAATCGCTTCGTTCAACGGGAACAACACCTCAACCGGGAAGTCGTGATCACCGTTGCCAACAACCAGAACCTGCGCACACGACGACAAGCAGTAGTTCAACTTCAGCCCCGCGAGACTAACTTTGTTTTACAGATGTCAAAGGTTTTGATTGCAGAAGGAATGGGCTACAACTTACTCAGCGTCAGCCAGCTCATGACAAAAGGGATTCACCTTGAAGCCGACAGCACCACTCAAGAGTTCAAGCTGTACAAAGGGAAGGGAGGACTTTAAATCGGCAAAGCGGTCTTGAAGAACAACATCTTCGTTCTTGATTTCGTTCCAGATCAAGGAACAGCTGATACCGACGCGATCGTCAATTTCACTACCTGGTCGCACCCACCGGATCTCGACCCGGACTTCACCATCTCCCACTCAACAGTTGACTCCCGCCCCACGCGAAGTTCACAGAAGCACCAACATCACCGCAAGTTTTTACTCCAACTCCGATCTGTACAGACGTTCACCTGGACATCGCGCCGACGAATCATTATGGCATCAAAGGTTAGGGCATCCCAGCAACACGACACTGAACAACACGATAAGAGCAGGAGTGCTCGATAAAGACTCACTACTTTTTCCCGACGGCAGAGAACTTCAACGAGTCTGCGGAACCTGCTTTACCTGCCCTGAAGCCGACTTACCCCATCAATTGTTCGTCTCTCACCACAACCCAAGCGCGCCAGCATACGCACCACCGGAGAAGGTCTACAGCGACATACTATACACCCGCGAAAGCGGACAAGGAGCATGCAACTACATAATCACTTTCATCGACGCCGCCACCAGATACGTCTGGCATCTCAACCTTCCGAGTCGCGACATGGCCTTCGAAGCATTCGTCGCTTGGCTCCCCGTAGCAGAAAGAGAATCAGGAGTGAAGCTAAAAAGCTTTCAGTCAGACGGAGGAGGAGAATATCAGTCACAGTGGTTCAAGCAATACTTGGCGGAGAGAGGCATCAAGCAACTCATTTCTCTTCATTACGCTCATCAGCAGCAAGGCGTTGCAGAAAGAATGAACAGGACCCTCCAGAACACCATGCGCAAGCTGCTACGTGGCATGCGGCTACCCAACCATGTCAAACATATATGCTTAGTTATATCTAGGCTTAGTTTATGTGTTTATAGTTGTCTAGGCTATAGTGGGTTTAGCCTTAGGGGGTACAGATTTCTCTCGACATTCTACTTGTACCCCTTCCATTTTCCTAGTCAATCATTCTCGCCTACTATTCTCACATGGTATTAAGATCATTACCTTCCTAGGATCCTAACTTTAATGGGCCCACCACCTAAGTAACTGCTAGCCTAGGCCCCGTGGCGTCGCCCATAGCCCCTAGGCTCGGCCCCTTGGCCCGTCGCCCCTAGGCTCGGCCCCTTGGCCCGTCGCCCCTAGGCTCGGCCCCTTGGCCCGTCACCCCTAGCTCGGCCCCTCGGCCCCGTCGCCCCGTCGATTCCGTCGCCCGCGCCCGGCCCGTTCCTAGCCCCGCGATCGGCCAGTACCTAGCCTCGCGCACGGCCCCATTCCTAGCCCCGCGATCGTCCCGTACCCGCCCCGCGATCGGCCCGTACCCGTCCCGCGCTCGGCCCCGTTCCTAGCCCCGCGCTCGGCCCGTACCTAGCCTCGCGACCGGCCCGTACCCTGCCCGCGCACAGCCCCGTCTCTCGTCCGCGCTCGGCTTGTACCTAGCCCCGCGCCCGGCCCGTATCTAGCCCAGCGCACGGCCCCGACCCTAGCCAGCGCCTGGCTCCGTACCTAGCCTCGCGCCCTGCCCCCCGTCCTTCGCCCAGCGCCCGACCCCGTCTCTTGCCCGCGCTCGGCCCCGTACCTAGCCCCGCGCCCGGCCCCATTCCGCGCCCAGCTCTAGGCCCCGTACCTGCCCAGCGCCCGGCCCCGTACCTGCCCAGCGCCCGGCCCCGTACCTGCCCAGCGCCTGGCCCCGTACCTGCCCAGCACCTGGCCCCGTACCTGCCCAGCGCCCGGCCCCGTACCTGCCCAGCGCCCGGCCCCGTACCTGACCTGCACCCGGCCCCTTGTTTGGCCCCTCGGCCCCCCTAGGCCCCTCGGCCCCCCTAGCCCCCCCGGCCCCTTGTTTGGCCCCACGGCCCCTAGGCCCCTCGGCCCCACCTCAGAGCCCGGCGCCCGGCTCCCCGGCCCCTTGTTTGGCCCCTCGGCCCCCTAGGCCCCTCGGCCCCCCTAGGCCCCCCCCGGCCCCTTGTTTGGCCCCGTGGCCCCTAGGCCCCTCGGCCCCACCTCATAGCCCGGTGCCAGCCCCCCCCCCGGCCCCTTGTTTGGCCCCTCGGCCCCCTAGGCCCCTCGCCCCCCCTAGGCCCCCCGGCCCCTTGTTTGGCCCCGCGGCCCCTAGGCCCCTCGGCCCCACCTCAGAGACCGGCGCCCGCCCCCCCCCCGGCCCCTTGTTTGGCCCCTCGGCCCCCTAGGCCCCTCGGCCCCCCTAGGCCCCCCCGGCCCCTTGTTTGGCCCCGCGGCCCCTAGGCCCCTCGGCCCCACCTCATAGCCCGGCGCCCGGCCCCCCGGCCCCTTGTTTGGCCCTTCGGCCCCCTAGGCCCCTCGGCCCCCCTAGGCCCCCCCGGCCCCTTGTTTGGCCCCGCGGCCCCTAGGCCCCTCGGCCCCACCTCATAGCCCGGCGCCCGCCCCCCCCGGCCCCTTGTTTGGCCCCTCGGCCCCCTCGGCCCCTCGGCCCCCCTAGGTCCCCCCGGCCCCTTGTTTGGCCCCTCGGCCCCCTAGGCCCCTCGGCCCCCCTAGGCCCCCCGGCCCCTTGTTTGGCTCCGCGGCCCCTAGGCCCCTCGGCCCCACCTCATAGCCCGGCGCCCGGCCCCCCCCCCGGCCCCTTGTTTGGCCCCTCGGCCCCCTAGGCCCCTCGGCCCCCCTAGGCCCCCCCGGCCCCTTGTTTGGCCCCTCGGCCCCCTAGGCCCCTCGGCCCCCCCAGGCCCCCCCTGGCACCTTGTTTGGCCCCCCGGCCCCTTGTTTGGCCCCGCGGCCCCTAGGCCCCTTGGCCCCACCTCATAGCCCGGCCCCCGCCCCCCCCCCCCCCCCCCCCCCCCGGCCCCTTGTTTGGCCCCTCGGCCCCCTAGGCCCCTCGGCCCCCCTCGCCCCCCCCCCCCCCCCCCCCCCCGGCCCCTTGTTTGGCCCCGCGGCCCCTAGGCCCCTAGGCCCCTATGGCGTCGCTTCGAGTTCTCCCGTTCGTCCCGGAAGGCAGACCTGTAGCATTTGACACGTGGCACGACGATCTGCAACTGTACCTACTGAGCGATAGTCGGGACAATGCTCACTGTTTGACCACGTGTCCGTTGCCGCTCCAGCCCCTCCCGCCACAGCTGACGTTTCGACTCGTTCCCAGTGGCTGTCTTGTGACGCTACTGCCCGCTTGGCCATTCGCAACCACCTGCCCGCAACCGAATGTGCTCACTTTGGCGAGCACAGGACAGCACAGGCCTTGTACGACACTGTCGTTGCTCGCTACTCCTCCCCTGCCACTGCTGCTATTGGCAGGCTGCTACTGCCCTACCTGTTCCCTGAGCTGTCGGCTTTTGCCACAGTAGCCGACCTGGTTACCCACCTGCGCACTAGCGACGCTCGCTACTGCGCTACCGTCCCTGCTGAGTTCCTTCCCACGAACCAGCCCCCCATGTTCATCACCCTCTACTTCATAGTCACTCGCCTCCCTGACTCCCTTCGCTCTGTCAGGGACCACTTCCTCACCCTCGACCCCACTTCCCTCACTGTTGACCTCCTCGAGCAGCATCTCCTCGCAGTTGAAACTAGTGCAGTTGCTGTAGGTGCTGCTCGTGGCACTCCGCGCTCACCCTTCTTTGAGGGGTGCTCCCCCTCCCCCCTTTCCTCCTCCTTCGCCTCTGCTGCTGCTGCAGACGTCTCTGCTCCTGAGGACGTCGGTGCTGCTTCGACTAGTACGAAGCGCCGCAACAGCAAGGGCAAGGGTGGCCGGGGTAGTGGAGGAGGCAGCGGTGGTGGTGGAGGTGGCAGTGGGAGTGGTAGTGGGGGCAGCGGTAGAGGAGGCGGAGGCGGTGGAGGTGGTGGCGGCGGTGGGACCGTGGCGGAGGTGGAGGCTCTGGTGGCGGCGGTGGAGGCAGCGGAGGGAGTGGCGGCAGTAGAGGCGGTGGGACCAGTGGTGCTCGGTCTGGACTTCAGCGTGGAGGCTCTGGTGGTGGTCGGGGCCAGCAGCAGCAGCGTCAGAGCGAGACTCAGACGCCCCAGCAGCTCCGTGAGTGGTTGGTTCAGCGTGGGGCGGGTGAGGGTAGTGAGACCTGCCCGTATGTCATTCGCACGGGTGCCCGTGCGGGCCGAACATGCGGGAGGTTTCACACTGAGCGCCGCTGCTTTGCCCGCCTTGACGACGCCTGGCGTACTGAGTTTGGTGATGACGTCGAGCGCCCTCGCTGGGCGGAGTTGCTTAGGTCGGGAGTTGCTATCTTTGACCTAGACTTTGATGTTATTATCTCTGCCATGTATGCTTTGTCTTTTAGTGCTGAGGGTGACTGTTACTGGTGTGTGCCGCCTGACCCAGGTATAGCCGCTGCTGCTCTAGGTGCTAGTGCGTCTGGTACTCCCCCTGGTACTGCGCCTGCTGAGGCCCTGCACACCTTCACGTTGGACTCCGGCGCCTCGTGCTGTTTCTTTCGTGACAGCACCACTCTCACTCCTCTTCCTGCACCTGTTCCGATCAGACTGGCTGACCCCTCTGGGGGCCCGGTCGTTGCCCGTTCCTCCACTGTCCTCCCGTGTCCGGCGGTTCCGTCCGGCTCACTGTCAGGTATTCACCTCCCCTCGGTCTCTACGAACTTGGTGAATACCGCTGCCCTTCAGGATGCGATGGTCACTACCACCACTCCTGGAGGTCAGCGTGTGTCGATCTGCACGTGCACACGGACGGGGCGTCACCTGGCTACGTTCACTCGTCGGCCAGGGTTGAGTCTGTACACACTGGCTACCGAGCCTCCTCAAGTCGCTGCGTCTGCTCAGGTGTCCGCGTCAGGTCAGGTAGCCGCCTCTTGCTCGTGTCGCCTCCTGTCGCACCAGACTCTTCTTTGGCACCACCGCCTTGGTCACCCCTCCCTGCCACGCCTTCGTGGCATGCACTCCCGCCTCCTTATTTCTGGTCTTCCCAAGTCTCTGCCTCCCATACCGCCCTCACTTGCCCCGCCTTGCCTTCCTTGCATTGAGGGGCGGCAGCGCGCCGCTCCTCAGTCCTCCTCGCTTCCCCCGTCGACTGCTCCCCTGCAGACTCTCCACATGGACGTGTGGGGCCCAGCCCGCGTCATTGGACAGGACCGCGAGCGTTACTTCCTGCTGGTTGTTGACGACTACACGCATTACACCATGGTCTTCCCCTTGCGCAGCAAGGGTGAGGTCCCTGATGTCTTGATCCCTTGGATCCGTGCAGTCCGTCTCCAGCTCCGCGAGCAGTTCTGTGAGGAACTTCCTGTCCTGCGTCTGCACTCTGACAGAGGTGGTGAGGTCTCCTCCGACCTCTTGCGGGACTTTTGTCGTGGGGAGGGCATTCTCCAGACGTTCATGCTTCCGGAATCCCCTCAGCAAAATGGGATTGCTGAGCGCCGCATTGGCTTAGTCATGGAGGTCGCTCGTACCTCCATGATTCATGCGTCCGCTCCCCATTTTCTGTGGCCGTTTGCGGTCCGGTACGCTGCGCATCAGCTCAACCTTTGGCCCCGTGTCTCCTTGCCGGAGACCTCGCCCACACTGCGTTGGACGGGGAAGGTTGGCGATGCGTCGGTGTTCCGGGTCTGGGGTTCTCGTGCCTTTGTTCGCGATACGTCCGCGGACAAGCTCTCCGCCCGCGCCATTCCCTGCGTCTTCCTTGGCTTTGTTCCTGACGCGCCTGGCTGGAAATTTTACCACCCCACCTTGCGCCGTGTCCTCCCTTCTCAGGACGTCACGTTCGACGAGTCGGTTCCCTTCTACCGTCTCTTCCCTTACCGCTCTGCCCCTCCCCATCTCCCGCCGCTCTTCCTTGCTCCCGGTCCACCTCCGGTAGACCCCCTTCTGCCCCAGGGTCCTGCTCCCTCGGGAGTGTCTCAGGTAGACCCTCTCCCTGGTACTGCGCTTGTTCAGGTAGCTGTCGTCTCAGGTGCTGCTCCAGGTGCTGCGTCTGGGGGTGCTGCGTCTGGGGGTGTTGCGTCTGGGGGTGCGGAGCCGGAGGGTGCGGGGTCTGAGGGTGCTGGGTCTGGGGGTGCTGAGCCTGAGGGTGTTGAGCCTGGGGGTGCTGAGTCGGAGGGTGCGGAGCCTGGGGGTAACGAGTCGGAGGGTGCGGAGTCTGGGGGTGCTGAGCCTCGGGGTGCTGCTTCGTCTGGAGGTCCTGCTGGTGCTTCACCGCGACTGTCCTCGCAGCAGCTGCGTGAGTGGCTTGTTCAGCGCCCACACCGTCGGAGTGGACCTCCTGGGGCTGGCGAGCCTGGAGACGCTGGAGCTGGAGGTGCTGCTGTTACTACTGGAGCTGGAGACCCTACGGAGCCTGGAGCAGCTGGCGCCGGAGGCGCTGGAGCTGGTGTAGCTGGATTTGGAGGCCCTGGCGCAGGAGGCGCTGGAGCTGCAGGAGCTGGAGCTGTTGACCCTGGAGCTGGAGGTGCTGGAGGCACTGTGCGGCCGCGCCCGTACTTCGTTCCCTTGCTTCAACAGGTTCTTGGTGTCCCGTCTTCTACAAGTCTTCCTCCTCCCTTTCTGTGTCCACCGCCTGACCAGTCGCAGCCGCCGTTACAGCCAGCCTCCCCACTGCCTGTTCCCTCTCCTTACACTGAGCAGTCCGGAGGTCTTACAAAGCGTCGTGAGCCTGCGTCTCGTCCTGTCTCGCCTGTTCGCACTGCTCGTCGCGCTCCTCGTTCGCGTCCTCCTCCTGTCCCAGGCACACACACCATGGCACTCCGTCCTTCCTCTGTTCCACTGCGTGTTCCTCTGCCTGCTCCTCCTGAGTCCTCTCTTCCTGAGGTCCCTGACCCTGAGTCTGACCGAGCGCGTGCTGCCAGTCCCACTGTTGCTCGTCTCCTTGCCACAGCTGTCATTGACCCGTCCTTTGAGTTTGCTGCTGCTTCTGCTCTCGTTGCTGAGCTACTTGACTTTGCTGCTGCCTGCCGTCTCGACTACGCCTCAGCTCTAGTTGCTGAGTCTGTGCCTGCCAGTCCTCCGTCCGTCGGGGGTGAGTGTGCTCTTGGCACGGACGTCCTTGAGGACAGGCAGGAGGAATTTGAGTGTCTTGCAGCTGCTGTACCTCGTTTCGCTTCCTTGCTCCTTGCCCCTGAGGGAGACCCGGATGCTCCAGACATCCCGACCCCGCGCTCTTACGCAGAGGCGATTACGGGTCCTTACTCCTCTCAGTGGCAGGCAGCTATGGATGCCGAGATGGCATCCTGGAAGTCCACAGGCACTTACGTCGACGAGGTTCCCCCACCTGGGGTGAACATAGTCGATGGCATGTGGATCTTCAGGGTGAAGCGGTCGCCGGGTTCTCTGCCTGCCTTCAAGGCGCGTTACGTTGCTCGAGGTTTCAGTCAGCGACAGGGAGTTGACTACTTCCAGACCTTCTCCCCCACCCCGAAGATGACTACTCTTCGGGTGTTGCTGCACGACGCTGCTCAGCGTGACTACGAGTTACACTCCCTGGACTTCAGTACAGCCTTCCTGCAGGGCAGCCTGCACGAGGAGATCTGGCTGCGCCGACCACCTGGTTTCACTGGGTCGTTTCCTACAAGTACTCAGTGGAGCCTCCGCCGGCCAGTCTACGGTCTCCGCCAGGCGCCTCGCGAGTGGCACGATACACTCAGGACTACACTTGCGGCTCTTGGGTTTGTTCCTTCTACAGCAGACCCGTCGCTGTTTCTACGCACCGACACTTCGCTGCCGCCCTTCTATGTCCCAGTGTACGTCGACGACCTCGTCTTTGCCACGGCTGACACTGAGGCACTGACCCTAGTGAAGTCCGAGCTGTAGAAGAGACATACCTGCACTGACCTGGGTGAACTGCGCAGCTATCTTGGCCTGCAGATCACCCGGGACAGAGCACGGCGCACCATCACACTGACTCAGTCACACATGGTGCACCAGGTTCTTCAGCGCTTCGGCTTCCAGTACTCCTTGCCACAGCTCACTCCTCTGTCTACCTGCCACTCGCTCTCAGCTCCACCTTCGGACGAGTCCGTAGAGCCGAGTGGTCCGTACCCAGAGCTTGTGGGTTGCCTCATGTACCTGATGACTTGCACACGACCTGACCTCGCGTACCCTCTCAGCCTTCTGGCTCGCTACGTGGCTCCTGGTAGGCACCGAAAGGTGCACTGGGATGCTGCGAAGAGGGTACTGCGTTACCTGTGCAGTACGTCGGGCATGGGGCTTGTGCTTGGAGGACGGGGTCCTGTTGTCCTCACTGGTCACGCAGACGCCTCCTGGGTTGACGACTCAGCTACGCAGCGGTCGTCGCAGGGTTACACCTTCAGCCTTGGGTCCGGCTCGGTTTCTTGGCGGTCTACCCGCTCGTCTTCAGTTCTCAGCTCCAGCTGTGAGGCTGAGATCTACGCCGGAGCCATGGCTGCACAGGAGCTACGCTGGCTCACCTACTTGCTGACCGACCTGGGAGAGCAGCCTCGTTCGCCTCCAGTCCTGTACGTAGACAACAAGGCCATGATAGCCTTGTGTTAGGAGCACAGACTGGAGCACAGAACAAAGCACATCGCTCTGCGATACTTCCTTGCTCGAGAGTTGCAGCAGCGTGGTCAGCTTCGTCTAGCGTACGTGGCCACTCGGGCCAACACTGCTGATGTCTTCACCAAGGCACTTCCGCCTGGTGACCATCAGCGCTTTGTTACTGTGTTAGGCCTTGTGCCTACTTTGCCTCACTTACTGACTGCCTGACTCTGCCTGTACTGTGATCTATCTATACACCTGCATGCTTGCACTTGTTAGGGTATGATCACTGTATTGTTTGTTCTCTTTATATAACTTTGCATGTGAACTGGCCTTGTGGCCCTTTGCTTGTGCTCGGACTGTGTGGTGACTTTGTGATCCACCCTGAGCTTGCTTTGCTTTGCTTCTTCTCTTGACTGGTCTTGTGACCATTGCTTGTTCTGGCTATCCCCCACTTCGCCTATGGGGGTGTGTCAAACATATATGCTTAGTTATATCTAGGCTTAGTCTATGTGTTTATAGTTGTCTAGGCTATAGTGGGTTTAGCCTTAGGGGGTACAGATTTCTCTCGACATTCTACTTGTACCCCTTCCCTTTTCCTAGTCAATCATTCTCGCCTACTATTCTCATAAACCATAAGCGCCCTGAGGCGATGGACCACGCTGTGCTGTTGCACAACTTGCTTTCGTCATCCTCGCTTCTGAACAACGCATCACCGCATCTGCTGTGGACAGGAAAATTGGGCAACACAAAAATGTTACGAGTTTTTGGCTGCATGGTACAGTACCGACCACACACTACACGAGTTGGACGATTCTCACAACGCGCATAGTGGGGACTACACCTGGGCATCGAAAAACACTACAACGCATGGAAAATCTTCGACGTCCACTAGTAGCAGCACGTGACGTTATTTTCTACGAGCGACTTACTCTCCAAACGTACCTGGACAACTTGGTGTCAGAATCCCAACCACTAGACCATTGGGATAAAAGGGCTTGTTAAGTAGCGGGTCAGTGCGCCCATAACCCCCCAGGACAACGAGCCTGTAACCCTTCCCTAGGATCAATCGGGGATCACCAGTGGACCTCTGACACCCCCCCGCACTGGGATGCCCGAAGTGCACACACTGGGATTCGAACCCGAGACCTTCGCTCTGATACCATGTCAGAATCCCAACCACTAGACCATTGGGATAAAAGGGCTTGTTAAGTAGCGGGTCAGTGCGCCCATAACCCCCCAAGCCAACATGCCTGTAACCCTTCCCTAGGATCAATCGGGGATCACCAGTGGACCTCTGACACTTGGCAGCAGAACGAGACCTCACGGGCGGCTTCCGTGGCAATCGAGCCTTCGCCACACCAGCAGATGAGGCTGACTGGGATGAGCAAAACGTGGACGGAGCATCTGAGGAAGCCGGACCTCTTCCCTACTGCTCGGTACCCGTTCCGATGGATGAAAATGTTCCTCGCGAAAGCATCAACGCCGAAGTCTACTACGACTTCGCCGACAACGGTTATGTTACACCACAGCCGGTCAGCACAAACGTTTTAGAACGCATAGGCCCCAACTTCTTACCTGATCCAGAAGCGGGAGACAAAGCAGTTTATCCCGTGGACCCAAATCTCCCTCGCTACACACAAAGTGGGCTGCAGATTCTTGGGCTCGTCACCGCAGTCCATGGCGCACCAATGCCGCAAGAGCTTGCTACCTTTCAGCAGGCTCTGGGGGGGGGGGAACACAGGGAAAAATGGTGTGAATCCATGGACCAGGAATTAAAGGCGCTGGAAGACAGAAACACCTGGAAGATAGTACCCATCGGACTGGCTCGCAACAAAACCATTCTCACGGGAAAATGGGTCTTCCGCGTGAAAACGAAAGCCGACGGAACAATTGACAAATTCAAGGCACGATGGATCGTGCGTGGCTTTGACCAAGAACACGGACGAGACTTCACCAAAACCTTTGTGCCGTTCAGCCGACATACCTCTTTGCGAATCCTCCTTGCGATAGCCGCCATGAAGCGGAAGAAGCTTCACCAAATCGACGTGGCTAACGCATTTCTCTACGCTCCCATCGGTGTCAAAATCTTCGTCGAGCAACCACACGGATCCAACACAGACCCTAATCAAGTCTGTCAGCTGGTGAAATCCTTGTATGGCATCAAGCAAGCTCCGCGGCTGTGGCAGCAGTACCTACACGCCCGACTAATCCGCATCGGCTTTCAGCAACTACCACACGACCAGGGCATGTACAGGCTCACAAAGGAAGCTAAGTACATTCTGCTCATCATGTATGTAGACGACCTACTCTACATAGGCTCCATCGACGGCATCACCAACTGGTTTGAAGGGGAGCTGCAACAGGATCTCTCACTCACGGTTTCCTCCACCATGACCCAGTACCTTGGACTCAACATTCTAGACAGAGAGAACGCGATCTACCTCCGCGCTGCAAAATACGCTGACACCATCGCAAAACGCTTCGGACTGACGCCAGCCTTCATTTCCACGCCCTACCGCTACACCGCGGGAAATCACCAGGAAAAATCCAACCTGCTTGGACCTGCCGGCCTACTCAACTACCAACGAAAATTGGGCTGTCTGCTCTTCGCAGCCGTCACCTGCTGACCGGATTTGTCATACTCAGCGAATCAGCTTGCTACCCACCTCAAGCGGCCCGAAGTAGAGCACATGGCCAAACTCGACCGCGCTTTACACTACGATCGGCATCACGCCAACGATCGCGTCAGCACGCCAACGATCGGCCTAACCTACCACAAGACCGGAACCACTACTCCAAAGCTAATTGGCTACGTAGTGTCAGAATTATATTATAACCGCATGTAGTTCTAGCCTTAGTGTAGTTATCCTAACCTCCTGCTTGGTGGTGTACCCACCTTTCCTACCCTATTCGTACTGTCAAACTTATATATGCTATTGTCTGTTTAGGCTGTAGTGGGGTAGTTCTTAGAGGGTACAACACTTTGTGTTTTCTACTTGTACCCATCTTCTTTCTAGTTTCATCATTCTTCTCGTTAATTCTCACACGGTATAGAGCAGGTTCCCTAGTGGGACTGTTTCTTCCTAAGGGCCCACCACGTTTATTTTTATTTTTACCTGCCCGAAGCGCGCTTCGCGCACTGCCCTGACCTACGCCTTCGCGGCCCCTTCGCGGCCCCCTAGCGGCCCCCTTCGCGGCCCCTTAGCGGCCCCTTCGCGGCCCCCTAACGGCCCCTTCGCGGCCCCCTACGGCCCCTTCGCGGCCCCTTCAGCCCCTTCGCGGCCCCCCTAGCGGCCCCTTCACGGCCCCTTAGCGGCCCCTTTGCGGCCCCCTATCGGCCCCTTATCGACCCCTGCCCGCGGCGTCGCCCCAGCCCACGGCATCGCCCCTGCCCGCGGCGTCGCCCCTGCCCACGGCGTCGCCCCTGCTCGCGGCGTCGCCCCTGCTCGTGACGTCGCCCCTGCCTGCGGCCTCTCCCCTGCTGAAGTGGCCCCTGCTGCCGCAGCCCCTGCTTACGCGGCACCTGCAGTCGCGGCCCCTCCCCTGCTGGCGCGACACCTGCTGCTGCGGCCCCTGCTGTCAAGGCCCGGCCCCGCACCCGCTCCTGGTAAGCACCCGAGCCGCCCCGCCGAGCCGCGCCGCCCGGCCGAGCCGCGCCACCCAGCCGAGCCGCGTCGCCCAGCCGAGCCGCGCCGCTCAGCAGAGCCGCGCCGCCCCCACCGAACCGCACTGCCCTACTGAGCAGCACTGCCTTGCACTGCCCTGCTGCTATTGTTTCTACTGCTGCTACTGCTGCTACTGCTGCTACTCTTGCTACTGCTCCTACTGCTGCTATGGCTAGTCCTACCGTTCTCACCTTTGATGCTGAGGGACGTGCAGTTGATTTTGACGTGTGGGTTGACGACCTACAGCTCTTCCTGTCAGATTATTATGTTTCTCTAGTCTGCAGTGGGGTACTCTGTAGTGAGTACAACCCTGTTAGGGTTTGCTATATGTATCCCAATGCTTTCTAGTGCAATCATCCTTTCTCATTCATTCCTCGATTCTCACACTTCCTTCAGTGTGATTCTAGGGATGGGGTGTCCCTCTTCGATCACACGTCCGGTGTTTCCACTGCTCCTGCTGCCACTGCTGACAGTACTGTTCGCTCGCAGTGGACCACTCGTGACGCTGTTGCTCATCTTGCTGTTCGTAGTCACCTATCGCCTGCTGAGCGCACGCACTTTGGCCAGTACAAGACTGCTCAGTCTTTGTACGACGCTGTAGTTGCACGCTACTCCTCCCCTGCCACTGCTGCCCTCAGTCGCCTCATGCTGCCGTACCTTTTCCCTGACCTTGCCGCCTTTACCACAGTCGCTGACCTAGTTGCTCACCTTCGCACTAGTGACGCCCGCTACCGCGCTGCCCTTCCTACTGAGTTCTGTGCCAAGAACTCCCCCCCATGTACATCACCCTTTACTACCTAGTCACCCGCCTCCCTGACTCTCTCTCTTCAGTCAGGGACCACTTTCTCTCCCTTTGCCCCACCGAGCTGACTGTCGACCTGCTAGAGGAGCGCCTTGCTGCAGCTGAGAAGAGTATCTTAGCTGTAGGTGCTTCTCGCGGCGACCGTCGCACCCCCTTCTTTGACGGGTGTTCCCTTGCCCCCCTTCTTCCCTCTGTTGCTTCTGCTGCTGCTGTCGACCTCGTTGGCACTGAGGAGGTCGGCGCTGAGTCTGCCTCTAGTGGGAGACGCCGCACCAGCAAGGGCAAGGGGAGCAAGGGTGGTGGAGGGGGCGGCGGGGGAAGCAGTGGAGGAGGTGGAGGCGGCGGAGGAGGTGGAGGTGGTGGTGGGGGTGGTACCGGGAGTGGGGGCGTCAGTGGCGGCGGTGGAGGTCATGGCGGCGGTGGCGGAGGAGGTGGAGGCAGCGGCAGCGGTGGTGGAGGTAGCGGAGGAGGTGGTGCTGGTCGAGGTGCAGCAGCGCAGCGTGGAGGCTTTGGTGGCAGCCAGCGCCAGCAGCAGCTGCGCACCCGTGAGACCCCGTCGGTTCAGCAGCTTCGTGAGTGGTACGCTGGGCGTGGGAGGTCTGGGGGTGCAGGTCCCTGCACTTACGTTCTTCGCACCGGCACTCGTAGTGGGGAGTTGTGTGGGCTCCCACACACCACGCAGCGCTGCTTCGGTCGCTTGACTGACGCTTGGCGTACCCAGTTTCCTGACGCCGTTGAGCTTCCTCGTTGGCATGATCTGCTTCTGCAGAATGTGCCTATCTTTGATCTAGACTTTGATGCTATCCTTGCTGCCATGTATGCTCTTGCTGATAGTGCTGAGGGTGATTGTTACCTGAGTGTCCCGCCCGACCCGGGCATTGCGGCTGCTGCTCTAGGTGCTAGTGCGTCTGCTGCTCCAGGTACTAGTGCGTCTGCTGCTCCAGGTGCTGGTGCGTTTGCTCTCTCTGGTACTGCTCCTACTGAGTCCTTGCACACTTTCACACTTGACTCTGGTGCTTCGCACTCTTTCTTTAGAGACAGCACCACGCTCACGCCGCTGAGCCGGCCTGTTGCGGTCTCCCTTGCTGACCCCTCCGGGGGCCCAGTCCTTGCACACTCCTCCACGGTTCTACCGTGTCCTGCGGCCCCGTCGGGCTTGCTGTCGGGACTCCACCTCCCCTCGTTCTCTACAAACTTGGTGAGTGGAGCTGACCTCCAGGACGCGTGGGTTGACCAGTTCACCCCTGGAGGTCAGCGTGTGACCCACTGCACTTGCTCTCGGACGGGCCGCCACCTGGCCACGTTCACCCGTCGGCCAGGGTCGAGTCTGTACACACTGACTACTGCGCCTCCTCCGGTCCCTGCGTCTGGTCAGGTAGCTGCGTCCAGTCAGGTGTTTGCTGCCGCGTCCAGATATAGTCCTGCGTCTGCCCCCTGCTCGTGTCGTCCTCTGGCGCACGAGACTCTCCTTTGGCACCACCGCCTTGGTCACCCCTCCCTGCCTCGTCTTCGAGGTATGGCCTCCCGTGCTCTTGTCTCTGGACTCCCCAGGTCCCTCCCTCCCCTTCCTCCGGGGCCTGCCCCCACCTGTGTTCCTTGTGTCGAGGGCCGGCAGCGCGCCACTCCTCACTCCTCCTCGTTTCCTCCGACTGAGGCCCCTCTGCAGACTCTTCACATGGACGTGTGGGGCCCAGCCCGCGTTCGTGGACAGGGTCACGAGCGTTACTTCCTGCTGGTCGTTGACGACTACTCGCGTTACACCACAGTCTTCCCCTTGCGCAGCAAGGGTGAGGTCCCTGAGGTGTTGATCGACTGGATCCGCGGTGCTCGTCGCCAGCTTAGTGAGAGTTTCGGCTCAGACCTTCCTGTTCTGCGTCTGCACTCAGACAGAGGCGGGGAGTTTTCCTCCGACCTCCTGAGAGCCTTCTGTCGTTCTGAGGGCATCCGCCAGACGTTCACGCTTCCGGCCTCTCCGCAGCAAAATGGGATTGCTGAGCGCCGCATTGGCATGGTCATGGATGTCACTCGTACGTCCATGATCCATGCGGCTGCTCCCCATTTTCTGTGGCCGTTCGCGGTTCAGTACGCTGCGCTTCAGATCAACCTTCAGCCTCGTGTCTCCTTGCCGGAGACCACACCTACTCTGAGGTGGACGGGGAAGGTTGGCGATGCGTCCGCGTTCCGTGTCTGGGGATCTCGAGCTTTTGTCCGCGATACTACAGCGGACAAGCTGTCCTCCCGTGCCGTTCCCTGTGTCTTCCTTGGCTTCCCTCCTGACGCACCCGGGTGGCAGTTCTACCACCCCACCTCGCGTCGTGTTCTGTCCTCTCAGGACGTCACGTTTGACGAGTCGGTGTCGTACTACCGTCTTTTTCCCTACCGCACTGCCTCTCCCCCCCCCCCCCGCCGCTCTTCCTCGCACCAGGTACTCCCCCGGTAGACCCCCTCCCCCCCCAGGGTCCTGCCCCCTCAGGTGTGTCCCAGGTAGACCCTGCCGAGCCGGTCGAGGTAGCTGTCGACTCAGGTGCTGCTAGGGGTGCTGAGCCTGCGGGTGCGGGGACTGGGGGTGCTGAGACTGGGGGTGCTGAGTCTGGGGGTGGTGAGCCTGGGGGTGCTGAGCCTGGGGGTGCTGAGACTGGGGGTGTGGAGCCTGAGGGTGCTGTGTCTGGAGGTGCTGAGCCTGCGTGTGCTGCGTCTGGAGGTGCTCTCGGTGTCCCGCCGCGGCGGGAGCCTATCTCTCCACAACAGCTTCGTGAGTGGTACTCTTGGCGCTGTCAGGGTGCTGCTGGAGCTACTGGAGGTCCTGCGGGGGCTTCTGGAGGTGCTGCTGGTGTTGGAGGTGCTGCTGGAGCTTCTGGAGGTGCTGCTGGTGCTGGTGCTGCTGGTGGTGCTACTGGTGCTGGGGGTACTGCTGGTGCTTCTGGTGGTGCTGCTGGAGCTGTAGGTACTGCTGGAGTTTCTGGAGGTGCTGCTCGTGCTGGGGGTGCTCCTGGGGCTTCTGGAGGTGCTGCTAGTGCTGGTGCTACTGGAGGTGCTGCTGGTGCTGGAGGTGCTGCTGGTGCTGGAGCTGCTGGAGGTGGTGCTGGTGCTGGAGCAGCTGGAGGTGCTGCTGGTGCTGGAGCTGCTGGAGGTGCTGCTGGGACTGGAGACCCTGGGGCTGAGGGTACCGGTTCTGTCTCTGCTATTTCTGGAGGTGCTGTGCG
The DNA here is from genome assembly GCA_947471745.1 of Closterium sp. Naga37s-1. NCBI lineage: Eukaryota > Viridiplantae > Streptophyta > Zygnematophyceae > Desmidiales > Closteriaceae > Closterium > Closterium sp. Naga37s-1. The sequence continues at coordinate 6,211,499 of CANJKZ010000735.1, forward strand.
GCCGCGGCCGTACTACGTTCCGCTTCTTCAGCAGGTTCTTGGCTCCCCGCCTTCTCCTGGTCCTCCTCCTCCTCCTCCTTTACTGAGTCCACCGCCTGTCCAGTCCCAGTCGCGGTTTCAGCCAGCCTCTCCACTGCCTGGTCTTTCTCCTTACTCTGGACCAACTAGTGGTCTTACGGAGCGTCGTGAGCCTGAGTCTCGTCCTGCGTCGCCTATCCGTCCTGTTCGTGCTGGTCGTGTTTCGCGTCCACGTCCTCCTCCTGTCCCTGGCACTCACTCTATGACTCTGCGTCCTACCACAGCTCCACAGCGTGTCCCTCTGCCGTCTCCTTCTGCGTCCTCTCTTCCTGCCGGTCCGGACCCTGCGTCTGACTCCCTACGTGCTGCTAGCCCAGCTGTCACGCGTTTTCTGGCCACTGCTGTCACTGACCCTTTGTTTGAGTCCACTGCTGCGTCTGCTCTTGTTGCTGAGCTTGTTGACTTTGCTGCAACCTGTCGCCTAGACTACGCCGCTCGTCTTGTTACTGAGTCTGCGTCTGTGTCTGTCTGTCCTCCGTCCGTCGGGGGTGAGTGTGCTCTTGGCACGGACGTTCTTGAGGACAGACAGGAGGAGTTTGAGTGATTTGCTGCTTCTGTACCTCATCTCGTGTCCATGCTGCTTGCCCCTGAGGGAGACCCGGATGCACGAGACATCCCGACCCCGCGCTCTTACGCAGAGGCGATTGAGGGTCCCTACTCCTCTCAGTGGCAGGCAGCCATGGACGCCGAGATGGCTTCCTGGAAGTCCACAGGCACCTACGTCGACGAGGTTCCCCCGCCTGGGGCGAACATCGTCAGTGGCATGTGGATCTTCAGGGTGAAGCGGCCGCCGGGTTCTCCGCCTGTCTTCAAGGCGCGTTACGTTGCTCGTGGCTTCAGTCAGCGACAGGGAGTTGACTTCTTTCATACCTTCTCCCCTACCCCAAAGATGACCACTCTTCGGGTACTGCTGCACGTAGCTGCTCACCGTGACTACGAGCTCCACTCGCTTGACTTCAGCACAGCCTTTCTACAGGGCAGCTTGCACGAGGAGATCTGGCTGTGCCGCCCACCTGGCTTCACTGGGTCGTTTCCAGCTGGTACCCAGTGGAGTCTCCGGCGGCCAGTCTACGGTCTCTGCCAGGCACCTCGTGAGTGGCACGACACACTCAGGACGACTCTTGCTGCTCTTGGTTTTGCTCCTTCCACTTCTGACCCTTCTCTGTTCTTACGCACTGACACTACTATGCCGCTGTTCTACGTTCTCGTGTACGTAGACGACCTTGTCTTTGCTACTGCAGACACTGAGGCACTCGCCCACGTAAAGTCCGAGCTGCAGAAGAGACACACGTGCACAGACCTGGATGAACTGACAAGCTATCTTGGCTTGCGGATCACCCGGGACAGAGCACAGCGCACCATTACCTTGACTCAGTCACACATGGTGCAGCAGGTCCTTCAGCGCTTCGGCTTCACGTACTCCTCGCCACAGTCCACTCCTCTGCCTACCGGTCACTCGCTCTCAGCTCCACCTTCGGACGAGTCCGTAGAGCCGAGTGGCCCGTATCCAGAGCTTGTGGGCTGCCTCATGTACCTGATGACTTGCACACGACCTGACCTCGCATACCCTCTCAGCCTTCTGGCTTGCTACGTGGCTCCCGGCAGGCACCGAAAGGTGCACTGGGATGCTGCGAAGAGGGTGTTGTGATAGTTGTGCAGTACATCGGGCATGGGGCTCGTGCTTGGAGGACGGGCTCGAGTTGTCCTCACTGGTCACGCAGACGCCTCCTGGGTTGACGACTTGACTACGCAGCGGTCGTCACAGGGTTACACCTTCAGTCTTGGCTCCGGTTCTGTCTCTTGGCGGTCTACCCGTTCTTCTTCTGTTCTCAGCTCCAGTTGTGAGGCTGAGATCTACGCTGGGGCCATGGCTGCACAGGAGCTACGCTGGCTCACCTACCTGCTGACCGACTTGGGAGAGGCGCCTCGTTCTCCTCCAGTTCTGTACCTCGACAACAAGGCCATGCTGGCCTTGTGTCAGGAGCACAGACTGGAGCACAGAACGAAGCACATTGCTTTGCGTTACTTCCTTGCTCGAGAGTTGCAGCAGCGCGGTCAGCTTCATCTTGCCTACGTGGCCTCTCAGGCCAACACTGCTGATGTTTTCACCAAGGCACTTCAACCTTGTGATCATCAGCGTTTCTGTACTGTGTTAGGCCTTGTACCCACTGTGCCTTACTTGTTGACTTCTTGACTCTGCTTGTATTGTACTCTATATACTTATACCTGCATGCTTACACTTACTAGGTTGTGTTCACTGTATTGTTTGCTTTCCTTTATATAACTCTGCATGTGAACTGGCCTTGTGGCCCTTTGCTTGTGCTCAGACTGCGTGGTGACTTTGTGATCCACCCTGAGCTTGCTTTACCTTCTTGACTGGTCTTGTGACCCCTTGTTCTCCCCCACTTTGCCTATGGGGGTGTGTCAAACTTATATATGCTATAGTCTATTTAGGCTGTAGTGGGGTAGTTCTTAGAGGGTACAACACTTTGTGTTTTTTACTTGTACCCATCTCCTTTCTAGTTTCATCATTCTTCTCGTTAATTCTCACATGTACTCCACTTTCTATAGTGAAATACATTCTCCTTCTCAACTTTCTCGATAGTCCATGCCTAGCTTCACACCCTAGCCATGGCTCACTCCCCACTTAACTTCGGATTCTAACTCGTAGATGCTGACCACGCAGGCGATTCTAATAACAGGCGATCGCGCACCGGCTACATCTATCGACTCGAGCCCATCGGTCCTATCTCGTGGCAGTCGAGCAAGCAAGAACTAATTGCTCTCTCCTCTGCTGAAGCTGAATACATAGCACTCTGCTCAGCCACCAAGGAAGGTCTGTACATTCGCGAACTACTGGAAGAAGCAAAGCTGGCCCAGTTACCCAGCTTCCTCCTCTTCTGGAACAACCAATCTGCAATTCGCATAGCAAACAAGAGCGGGTTCGCGAACCAAACGAAGCACATTGCCCTGCGCTATTTCTTTGTGAAGGACGAGATCGAGAAAGGGAGACTCGAGCTATCCTACTGCCCCACGTCCGAGATGGCAGCAGATTACTTGACCAAGAAACTCAGAAAGCAGAAGTTCGAGTACTGCATGCTGCTGACTGGACAAAGCCACGTCATTAGCAACGAAGGCAACGACACTCTAGAAGCAAAGGGGAGTGTTGGAAACATATAGTCCGCACTTCTGATGTGTCAAGCACTACAACAAAAGCGAAGCGAACTGAAGCGAAGCAACAGTGAGTCAACCGAAGCGGTTGACAGAAAGACAACAACAAGAGGTGTAGTGAAGGTCAAAGGACATATAACTGACTCACTATTGAGCAATTACCCGAGTCGTCGCTGTATCGAACCGCAACTGCAGTTACAGTTAGTGAAACCTTTCATATTCATTTGTAATCATATAAAGCTTTGTATCTCTTTGCTATTATCAACTTATCTTGTTCTCACATACCAGTGCAAGGAGGTTCAATTAGTTCACTATGACGCTTCCGCTAATACATCACTACTCTGAGACTTTAGTCTTGAAAACGATCCTAAGGGCTTTTCTCAGCCCAACAAAACTAGATGTTTGTGTTCTCTCTAGGCTATAGTGGGTTAGCCTACAAGGGGTACAACATTTTAGGGTTAGTACTTGTACCCAACTCATTCATAGTTCATCCGTTCCTGCACAGTTGATTCTGACATGGTATTCAAAGCAGGAAACCTGTTAGTTTTTTAGGGCCCACTGATCGTTCCGCTAGTTCCTGCCCAAAGCGCCCTTGCGCTGTCCGGCCCTCTCGCACAGTGTCACGCTGCCCTGCAGCTACTCGCACTACCTGCCCTAGCGTGCTGCCCTACTGTCACGCGCGCCCCTGCTGACCGTGAGCAGCCCCTTCCCCGCGCGCCCCTGCTGCCCGCGTGCAGCCCCTACCCCGCACACCCCTGCTGCTTCCGAGCAGCCCCTGCCCCGCACGCCACTTCTGCCTGCGAGCAGCCCCTGCTCCGAGCGCTCCTGCTGCCCGCGAGCAGCCCCTGCCCGGCGCGCCCCTTCTGCTTGCGAGCAGCCCCTGCCTCGCGCGCCACTGCTGCCTACGAGCAGCCCCTGCTCCGAGCGCCCCTGCTGCCCGCGAGCAGCTCCTGCGCCAGCGCGCCCCGCAGCCTAGCGCGCCAGCGCGCCACGCAGCCCAGGCAGTGGCTACTGCTGCCCTTTTGCCGCTGCTACTGACTGCCACTGCCTGTCATGGCCACTATCACGGTAGTCGCAGCGGCTAGGGGTGGACAGCAACAGCCACTGCCTCTCCCGGACATGCAATCCCCGCAGCAACTTCGCGAGTGGGTTATTCAGCGAGCCCGTCCAGGTGGTGGAGGCTTTGGTTTCCTTCGTACTGCACAGCGGCGGCAGCAGAGTCAGCAGGGGACCTTCTCCCCGCAGCTGCTTAGTGAGTTGTTTTCTCAGCGATGTATCCTTGGTTCTGTAGAGGCTGTTGCTCTAGGTGCTAGTGAGTCTGCTGCCACTCTAGGTGCTAGTGAGTCTGCTGCCACTCCAGGTGCTAATGAGTCTGCTGCAGCTTTAGGTGCTCGTGCGTCTCCCGCCACAGGTCCTGCCTCAGCTGAGGCCTTGCACACTTTCATACTTGACTCAGGCGCGTCATGTTGCTTCTTTCGTGACTGCACCACACTCACACCACTTGCTGCACCGGTACCAGTCTCACTGGCTGACCCTACTGGGTGCCCAGTAGTCGCACGAGCCTCCACTGTCCTCCCGTGTCCAGCAGTCCCCTCCGGTTCTCTGTCAGGTCTCCACCTCCCCACGTTCTCGACGAACTTGGTGAGCAACACTGCCATTCAGGATGTCTGGGTTGATACCTTTATTCCAGGAGGGCAGCGTGTGGCGATCTGTATGTGCTCCCGGACTGGTCATCACCTTGCTACGTTCACTCGACGGCCTGGGTCTAGTCTGTACACACTGACCACTGTATCTGCACAGGTGCCTGAGTCAGGTTAGGTGGCTGCGTTGAGTCAGGTGTCTGCGTCTGGTCAGCTTGCAGTTTCTTGCTCGTGTCGGGTACTCTCCCACCAGACTCTTCTCGGTCACCCCTCCCTGCCACGTCTCCGCAGCATGCACACCCGTCTCCTTGTCTCTGGCCTTTTTTGTCCCTGCCCTCCCTCCCGCGCTCGCCTGCCCCGCCGTGCCTTCCCTACATCGAGGGGCGGCAGCGCGCCGCTCCTCACTCCTCCGAGTTTCCTCCGACCACTGCTCCTCTGCAAACTCTCCACATGGACATTTGGGGCCCGGCCCCCGTCGGTGGAACGGACCAGGAGCGCTACTTCCTGCTGGTTGTTGACGACTACACACGCTACACCACTGTCTTCCCCTTGCGGTGCAGGGCGGACGTCAGCAGTGTTTTGATCCCCTTGATCCGTGCTACTCGTCGCCAGCTGCGTGAGTAGTTTCGTCGGGACTTGCCAGTCCTGCGTCTGCACTCTAACAGGGGTGGTGAGTTCTATTCTTACCTCCTTGCGGAATTCTGTCAAGACGAGGGCATCCGCCAGTCGTTCACGCTTCCGGCCTCTCCTTTGCAAAATGGGATTGCTGAGCGTCGCATTGGCTTGATCATGGAGGTTGCTTGTACCTCCATGATCCATGCGGCTGCTCCCCATTTTCTGTGGCCATTAGCTCAACCTCTGGCCCCGTGTCTCTGAGCCAGAGACCTTGCCCACACTCCGGTGGACGGGGAAGGTTGGCGATGCGTCGGTGTTTCGGGCAGTTCTACCACCCGCGCTCACGTCGAGTCTTCTCCTCCCAGGACGTCACCTTTGACGAGTCTGTCTGTTTCTACAGGCTACACCCGCACGCGTCCCACCCGGTCCCCCTAGCGCCTCTCTTCCTAGTACCAGTCCCCCCCTGGTAGATCCCCTCCCCCCACAGGGTCCTGCTCCCTCAGGTGTGTCTCAAGTAGACCCAACCCCCTTGGTTGAGCCTTTGGAGATCTCTTCTAACTCCTCTGGCCCAGCTGAGGGGGGTGACCCCGCCGCTGACGCCACGGCGGCCACTCGCCGCTCTCCACGCTTGGAGACCCTCCCTGGTTTTCTGCCTCGGCCGTCTTCGCCGCCTCCGCAGCCTGCTGCTGTGGACTCTGGAGCTGAGACTACTTGTGCTGAGCCTGGGGATGAGGGTTTTGGGGGTGCTGAGACAAAGGGTGAGGGTTCTGGGGGTGCTGCGATTGGGGGTGCTGACTCTGAGGGTGCTGCGAGTCCTAATGGCGGTGGAGCTGTGGGTGACCCGGCAGGAGGTCCTAGTGCTGGACAGCCACAGTAGCCTGGTCTACTCGAGACGCTCTCGTCGCAGCAGATTTGTGCGTGGATCGTTCGGCGAGGCAGTCCTGGTGGTGGAGGGTACGGTCCTGCCGGTGCTGGAGCTGCTAGTCCTGGAGGTACTGCTGGTGCTGGAGGTGCTGGAGGTACTGCTGAAGGTGCTGGAGGTGCTGCTGGTGCTATAGGTACTGCTCGAGGTGGTGGAGGTGCTGCTGGTGCTGGAGGTACTAGAGGTGCTACTGGTGCTAGAAATGATGGAGCTGCTAGTCCTGGAGGTACTGATGGAGGTGCAAGAGGTGCTGCTGGTACCGGAGGTACTTCTGGAGGTGCTGGAGGTGCTGCTGGTGCTGGAGGTACTAGAGGTGCTGCTGGTGCTGGAGGTGCTGGAGATGCTAGTTTTTGAGGTATTGGAGGTGCTTCTGGTGCTGGAGGTGCCGGAGCTACTAGTCCTGGAGGTGCTACTAGTGCTGGAGGTGCTGGAGCTGCTAGTCTTGGAGGTCCAGCTGGTGCTGGAGGTGCTGGAGCAGTGGCACTGGAGGTGCTGGTGCTGCTGGTGCTGGAGGTGCTGGAGGTACTGCTGGTGGTGGAGGCGCTGGAGCTGGAGGTACTGGAGGTGCTGGAGGTGCTGGTCCTAGAGGTGCTCGTACTGGAGGTACTAGAGCTGCAAGAGCTGGTGGTGCTGGTGGTGCTAGAGGTGCTGGTGCTGTTGGTGCTGGAGGTGCTAGAGGTGCTATTGGTACTGGAGGCGCTGGAGGTGCTACTGGTGCTGGAGGCGCTAGAGTTGGAGGTACTAGAGGTGCTGGAACTGCCAGAGCAGGTGGTGCTGCTGGTGCTGGAGGTGCTGGAGGTGCTGGAGGTGCTACTGGAGCTGCTAGCACTGGAGGTGCTGGAGGTACTGCTGGTGCAAGAGGTGCTAGCGCTGCCGGAGCTCGTGGTGCTGCTGATGCTAGAGGTGCTGCAGGTGCTACTGGAGCTGCTGGTGCTGGAGGTGCTGGAGGAGCTGGAGCTGCTGGTCCTTCCCCGCGCCGACCATTGCTGGTCGTCTCACCTGGTGCCCCGCATCGACTGCTGCTGCTGGTGCTGGTCCTGCCCCGCGTCGTCCTTGCCGCCACCTGACTCGGTCCTTCGCCAGGTTCTTAGTCCCCCGACTTCCACTGGCCTCACCCCACCTCTCCTGTGTCCACCGACAGACCAGTCTCAGCCACAGCTACTACCTGGCTCCCAGCTGCCTGCTCCTGCTCCTCACACTGAGGTGACTGAGTCCCTGAATGAGCGTCGTGAGCCTGAGACTCGTGCTTCCACACCTGTTCGTACTCCTCGTGCCGCCCGTCCTTGTCCTCTTGCTGTCCCAGGCACTCACGGTATGGCACTTCGTCCTTCCTCTGTTCCACAGCGTGTTGTCCTGCCTGAGCCTCCAGCATCCTCTCTTCCGCACGTTCCTAACCCTGAGTCCGACCTTGCTCGTGCTGCCAGTCCTACTGTCACTCGTCTCCTCGTTACTATCGTCACTGGCCCTGACTTTGAGTCTACTGCAGCGTTTGCCCTAGTCAGTGAGCTAGTCGACTTTCCAGCTAGGATTCGTCTCGAATACGTTGCGAGTCTTGTTACTGAGTCTGAGTCTGTCTGTCCTCCGTCCATCGGGGGTGAGCCTGCCCTTAGCACTGACGTCCTTCAGGACAGGCAGTTTGAGCTTGAGTGTCTTGCGGCCGCTTTACCTCATTTCGCATCCATGCTGCTTTGCCCTAAGGGAGACCCGGATGCACTTGACATCCCTACCCCACGCTCTTACGCTGAGGTGATCGCGGGTGAGTACTCCTCTCAGTGGCAGACATCCATGGACGTAGAGATGGCTTCCTGGAAGTCCACAGGCACCTACGTCGAGGAGGTTCCTCCTCCTGGGGCGAACATAGTCGATGGCATGTGGATTTTCAGAGTGAAGCGGCCGCCGGGTTTTCCGCCTGCCTTCAAGGTGCGTTACGTTGCTCGAGGCTTCAATCAGTGACAGGGGGTCGACTTCTTCCAGACCTTCTCCCCCACTCCGAAGATGACTACTCTTCGGGTGCTGCTGCACGTTGCAGCAGAGCGTGACTACGAGCTGCACTCCCTCGACTTCTCCACAGCTTTCTTGCAGGGCAGCCTTCACGAGGAGATCTCACTACGCTGCCCACCTGGCTTCACTGGGTTGTTTCGTGCGGGTACCCAGTGGAGCCTCCGGCGGCCAATCTACGGTCCCCGCCAGGTGCCCCGCGAGTGGCACGACACACTGAGGACTACACGTGCGGCTTTGGGTTTGCTCCTTCCTCTGCTGACCCGTCGCTGTTTCTACGCACCGACACTACCCTGCCGCCGTTCTACGTTCTCGTGTACGTCGATGACTTGGTTTCTGTTACTGCTGACATTCAGGCGCTGGCCCTAGTGAAGGCGGAGTACTGCTGACATTCAGGCGCTGGCCCTAGTGAAGGCGGAGCTGCAGGAGAAACACACCTGCACTGACCTGGGTGAGCTGCGTAGCTATCTTGGCTTGCAGATCACCCGGGACAGAGCATGGCGCACCATCACCCTGACTCAGTCACATATGGTGCACCAGGTCCTTCAGCGCTTTGCCTTCCAGTTCTCCTCGCCACAGCCCACTCCTCTGTCTACCGGCCACTCGCTCTCAGCTCCACCTTCCGACGAGTCCGTAGAGCTGAGTGGTCCGTACCCAGAGCTTGTGGGTTGCGTCATGTACCTGATGACGTACACACGACCTGACCTCGCGTACCCTCTTAGCCTCCTGGCTCGCTACATGGCTCCCGGTAGACACCGAAAGGTGCACTAGGATGCTGCGAAGAGGGTACTTCGTTACTTGTGCAGTACATTAGGCATGGGGCTCGTGCTTGGAGGACGGGGTTCAGTGGTACTCACAGGACACTCCGACGCTTCTCAGGCCGACGACCAGGGGACTCAGGGGTCGTCCCAGGGTTAGTCCTTCAGTCTTGGCTCTGGCTCTGTCTCGTGGAGGTCCACTCGTTCTTCTTCTGTGCTTGGTTCCAGCTGTGAGGCTGAGATCTACGGTGGGGCCATGGCTGCACAGGAGCTACGCTGGCTGACCTACCTGCAGACCGACTTGGGGGAGCGGCCTCGTTCTCCTCCATTTCTGTACGTCAACAACAAGGCAATGCTTGCGTTGTGTCGCGAGCATAGACTGGAGCACAGAACAAAGCACATTGCTCTTTGCTACTTCCTTGCGCGTGAGCTGCAGCAGCGTCGTCAGCTCCGCCTTTCCCACGTGGCCTCGCGGGCCAACACTGCTGATGTGTTCACCAAGGCCCTTGGGTCTGGTGATCATCAACGTTTCTGCAATGCTCTTGGGTTTGTGCCCACTCTGCCTCACCTGCTGGTTGCTTGACTTGCTCTTGTTGTACACTGATATATATCTTTATACCTGCTTGTTTACTCTTGCTAGGTTGTGATCAGTGTACTGCCTTGCTATTATAACTCTGCATGTGAATTGGCCTTGTGGCCGCTTGCTTGTGCTCATATTGTGTGGTGTCCTTGAGATCCACCCTAAGCTTTTCTTTGCTTGTTCTCTTGCTTGACTGGTCTTGTGACCGTCTGTTGTGTTTGCTTTCTCCCACTTAGCCTATAGGGGTGTGTCAAACTATATGTTTGTGTTCTCTCTAGGCTATAGTGGGTTAGCCTACAAGGGGTACAACACTTTAGGGTTAGTACTTGTACCCAACTCATTCATAGTTCATCCATTACTGCACAGTTGATTCTGACATCTGGCTGAGAGCAACAGGCTGATTTGTCCCCCTCGGCAAGTGGGCCCAGGGCCTCGTAGTTAGCCACATGAATGTGCCGGCTGTACAACCCCCAAGGAAGATGAGAGCACAGAACCTGTAAATATATATCAGTATATACTACATGTATAAATAAGCAAGCATTGGGGTACAACCCAACAAGAACAAAACCCGATGACTCTGGTTAGTTCTATCTCAGCAGAATAAGAGCGGTCCACGACCGAGTGTGGTTCCTGTGATGCATTTGGTTGAGAGCAACAGGCTGATAGTCCCACGCAGCAAGTGGCAAGCCACATGAATGTGCAGATATATACCCACGCTATATGAGAACAAGCAAAACAATGTAGATACAGTATGGACAAAATTAGTAGAACAAAATACACTCTGATTTTGACTTATGTTGAGTAAGATTTGTTCAAATTCTTCAATAACCTATCAAACTGTATATTTTATATTAAGGTGTTTTGGTAGCCTAGATTAGAGTTTTGTATTTAAACACGACCCTCCTTATGCAACGCACATTGTTTTTCGACATGGAATCGAGTTAGGTCGTCCTATTCTTCCACGCCACTTGACCTAGCATAGAACGCCCGCCTCCTAAGGACTAGTACGAACCCCCTTAAGAGCCAGCTCGCCCCCACCTCACACTTCTTAACGACCAGCTCGCCTCCTAGGCTTGCCAGCTACGCGTTAGCCTTGGCTACCAGTGAAGCGCGCACCAGCAGGACCGTGCACCAGCCCGCCGTTGCCATAGAGCTACTGTCATGCACACCAGCACCAGCCTGCCACCAGTAAGCGATAGCAGCGCACTGCTCGCTGCTAACGCGCGCGAGCAATAGCCTGCCAACAACTTTTATACCGTGGCCCACTACCCACCTCTAGTCTATCGCCGATCCAGCGAGCCACACTTACAGCCGTGCCAGCCCATGCTACAACCAAGCCAGCCGAGCCAGCCACCGCGACAGCCGAGCCAGCCTCAGCTACAGGCAAGCCAACCATTGCTACAACCGAGCCCCTCACAGCCACAACCAAGCCAGCCACAGCTCCAACCGAACCAGCCCCTGCTACAACCAAGCCAGCCGTACCATAGCCGAGCCAGCAATAGCTAGAGCCGATCCTGCCATATCCACAGCCAAGCCAGCCATAGCTACAGCCGAGACAACCTCTGCTACAGCCAAGCCAGCCTCAGCTACAGCCGAGTCAGCCCCACCTACTGCCGCATCGGCCGCTGTTACAGTTGCACTAGGACACTGCATCATCCTTACCACTGTTCTTGCAGCAGAACCTAGCGACGTTCCTAGTGCCGTTCCTCGCACCGTTTCTTCAGTCCTTCCTAGCCCGCTCCTTCACATGTCTGTCGACTAGATCCACATAGCATTTGTCATGGCGTCCGATGGAGTCCTGTGTTTTGACGCCAAGGGATGTGCGATTGACTTCGCAGCGTGGCTGCTACACACCAAGCTCCAACATTAGAGCCAGTGTTAGTATGGTGGCACCTAGTACGCACACACTTCAGGTGCGCTGCCTGCAGAGTGGGAGTTGCAGCTGCCGCTAGCCTAGCCCCAGCCTTTGTCACTGGCACGTATCCGGCCTCAGCGACTGCGCCTCTTTCGTTCACCCTCGACTCTAGGGCATCCAGTTGTTTCTTCAGCGACTGCATCTACCTTATACCACTGCTCACTCCAGTCAGTGTCGCCTTGGCTGATCCCACAGTGGGACCTGTCATAGCTCACTACACCACCACTCTCCCGTGTCCGGCGACCCCTCTGGGGTCCTTACAGGTTACTACACCCCCTTGTTCTCTAGAAACTTGGTGGGTGTCAGTCACCTCCACGATCTCGGAGCAGTCACCACTTTCCCTCTGGACGAGTTTGTTGCCTCCTGCACAGACGGTGCCACTGGGGTGCAACTGGCCACTTTTCACAGGGAGCCAGGCTCTGGTCTGTACTCGTTAAACACTAGGTCAGGTCAGGTCAGGTCAAGTAGCTGTTGTGTCGTGCGACTGTCGATCACTCACCCACCCGTCGGTACTCTGACACCTCCGTCTAGGGCACACGTCCTTCCCGTGTCTTAGTAGGATGGCACGCCCCCGTCTGGTCTCAGGTCTCCCTGTGTCCTTAGCCCCGCTTCCCCGCTCGCCTGCGCCGCCGTGCACTCCTTGCGTGGAGGGTCGGCAGCGCGCTGCCCCTCACACCTCCTCGTTCCCCCCCACCACGATTCCCTTACAAACCTTACACTTGGACGTCTGGGGCCCCTCCCTGGTCCTTGGTCCACGTCAAGAGCGTTACTCTCGCTACAGCACAATTTTACCCTTGCGACGGAAGGCCGACATGCCTACCATCCTTGAGCCGTGGTTACTAGCGAGGGGTGGAACCCAGAGTCTTCGTGGGCTCCGCCTGCATTCGGACCGTGGTGGTGAGTTTTCTTCCATTCGCCTGGAGACGTTATGTCAGGGTCAGGGGATCATCCACTCTTACATATTACCAGAATCCCCGCAGCAGAACGGGGTCGCCGAGCGACGCATTGGCCTGTTCATGGAGGTTCCCCGAACCTCCATGTGCCATGCAGGTGCCCCCCAGTTCTTGTGGCCTCAGACAGTCCGCTACGCCGCGCACCAGCTGAACCTGTGGCCTAGTGACGCACGGCCACGGGTGACACCGGTCTTCCTTTGGACAGGCTCTCTGGGTGTAGCAGCTGACTACCGCGTCTGGGGTTCCCTGGCTCACGTTCGCTCCCCTGGCGCGAACAAGTTGTATGCGCGCATTCGTGCCTGCGTCTTTCTTGGCTTCCCTCTGGACGCCTCCGGCTGGGCGTTCTACGACCCACTCACCTACCAGTTCTTCAGTTCTCACGACGTCACTTTTGACGAGTCGGTCTGTTACTACAGGAGTCGTCCCCACCAAGGTACTGAAGTCTTTTCCCCCCCGCCGTTCCTCACCCTTGAGCCCCCCCCAATCGCCCCGGTAGCCCCCCCCCCCCCCCCCCCCTCGCGTCCTGCCCCGTCAGGTGTGTCACACGTCACTCCGCAGTTGTCTCCCCCGCAGCGTCCAGTCCCTGTCGTGTCTGGGGGTGTGGGAGGTGCAGCTGCAGAGGGTGTGGGTCCTGGGGCTACTGGAGCTGGTGGTGTCGGCTCTTGGGGTGCAGGGGGTGTGGGCGTGGAGGCCCCTCTTGTGGAGGACACGGCTGCCTCGAGTCGGCGGCCTCCCCCTGCTTCACCCCCTTGCTTCCCGTCAGTTCCGCAGTTCCCTCCTCGTTCGCCTCCGCGGCCGGTCGCTGCGGTGTCTCGGGGTGTTCCTGCCGGAGGTACTGCGGGCCCAAGGGGTGTTGCTGGTGGAGGTTCTGGTTTTGGGGGTGCTGGAGTTGGAGGCGCTGGCACCTCGGAGCCTTCACCGTGCACTGTACGTTTCCTGACACATGAGCAGCATCTTCTTCGGTTGGAGAGGGAGGAGCGAGAGCGGTTTGAGAGGGCACGGCAGCAGCAACAGTAGCAGCAGCAGGAGCAGTCTCAGTCAGAGCGTCAGGAGAGAGTAGAGGAGGATTCACGGCCGCAGCAGCAGGTGCAGTTGCAGCTGCACCAGGAGAGAGTAGAGGAGAATTCCTGGCCGTAGCAGCAGGTGCAGGTGCGGTCGCAGCAGGAGAGGGGAGAGGAGGAGTCACGGCCGCAGCAGCAGGTGCAGTTGCAGCCGAGGTAGGAGTGGGTAGAGGAGGAGTCCCGGCCGCAGCAGCCGGTGCAATTGCAGCCACCGCAAGACAGAGTAGAGGAGGAGCCACACCTTGAGCAGTAGCAGGGGCAGGTGCCGTCGCAGCAGACGCCGGAGGAGGCGGAGCAGCAGCAACTGAGAGATTTGCCCGACCCGGCACTTGCACACTTGGTCTGTGGTCCCCTATCGTCCCCTCCTGTTCCCCCTGTCGAGTCCCTTGCCTCGTCCCCGTGGACTCGTCGTTCTCCCCTCAGTCATGCTGTGTCTTTAGAGCCTCGTCGGTCCCTTTACCGCGCTGACGACCCGTTTCACCTTGTACTCCGCTCTCGTGTTCCACCTCCTCCAGTCCTTCCACAGCCTCCTGAGCCTTCCCTTACTGTGTTTCCCGACCCACTGTCCGACTACCTCCGTGCCTCCCGTCCTGTCGTCTCCCATGTTTTGTCCTCGTTGGTCACTAACTCGAATGCCCCCCTGCTGTCTGTCTCGGCTCTTGTTACCACTGTCGCTGGCTTTGCCTCTTCCCACTGCCTTGACTACGCCTCTCACCTGGTGAGCCGCATTGCTCGTTCTCCGTCCACTGGGGGTGTTCCTGTTTTTCCGCTGGAGGTCCTGGAGGACAGGCAGTTCGAGCTTGACTTCCTTGCGGCCGATGTTCCTCATCTCTGCGCCATGCTGCTTGCCCCTGAGGGGGATCCAGACGCCCTTGACATCCCGATTCCTCGCACTCACGCGGAGGCGGTCTCGGGACCCTGGGCTTCGTACTGGATAGCAACTGAGGAGGCAGAGATGGCATCTTATAGGTTCACAGGCACCTAAGTCGACGCCGTCCCACCACCAGGGGCGAACGTCGTCAGTGGCATGTGGATCTATAAGGTGAAGCGGCCGCCTGGAGCACCACCGGTGTTCAAGGCTCGCTATGTGGCGAGAGGCTTCAGTTAGCGAGAGGGGGTAGACTTCTTGCAGACCTTCTCTCCCACCCCAAAGATGACCACTCTTGGGGTGTTGCTGCATATTGCAGCACAGCGTGACTACGAGTTGCACGCCTTGGACTTCTCCACCGTGTTCCTTCGGGGGAGCCTACACGAGCAGATATGGCTGCGTCGTTCACCTGGCTTCACTGGCACTTTCCCTCCTGGGACCCAGTGGCAGCTGCGTCGACCGGTCTACGGCCTGCGCCAGGCTCCCCGCAAGTGGCATGACACGCTACATACGACTCTTGCAGCGCTTGACTTCTTTCCGTCGTCTACCCACCCATCGCTGTTCGTCCGCCCCGGCTCGACCCCGTTCTTTGTTCTGGTCTACGTTGACGACCTGGTTTTCGCCACTCCGTCGGGCGTCGTCCGTCTCCAATTCCAGCTATGAGGCAGCCATGGCCGCCTAGGAGCTTTGCTGGCTGTCTTTCCTCCTCACCGACCTTGGTGAGCGGCCTCGCTCTCCCCAGTCTTATTCGCTAACAACATGTCTGCTATCCTGTTGTGCGAGGAGCCCTGACAGGTTGGGAAGGCGAAGCACATCCAGCTTCGTTACTTCCTTCTGTGCGACTTGCAGCAGCATGGCTAGGCACTCGTGAGACGTGTGGTCTGTGAGGCCAAAACAGCAGATATCTTCACCAAGGCATTGCTGCCGTGTGACTACCAGCGTTTCTGCACCTAGCTAGGCCTTGTGTCTACAGGCCCTCACTTGCCTGCGTAGAGATGTTTTGACTTGTACTCTTGCATCTCACTATCCTTACTATCTCTTTGCTTGTGGACTAGCCTTGTGGCCCCTTGCTTACGTAGAGATGCGTGTCTTGATTTTCTTGTACTCTTGCATCTCCTATGTCTGCTATATACTTGCATGTGGACTGGCCCTGTGGCCCCTTGCTTGTTCTCGGGCTGTGTGGTGATTTTAAGATTCACCCCGAGAGTTGCTTTGTTCTTTGAACTGGTCTTATGACCGTTGCTTGTTCTTGCTGACTGATCCTGTGACCCTTGCTCTCAGACTGTGTGGTGACTTCGTGATCCACCGTGAGACATATGGTGCTTTCCACAGGACTACCGTCACCTAGACTATGGGGGTGTGTCAAACTATATATGCTATAGTTTGCTAATCTAGTCTAGGTGTTACAGTGAGTTATGCAGTAAAGGGTGCAACCACCCTTTCAGGGTTTTCCATATTTTTCCTTGGACCTCTTCGTTCTAGTCATTCATTCTTTCGGTTCTCTTTTTGACACTCCTAACCTCTACACTATGCTACTAGCCCCCGAGGGAGACCCAGACGTTTCTGACATCCTGACTCCTGGCACTTATGCTGAGTGGGTCTCAAATGAGTGGGCCTCTTAGTGGATAACAGCAGTGAATGTAGAGATTGCATCCTGAAGGTTCACAAGCACATACGTCAACGCAGTTCCCCTTCTTGGGGCGAACGTAGTCGGTGCCATGTTAAACTTCAAGGTGAATTGGTTGCTATGATCGCCGCCTGTCTTCAAGGCGCGCTACGGGGCGAGAGGCTTCAGTCACCATGAAGGAGTAGACTTCTTCCATAACTTCTCTTACACTCTGAAGACGACTAATATTTGGGTGTTGCTGCACGTTCCTGCACAGTGAGACTATGAGCTACACTGGTTATATTTGTTTTACAAAATTCTTCCAGGGCAACCTGCACGAGCATATCTGGCTCCACCGTCCTCCTGGCTTCAGTCTTTCCATCCTGGAACCTAGTGGAGCCTGAGACGGCCAGGCTACGGTCTGTGCCAGTCTCCCCGAGAGCGACACAACACATTGCATAATACTCTTGCTGACCTCGGTTTCATCCTGTCCCATGCTGACCCGTCTCTCTTCGTTCACATCGAGGCCAACGTCGTTTTTTATCCTTATTTACATCGAAGACTTGGTCTTTGCTACTGCACACAGGGTCACTTTGGCATCAGCAAAGGCTAAAATGCTAAAGAGACACACTTGTACTAACCTTGGTGAGCTGCGCAACTATATTGGCTTGTAGATCACCAGGGACAGAGCAGCGCGCACCATTACTCTGACTATCACACATGGTGTAGCAGGTCCTTCGAAACTTCGGCCTTCAGCTCCCCTCCGCATAGCCCACTCCTCTCGCTGTTGACCCTCATGTACCTCATAATTTGTACTCATCCAGACCTCGCCTATCCCTTTAGCATCCTGGCCCGCTATGTTGCGACTAGGAGACACCGTCTCCAGTACTGGATGGCTACCAAGAAGGTAGCGCATTATCTAACGACACATCAGGCATGGGGCTTGTACTTGGTGGACGACAACCAGTTCGACTTACCGGACACACTGACGCGTCATGGGCAGACGACGAGGAAACTTGCAGGTCCTCTAAGGCTCTTGCTTCAGCATGGGCTTTGGAGCAGTGTCGTGGAGGTCGACGTGCACGCCGTCTGTTGCTTCTTCTAGTGCTGGGACATAGATCTACGCTGTGTGATGGCTATTCAGGAGCTTCGCTGGCTGACCTTCTTGCTCACGTACCTAGGTGAGGTGCCTAGCTCTGCTCCGCCCTTTGTCGCTAACATTAGAGCCATGACCCTTTTGTCTCAGAAGTAGAGGCTGGAGAGCAGAGTGACGCACATTTAGCTATGGTACTTTCTCCTATGTCGATTGCGGTCTCATAATTAGGCAAGAGGAATGATGTGTGGCTGTTGTCGCGCGCGTGTCAACTGGTGCGCGTGCTGCTGCCATTGCTTGTGCGGCTGCTGCTGCGCGCGCGACCGGTAATGCGCGTGCAGCCGCTCGTGGCCGCGCGCGAGCGGCTGCGCGTGCGCTGTCGTGTGCGGGCGGCTGCGCGTGCGCTGTCGTGTGCGGGCGGCTGCTCGGGCGCGGCTACATGTGTGTAGCTGCGTGCGCACAACTGCGTACGTGCTGCCGCGCCTGCGAGGCTGCGTACAAACTGCGTACGCGATTGTGCAAGCTGGGTGCGCGCGCCTGGGTACTGGACGGGCCGAGCACGAAACAGGGCGGGTCGTTGGCTGCGTACGGGCGGGGTGCACCCTCCTAACTGGCCAGGCGGGCCTGCGAACGGGCAAGGCGGCCATGCTAACGGGCGGGGCGGACTGCTAACGGGCGGGGCGGCCTTGCGAACGAGCGGGCGGCCTGCTAACGGGCAGGATGGGCTACGAACGGGCGGGGTGGGGCATGCTAGGGGGCGAGGCGCGGCCTGTTAAGGAACGGGGTGGAGCGGGGTGGCTGCGGGGCAGCTCGTTAGGCTAGGCTAGGATCGTATACTATTAAGATAAGAGTACAGCGAAATGGTTTGACTAACAGCAATGGGGAGTACAAGTACTAACCCTAATGGGTTGTACCCTCCATCGGCTACCCCACTACAGCCTAGACAATAGACATATATGTTTTGACACACCCCCATAGGCGAAGTGGGGGATATCCAGAGCAAGCAATGGTCACAAGACCAGTCAAGAGAAGCAACAAAGCAAAGCTCGGGGTGGATCTAAAGATCACCAAGTAGTCCGAGCACAAGCAAGCGGCCACAAGGCCAATTCACATCCAGGATTACAATAGCAATGACAGTATACTGATCACAACCTAGCAAGTGAAAACATGCATGTATATAGATATATAGCAGCGTACAACAAGGGCAAAGCTAGATCAAGAGCTAAGCAAGTGAGGCAAAGTGGGCACAAGCCCAAGAGCAGTGCAGAAACGCTGATGATCACAAGACCCGAGGGCCTTGGTGAAGATATCAGTAGTGTTGGCCTGTGAATACCAAGAAAGATGTGCGCAAGCAGGGCAGCGCAACGACGCGGGCAGGGCAGCGCGACGTGCGGGCACGGCAGCGCGACGGCGCGCGGGCAGGGCAGCACGACGCGCGGGGCAGGGCAGCGCGACGCGCTGAGCAGGGCAGCGCGACGTACGGGCAGGGCAGCGCGACGGCGAGCGGGCAGGTCAGCGCGACGCGCGGGGCAGGGCAGCGCGACGGAGCGCGGACAGGGCAGCGCGACGCGCGGAGCAGGGCAGCGCGACGTGCGAGCAGGGCAGCGCGACTGCGCGGGGGCTGGGCAGCGCGACGGGCGGGGCAAGGCAGCGTGACGGCATGCCGGGCAGGGCAGCGCGAAGGCGCGGGCAGGGCAGCGCGACGACACGGGCAGGGCAGCGCGATGGCGCGGGTAGGGCAGTGCGAAGGCGCGGGCAGGGCAGCGCGACGCGCGGGGCAGGGCAGCACGAAGGTGCGGGCAGGGAAGCGCGACAACTCGGGCAGGGGAACGCGATGGCGTGGGGCAGGGCAGCGCGGGGCAGCAGGGCGCGCGGGCCGTGCAGGCAGCAGGGCAGTGGGGCAGTGGTGCTCGAGGCGTGGGGCAGTGGGGCAAACCTAACCTAATCGTACGTTCGGTAGTAGGTTCGGCAGTCGGACCTAACCTAGCGCATGATGCCATGTTAAGATGGGATTAGAGCGTAATGGTTTGACTAATAGCAATGGGGAGTACAAATATTAACCCTAATGTGTTGTACCCTCTATGGGCTACCCCACTACAGCCTTGACAAATGACATTTATGTATTGACTTATACCTCCTCGTGATACCATCTCAAAATTAGGCAAGTGGAATGATGTAACTTGGAAGGGTTGGAATACAAATACATAACCCTAAACGGTTGTACCCCCTATCGCACGCCTCACTATAGCATATCAAATATATGCAACATTTGACATGCAACGGCTCGGCCAGGCACGCTTGTTTTTTATGGCCTCAGAGGCCAACACCGCTGATATTTCACCAAGGCACTTCAACCTCGTAATCGCATCAGCTCTATACTCAGCTAGGCATTGTTCCAACATGCCTTCAATCGTTACGTGCTTTTGCTTTTGCCTTGTGGCAGCCTGTCTCAGAGCTAGGGTAGTAGTACTATCCCGAGTTGCGATTTGAACTCTTGTTATTCTTGTTGATTTTCCTTATGATCATTTGTGTCAGAGTCATTGACTATGCTGCCCTGGCTTTCTTCTTTCTTGCCGTACATTGTGTGTCCATTATATTGGCTAGGGGCGTGTATATTTTGTTAGATTAATGATCCTTGGATAGGAAAAGTCTGCTAGAGTTGGTAGCGAAAGTTTTTGATAGTGGTAGGAACCTTGTGCATAGTGAATGTAGATGACAAGATTGATTAAAACAGAAGATTACACACAATAAATAGTTCTAGTATAGCCATGTACTCTAAGGGGTACATTCCCTTATAATAACTATTTTACTAGCATTTCCACAGTGACCCTGACTCTTGCTCTTCTCCTGTTATCGGGTCGCTGCATGTAACTGCACAGACAGTTACGCCTGTTGCCATTCTTCGTGGTAAACTGTTCGGTCCAGATGGTCAACAGTCGCGACAGTTGACCTTTGCGACTGTTGACCTTCCTGCCCTTTATGGGCTGATCCGATAATGCTTATGTTAATTCCCTGCTTACTCCAACACTCCCCTTCATTCCTGGGCGTGCGCCACATGGCTCTTCTTGATGACTTCGCAGAGGTCCGCGCAGTACTGGAACTTTTGACGTGGTAATTTCTTCGTAAAAAAGTCAGCTGCCATCTCGCCAATTTGGCAGTTAGACAAAGGGACCTTCCCTTTGTCTATTTCATCCTTGACGAAGAAGTAACGTGGAGCGATGTGCTTTGTGCGGTTGACGAAGCCCGGCTTGTTTGCGATCTTGATCGCGCTCTGGTTGTCGCACAGTAACTTGAATGACCCGTTCATCACTATCTTCGTTTCCTGTAGGAGCTCCGCGAGGTAGAGTCCTTCGCGAACTGCTGAACTTGCTGCAATAAACTCAGCTTCTGCTGACGAAAGGGTGATGAGCTCCTGCTTCTGCGAGTTCCAGTAAATGGTTCCTGCAGGTTCGAGTTTGAAAGTAAAACCTATGCAGGACCTCCTGTTTTCTGCGTCCCCTGAGTGGTCAGCATCCACGTAGCCGGTAAGCTGTAGCCGTTAAGTTCGCCTTGTAGGTAAGGCCGACGTCAAGTGTAGAGATGAAGTATTGTATGGCGCATCGTATGTCCGCCATGTTCTCCCCTTAAGGTCGGCGCAGGTACTGGGCGAGCTGGCTAGCAGTGTACGAGAGGTCCGGACGGCACGTAACGGCGGCAAAGAGTAGACACCCGAGCTGCTACTGGTAGAGACGATTGTCGGCAGCGGATAGTGGGGTGGTGTCGATCTCGAATTGTGATGCCGATGGGAGCGATGCCGAACTTCATAGCTAGTGTCTTGGCGTACTTCACGGCAGACATATGGATCGTGTCGGCCGACTGCATGACGTTGAGGCCCAGGAACTAAGTGATGTTGTGCTTCACTGACACCTCGAGCTTCTGCTTGATATGGCTCTCAAAGCGATCGAGCAGCTCCACATTCTCCCTGATGTAGAGCAGGTCGTCCACATAGGCGACAAGCAGGATGAAGCTGCCGCGGGACTCGAGGCGGTACATCCGTTGGTCATGGGGAAGTTGCTGGAAGCCGAGCTCGATGAGCACGGTGTGGAGGTACTTTTGCCACAGGTGTGAGAATATGGAACGGAATGAATGAACTAGAAAGCAGGTGAGTACAAGTAGGAAACCTAAAAGTGTTGTACCCTATATGAACTACCCCACTACAGCCTAAACAGACTATAGCATATAAGTTTGAGACACCCCCATAGGCAAAGTGGGGGAGAACAAGAGGTCACAAGACCAGTCAAGAAAGGCAAAGCAAGCTCAGGGTGGATCACAAAGTCACCACGCAGTCTGAGCACAAGCAAATGGCCACAAGGCCAGTTCACATGCAGAGTTATATAAAGGAGAGCAAAAAATACAGTGAATACAACCTAGCAAGTGTAAGCATGCAAGTATATGTATAAAGAGTACAGTACAAGCAGATTCAAGAAGTAAGCAAGTGAGGCACAGTAGGTACAAGACCTAACACAGAACAGAAACGCTGATGATCACAAGGCTGAAGTGCCTTGGTGAAAACATCAGCAAAGGAGAGCAAACAATACAGTGATCACAACCTAGCAAGTGTAAGCATGCAGGTATATGTATAAACAGTACAGTACAAGCAGAGTCAAGAAGTAAGCAAGTGAGGCACAGTAGGTACAAGACCTAACACAGTACAGAAACGCTGATGATCACAAGGCTGAAGTGCCTTGGTGAAAACATCAGCATTGTTGGCCTGAGAGGCCACGTAAGCAAGATGAAGCTGGCCACGCTGCTGCAACTCTCGAGCAAGGAAGTAGCGCAGAGCAATGTGCTTCGTTCTGTGCTCCAGTCTGTGCTCCTGACATAAGGCAAGCATGGCCTTGTTGTCTACGTACAGAACTGGAGGAGAACGAGGCGCCTCTCCCAAGTCGGTCAGCAGGTAGGTCAGCCAGCGTAGCTCCTATGCAGCCATGGCCCCAGCGTAGATCTCAGCCTCACAACTGGAACTGAGAACAGAAGAAGAGCGGGTAGACCGCCAAGAGATAGAACTGGAGCCAAGACTGAAGGTGTAACCCTGTGACGACCGCTGCGTAGCCAAGTCGTCAACCCAGGAGGCGTCAGTGTGACCAGTGAGGACAACTCGAGCCCGTCCTCCAAGCACGAGCCCCATGCCCGACGTACTGCACAAGTAGCGCAACACCCTCTTCGCAGCATCCCAGTGCACCTTTCGGTGCCTGCCGGGAGCCACGTAGCAAGCCAGAAGGCTGAGAGGGTATGCGAGGTCAGGTCGTGTGCAAGTCATCAGGTACATGAGGCAGCCCACAAGCTCTGGATACGGGCCACTCGGCTCTACGGACTCGTCCGAAGGTGGAGCTGAGAGCGAGTGGCCAGTAGGCAGACGAGTGGACTGTGGCGAGGAGTACGTGAAGCCGAAGCGCTGAAGGACCTGCTGCACCATGTGTGACTGAGTCAAGGTAATGGTGCGTTGTGCTCTGTCCCGGGTGATCCGCAAGCCAAGATAGCTTGTCAGTTCACCCAGGTCTGTGCACGTGTGTCTCTTCTGCAGCTCGGACTTCACGTGGGCGAGTGCCTCAGTATCAGCAGTAGCAAAGACGAGGTCGTCTACATACACGAGAACGTAGAACAGCGGCAGAGTGGTGTCAATGCGTAAAAACAGTGATGGGTCAGCAGTGGAAGGAGCAAAACCAAGAGTAGCAAGAGTCGTCCTCAGTGTGTCGTGCCACTCACGGGGTGCCTGGCGGAGACCGTAGACTGGCCGCCGGAGGCTCCACTGGGTACTAGCAGGAAACGACCCAGTGAAGCCAGGTGGGCGGCGCAGCCAGATCTCCTCGTGCAGGCTGCCCTGTAGGAAGGCTGTGCTGAAGTCAAGCGAGTGGAGCTCGTAGTCACGGTGAGCGGCAACGTGCAGCAATACCCGAAGAGTGGTCATCTTCGGGGTAGGGGAGAAGGTCTTAAAGAAGTCAACTCCCTGTCGCTGACTGAAGCCACGTGCAACGTAACGCGCCTTAAAGACAGGCGGAGAACCCGGCGGCCGCTTCACCCTGAAGATCCACATGCCACTGACGATGTTCGCCCCAGGCGGGGGAACCTCGTCGACGTAGGTGCCTGTGGACTTCCAAGAAGCCATCTCAGCGTCCATGGCTGCCAGCCACTGAGAGGAGTAGGGACCCTCTATCGCCTCTGCGTAAGAGCGCGGGGTCGGGATGTCTGGTGCATCCGGGTCTCCCTCAGGGGCAAGCAGCATGGACACGAGATGAGGTACAGCAGCGGCAAAGCACTCAAACTCCTCCTGTCTGTCCTCAAGAACGTCCGTGCCAAGAGCACACTCATTCCCGACGGACAGAGGACAGACAGACTCAGACGCAGACTCAGCAACAAGACTAATGGCAAAGTCTAGGCGACAGGCTGCAGCAAAGACAACAAGCTCAGCAGCGAGAGCAAACGCAGTAGAGGACTCAAACAGAGGGTCACTTACAGCAGTGGCCAGAAAGCGCGGGACAGTAGGACAAGCAGCACGAAGGGAGTCAGACTCCGGGTCCGGACCGTCAAGAAGAGAGGACGCAGGAGGAGAGGGCAGAGGGACACGCTGTGGAGCAGTGGAAGGACGCAGTGTCATAGAGTGAGTGCCACGGACAGGAGGAGGACGCGGACGCAAAACACGACCAGCGCGAGCAGTGCAGACAGGTGACGCAGCACGAGACACAGGCGACACAGGACGCGACTCAGGCTCACGACGCTCCGTAAGACCTCTAGTCGGTCCAGAGTAAGGAGAAGGACCAGGCAGTGGAGAGGACGGCTGTAAGTGCGATTGTGAGTGGACAGGCTGTGGACTCAGTAAAGGAGGAGTAGGACCAAGAGAAGGCGGTAGACCAAGAACCTGCTGAAGGAGCGGAACGTAGTACGGCCGCGGCCGCGCAGCGCCTCCAGAAACAGCAGAGACAGCACCAGTACCCTCAGCTCCAGGGTCTCCAGTAACATCTCCCACAGCACCACCAGTCTCAGTACCTGCAGCTCCAACGCCTGCAATACCACCAGCCCCAGCAGCTCCAGTACCTCCAGTACGAGCACCTCCAGGACCAGCGGCTCTAGCAGCTCCAGCACCAGCATCTCCTCCAGCAGCACCAGCACCAGCAGCACCTCCAGCAGCACCAGCACCAGCAGCACCTCCAGGAGCTCCAGCACCAGCAGTACCTCCAACAGCACCAGCACCAGCAGCACCTCCAGTAGCTCCAGCACCAGCAGCACCTCCAGCAGCACCAGCACCAGCAGCACCTCCAGCAGCTCCAGCACCAGCAGCACCTCCAGCAGCACCAGCACCAGCAGCACCTCCAGTAGCTCCAGCACCAGCAGCACCTCCAGCAGCTCCAGCACCAGTAGCACCTCCAGCAGCTCCAGCACCAGCAGCACCAGTAGCACGGCGACAGCGCCGAGCGTACCACTCACGAAGCCGCTGCGGAGAGAGGGGCTCCCGCCGCAACGGGACACCCGGAGAACCTCCAGACTCAGCACCCCCAGACACAGCACCCCCAGGCTCCACACGCTCAGGCTCAACACCCCAAGACTCCACACTCAGGCTCAGCACCCCCAGGCTCCGCACCCACAGGCTCAGCACCCCTAGCAGCACCTGAGTCGACAGCTACCTCGACCGGCTCAGCAGGGTCTACCTGAGACACACCTGAGGGGGCAGGACCCTGAGGGGGGAGGGGGTCTACCGGAGGAGTACCTGGTGCTAGGAAGAGCGGCGGGGGGGGAAGAGAGGCAGTGCGGTAGGGAAAGAGACGGTAGTACGACACCGACTCGTCAAATGTGACGTCCTGAGAGGACAAAACACGACTCGAGGTGGGGTGGTAGAACTGCCACCCGGGTGCGTCAGGGGGGAAGCCAAGGAAGACACAGGGAACGGCACGGGAGGACATCTTGTCCGCTGTAGTATCGCGGACAAAAGCTCGAGATCCCCAGACACGGAACGCGGACGCATCGCCAACCTTCCCCGTCCACCTCAGAGTAGGTGTGGTCTCCGGCAAGGAGACACGAGGCTGAAGGTTGATCTGATGCGCAGCGTACTGAACCGCGAACGGCCACAGAAAATGGGGAGCAGCCGCATGGATCATGGACGTACGAGCGACATCCATGACCATGCCAATGCGGTGCTCAGCAATCCCATTTTGCTGTGGGGAGGCCGGAAGCGTGAACGTCTGGCGGATGCCCTCCGCACGACAGAAGGCCCTCAGGAGGTCGGAGGAAAACTCACCACCTCTGTTTGAGTGCAGACGCAGAACAGGAAGGTCCGAGCCGAAACGCTCGCTGAGCTGGCGACGGGCACCGCGGATCCAGGCGATCAACACCTCAGTGACCTCACCCTTGCTGCGCAAGGGGAAGACTGTGGTGTAACGCGAGTAGTCGACAACGACCAGCACGAAGTAACGCTCGTGACCCTGTCCACGGACGCGGGCTGGGCCCCACACGTCCATGTGAAGAGTCTGCAGGGGAGCCTCTGTCGGAGGAAACGTGGAGGAGTGAGGAGCGGCGCGCTGCCGGCCCTCGACACAAGGAACACAGGTAGGGGCAGGCCCCGGAGGAAGGGGAGGGAGGGACCGGGGGAGACCCGAGACAAGGGTACGGGAGGCCATACCTCGAAGACGAGGCAGGGAGGGGTGACCAAGGCGGTGGTGCCAAAGGAGAGTCTCGTGCGACAGAGGAAGACACGAGCAGGGGGCAGACGCAGGACTAGGCCTGGACGCGGCAGCAAACACCTGACTAGACGCGGCTACCTGACCAGACGCAGAGACTGGAGGAGACGCAGTAGTCAGTGTGTAGAGACTCGACCCAGGCCGACGGGTGAACGTGGCCAGGTGGCGGCCCGTCCGAGAGCAAGTGCAATGGGTCACACGCTGACCTCCAGGGGCGAACTGGTCAACCCACGCGTCCTGGAGGTCAGCTCCACTCATCAGGTTCGTAGAGAACGAGGGGAGGTGGAGTCGCGACAGCAAGCCAGACGGGGCCGCAGGACACGGTAGAACCGTGGAAGAGTGTGCAAGGACTGGACCCCCAGAAGGGTCAGCCAGGGAGACTGCGACAGGCCGACTGAGCAGTGTGAGTGTGGTGCTGTCGCGAAAGAAAGAGCGCGAAGCACCAGAGTCAAGTGTGAAAGTGTGAAAGGCCTCAGTAGGTGCAGTACCAGAGAGAGCAGACTCACCAGCACCTGAAGCAACAGACTCACCAGTACATGGAGCAGCAGACGCACTAGCACCTAGAGCAGCAGCCTCAATGCCCAGGTCGGGCGGGACACTCAGGTAACAGTCACCCTCAGCACTATCAGTCAAAGCATACATGGCAGCAAGGATAGCAATGGCAGGGGAGGAGTAGCGCGCAACTACAGCGTCGTACAAAGACTTAGCAGTCTTGTACTGGCCAAAATGCGCGCGCTCAGCAGGCGGCATGTGACTGCGAACAGCAAGACGAGCAACAGCGTCACGAGTGGTCCACTGCGAGCGAACCGTACTTTCAGCAGTGGCAGCAGGTGCAGTAGAGACACCGGACGTGTGATCGAAAAGGGATACCCCATCCCTAGAGTCACACTGAAGAAAGAGCTGCAGGTCGTCAACCCAAACCTCAAAGTCAACTGCACGCCCCTCAGCATCAAAGGTGAGAACATTAGGGCTAGCCATAGTAGCAGTAGTAGCAGTAGAAGCAGTAGCAGCAGGAGGCGCAGTGCAAGGAGTAGGGCAGCGCAGCTCGGTAGGGCGGCGCGGCTCGGCTGGGCGGCGCGGCTTGGCTGGGCGGCGCAGCTCGGTGGGGCGGCGCGGCTCGGCTGGGCGGCGCGGCTCGCCAGGGCGGCGCGGCTTGGTTCCAGTCGGCGCGGTGCGGCAGCAGGCGGCGCGGCGCGGCAGGGCAGCAGGCGCGGGGCAGCGCGGGTGCTTACCAGGGTCGGGTGCAGGGCAGGGCCGCAGCTGGCGGTTTTAGGTCAGGGCCGCTACAGCAGGGGCCTTGGCAGCAGGGGCCGCGACAGCAAAGGGGTCGCGACTTCAGGGGCCGTGACGGAAGAGGCCGCGACAGCAGGAGGGGCCGCGACTGCAGGGGCCGCGACAGCAGCAGGGGCCGCGACAGCAGCAGGTGCCGTGACAGCAGCAGGGGCCTCGGCAGCAGTTGGGGCCGCGACGGAACATGGGCCGCGACAGTAGGGGCCTCGACGGCTGGGGCCGCGACAGTAGCAGGGGCCGCGACGGCAGCAGAGGCCACGACGACAGCAGGGGCCGCGACAGTCGGCGACAGTAGGGCCGCGACAAGCGGCAGGAGGGGCCGCGACGGCAGTAAGGGCCGCGACGGCAGCAGGGGCCGCTACGGGCGGCGACGGCAGGGCCTCGACGGGCCAGCTAAGGCAGTGCGCGAGGCACGCTTCGGGCAGGGTGAAAGGCGCGCTTCGGGCAGGACAGGAAAAAAAAAATCGTGGTGGGCCCTAAAAAACGTTCCCATTAGGGAACCTGCTCAGAATACCATGTGAGAATATGGAACGGAATGAATGAACTAGAAAGCAGGTGGGTACAAGTAGGAATCCTAAAAGTGTTGTACCGTATAAGAACTACCCCACTACAGCCTAAACAGACTATAGCATATAAGTTTGACAACATGCGCCATCTTCGCCGCCTCAGCATCCTGCTGTTGTGGACTCTGGAGCTGCTGCTGCTGGTGGTGACACTGGGGGTGAGGGTTCTTGGGGTGCTGAGACAGAGGGTGAGGGTTCTGGGGTTGCTGCGACTGGGGGTGCTGCGAGTCCTAGTGGTGGTGGAGCTGTGGGTGACCCGGCTGGAGGTCCTGGAGCTGGACAGCCACAGCAGCCTGGTCTACTCGAGACGCTCTTGCCGCAGCAGATCCGTGCGTGGATCGTTCGGCGAGGCAGTCTTGGTGGTGGAGGATACGAGCCTGCTGGTGCTGGAGCTGTCAGAATCCCAACCACTAGACCATTGGGATAAAAGGGCTTGTTAAGTAGCGGATCAGTGCGCCCATAACCCCCCAGGACAACGAGCCTGTAACCCTTCCCTAGGATCAATCGGGGATCACCAGTGGACCTCTGACACCCCCCCGCACTGGGATGCCCAAAGTGCACACACTAGGATTCGAACTCGAGACCTTCGCTCTGATAACATGTCAGAATCCCAACCACTAGACCATTGGGATAAAAGGGCTTGTTA
This sequence comes from Closterium sp. Naga37s-1, assembly GCA_947471745.1. Taxonomy (NCBI): domain Eukaryota; kingdom Viridiplantae; phylum Streptophyta; class Zygnematophyceae; order Desmidiales; family Closteriaceae; genus Closterium; species Closterium sp. Naga37s-1. Next base: position 6,239,964 of record CANJKZ010000735.1, read on the forward strand.
AGTAGTGGGTCAGTGCGCCCATAACCCCCCAGGACAACGAGCCTGTAACCCTTCCCTAGGATCAATCGGGGATCACCAGTGGACCTCTGACAGGAGCTGCTAGTCCTGGAGGTACTGCTGGTGCTGGAGGTGCTGGAGGTACTGTTGGAGGTGCTGGAGGCGCTGCTGGTGCTAGAGGTACTACTGGAGGTGCTGGAGGTGCTGCTGGTGCTGGAGGTACTAGAGGTGCTGCTGGTGCTGGAGGTGCTGGAGGTGCTGCTGGTGCTGGAGGCGCTAGAGCTGGAGGTACTGGAGGTGCTGGAGCTGCTGGTCCTGGAGGTGCTACTGAAGGTGCTGGAGCTGGTGGTGCTGCTGGTGCTGGAGGTGCTAGAGGTGCTGCTGGGGGTACTGGAGCTGCTAGCACAGGAGATGCTGGTGCTAATGGTGCTGGAGTTACGGGAGCTGCTGGTCCTGGAGGTGCTCGCACTAGAGGTACTGAAGCTGCCGGAGCTGGTGGTGCTGTTGGTGCTGGATGTGCTACTGGAGCTGTTGGCACTGGAGGTGCTGGTGCTGCTGGTGCTGGAGGTGCTAGACGTGCTGCTGGTACTGGAGGCGCTTGAGCTGGAGGTACTAAGCTGCTGATGGTACGGGTACTGCGCCGCGTCGACCATTTTTCTATCCGCAACCGCAATCGTCCCTTCCACCGTCTGACTCAGCCCTTCGCCAGGTTCTTAGTCTCCTGTCTTCCACTCGCCTCACTCCACCTCTCTTGTGTCCACCGACAGACCAGTCTCAGCCACAGCTACTGCCTGGCTCCCCGATGCCTGCTCCTACTCCTCACACTGAGGTGACTAAGTCCCTGACTGAGCGTCGTGAGCCTGAGACTCGTGCTTCCACACCTATTCGTGCTCGTCATGTAGCCTGTCCTCGTCCTCCTGCTGTCCCAGGCACTCACGGTATGGCACTTCGTCCTTCCTCTATTCCACAGTGTGTTGTCCTATCGGAGCCTCCTGCGTCCTCTCTTCCGACGTTCTTGACTCTGAGTCCAACCTTGCTGGTGCTGCCAGTCCTACTGTCACTCGTCTCCTCGCTACTGTCGTCACTGACCCTGACTTTGAGTCTACTGCAGCGTTTGCCCTAGTCAATGAGCTAGTCGATTTTGCTGCTAGGAGTCATCTCGACTACGTTGCGGGTCTTGTTACTGAGTCTGAGTCTATCTGTCCTCCGTCCATCGAGGGTGAGCCTGCACTTGGCAGTGACGTCCTTGAGGACATGCAGTTTGAGCTTGAGTGTCTTGCGGCCGCTTTACTTCATTTCGTATCCATGCTGCTTTGCCCTGAGGGAGACCTGGATGCACTTGACATCCCTACTCCACGCTCTTACGCTGAGGCGGACGCGGGTGAGTACTCCTCTTAGTGGCAGACAGCCATGGACGCAGAAATGGCTTCTTGGAAGTCCACAGGCACCTACGTCGACGAGGTTCCTCCCGGGGCGAACATAGTCGATGGCATGTGGATTTTCAGAGTAAAGCGGCCGCCGGGTTCTCTGCCTGCCTTCAGGGCACGTTACATTGCTCGAGGCTTGAATCAGCGATAGGGGGTCGACTTCTTCCATACCTTCTCCCCCACTCCGAAGATGACTACTCTTCGTGTGTTGCTGCACGTTGCAGCACAGCGTGACTACGAGCTGCACTTTCTCGACTTCTCCACAGCTTTCTTGCAGGGCAGCCTTCACGAGGAGATCTGGCTGCGCCGCCCACCTGGTTTCACTCGGTCGTTTCCTGCGGGTACCCAGTGGAGCCTCCGGCGGCCAGTCTACGGTCTCCGACAAGCACCCAACGAGTGGCACGACAAACTGAGGAGGACAATGCGGCTCTTGGGTTTGCTCCTTCCTCTGCTGGCCCATCGCTATTTCTACGCACCGACACTACCCTGCCGCCGTTGTACGTTCTCGTGTACGTCGACGACTTGGTTTCTGTTATTGCTGACACTCAGGCGCTGGCCCTAGTGAAGACGGAGCTGTAGGAGAGACACACTTGCACTGACATGGGTGAGCTGCGTAGCTATCTTGGCTTGCAGATCACCCGGGACAGAGCACGGCGCACCATCACCCTGACTTAGTCACACATGGTGCACCAGGTCCTTCGGCGCTTCGGCTTCCAGTACTCCTCGCCACAGCCCACTCCTCTGCCTACTGGCCACTCGCTCTCAGCTCCACCTTCGGAATAGTCCGTAGAGCCGACTGGTCCGTACCCAGAGCTTGTGGGTTGCCTCATGTACCTGATGACGTACACACGACCTGACCTCGCATACCCTCTCAGCCTCCTGGCTCGCTATGTGGCTCCCGGTAGACACCGAAAGGTGCACTAGGATGTTGCGAAGAGGGTACTGCGTTACTTGTGCAGTACATCAGGCATGGGGCTCGTGCTTGGAGGACGGGGTTTAGTGGTACTCACAGGACACTCCGACGCTTCTTGGGCCGACGACCAGGCGACTAAGCGTTTGTCACAGAGTTACACCTTTAGTCTTGGCTCTGGTTCTGTCTCGTGGAGGTCCACTCGTTCTTCTTTTGTGCTTGGTTCCAGCTGTGAGGCCGAGATCTACGCTGGGGCCATGGCTGCACAGGAGCTACGCTGGCTGACCTACCTGCTGACCGACTTGGGGGAGCGGCCTCGTTCTCCTCCAGTTCTGTACGTCGACAACAAGGCCATGCTTGCCTTGTGTCGGGAGCAGATACTGGAGCACATAACGAAGCACATTGCTGTTCGCTACTTTCTTGCTCAAGAGCTGCAGAAGCGTGGTCAGCTTTGCCTTTCTTACGTGGCCTCTCATGCCAACACTGCTGATGTGTTCACCAAGGCCCTCGGGTCTGGTGATCTTCAGCGTTTTTGGCTCTTGGGCTTCTGCCCGTCCTACCTCACCTGTTTGTCTCTTGATCTTGCACTTGTTGTACACTTATATCTATATTTATATCTGCATGTTTCCTCTTGCTAGGTTGTGATCACTGCACTGCCTTGTTGTTATAACTCTGCATGTGAACTGGCCTTGTGGCCGCTTGCTTGTGCTCGGATTGTGTGGTGTCCTTGAGATCCATCCTGAGGTTTTCTTTGCTTTGCTCTGTTGTCTTGCTTGACTGGTCTTGTGACCGTCTTGTTGTCCCCTACTTCGCCTATGGGGGTGTGTCAAAGTACATCTTACTTGTAGGCTATAGTGGGGCACTCCTTATGGGGTACAGCACTTCTAGGGTTAGTACTTGTACTCCAACTCTTGCTAATCCAATCATTCTTGCACAATGATTCCGATAGCTTGATCCCCTAGAGGGATTTATGGAGGAGGCATACGGCATCACCGTCCTCTTCAAGAGCATGCGGCTGCTCCATGTAGATGATTGCGTCGACGATCGCGTTTGACATATCGATCTGGCTGAAGGGGCGCTGCTTTACGACTGCTATGCAGATGAGGATTCGCACAGATGTATGACGTCTGACAGGTGCGATTTCTTATCGGAATCGACGAATTGGGTTTGTTCGAAACCGCGAACTACCCAACGTGATCTTTGCGACTGTTGACCTTCCTGCCCTATACGGGCTGATCCGATGCTGCTGTTGTTGTTGTTGTTGTTGTTGTTGTTGTTGTTGTTGTTGTTGTTGTTGTTGTTGTTGTTGTTGTTGTTGTTGTTGTTGTTGTTGTTGTTGTTGTTGTTGTTGTTGTTCCGATAGTGGCAAATGCGATACAGCTGCACCTACGGGAACGCCTATGTTAATTCCCTGATTTCTCCAGCATATTATATAATAGGGTGTTGTGGTTTGGTAGCCTAGAATAGTTATATATTTGTACCCAACCCTACTCATGCAATGCACATTCTTTTTGACATAACCTCGTAGGTTCCATGCAAGGGTGGTTCATGTGATGCATCCAGCTGAAAGTACATGCTGATAGTCCCACGCTGCCAGCTTGACAGCACTATGTTTTATAGTAGTTGTTGAGGTGGACAAAGGATAGTGATACCGTATATAGTTCAACAATCATGTAGTATTTCCTTGCAGAATTGAAGTATGATTTTACAAGAATGAAGTGCAATTCACACTATTCCGAAGTTAATAGAAGTTATCGGCTACTTCTTTAGCTGTCGGTTTCCATTCATTGTTTTTCTGCAACAATGATCTCGCCCACATCAAATATCCCTATTGGACCCTTGTAGCTGAAACTTCAATTTCGTCAAACCCCCGCCACCCCTTTCCCTTCCACTCCCCATCCACCAGTGTTCCTTCATCACCATCAAATTCTTGCCTTTCACACCCCCCCGACCCCATGTATACTTGTTTGAATGACCTCTTCACAAACCTGGGCTAGAATGACGCCGGAGCTCTACTTAACCCAAACTCTGTGACTCCCAGGGTGAAGATGAAATGTCTGGCAGATGCCCACACCACACCCCTAAATCGAATTGGAAGCCCTGCCTTGGCTCGGCTCAAGCAATGGCCAAGAGCGTTCTCTTGACACATTCAACCGGTACAGCTGTCAATTTCAAACACATCAAACCGTTGAGGGACTGTACTGTAACGAAAAGGAGGTCGTATCAAAATGGTCAGGTCAGGTATGTAAACAGTTGAGATGTTATGTGGGCAACTTGGGGTACAGTGTAGAAAACTCCTCGACCAGCCCCTGACAAGAATGCTTTCAGATATGGACAAGTGTGCGAGGAAGGAACGGTGGTCAGCTGATGTCACCTGTACAGACTACTGGCAAGGAAATTGCCGCGTACAGCGGGGTTGCAATTTTACATCCAAGGTGCCCTGGTAACCATTGTACCCGTGGAACATTGGAAGGACATTAGGGTCTACTAGTTCGGAAACTTCTCTCTCGTGCAACTGTTCCCCTCTCTGAGAGTGTTGCTTTTGATGGGTCTCAAACAAGGAAGCATAGCATGCCAGAACCAAACATATAACTGGAGAGCCAGTTTCAGATGTGGAGATATGCGTCGTAAAGAGTTATCCTAGAACTTCATTCCCGAGAATATTCATTCAAGTGCAAGGTGGCTTCATCAAGATTCATAACCATTGAAATTATAGCATTTTTTATTTGGAGCGTAATAAGTACACCGCCTCGGAAATCGGACTACTGACGACAGCAAACATATGAAACGGGGTTGTTGCCGAAAACTTGCGAGACGTCATAATCCGTATCCATGCTCAAAGGACGGATTCGCAGCCGTCCCTTTGGTTTGGCGAGGCGAGGCCGAAGAGAAATCGGGCAGATATGAATGTCTTGTACTCCAGCCCCATTGGCCATTGACCAACTACATGCAATTCTTCACAAGTCGAGTCGAGTGTTTGGTCAGGTCACTGCCAAAGGAAACCTCGAGCAGGATTCCTGGGAGCAGGCACGCGTGCACCGTTTTTCTCGTGTACAGTTCGCGATGTTGTTGCATTTGTTTTCTGGTGGAAGCCGCCATTGCAAGCTGAGAACCTGTTGCCAGCTGTCGCATCTAATCAGCGCGACCTCACAACGTAAGACACCCACCTACCCACTTGCCACCCTTTTCGGATTATCTACAGAATGAGATCTCTGTACGCGAGGAGGAAGCGTACATAGAACACTGTGCATCAACATGCTCGCCAGCAGCATTCTCGCCTCCACTGCCTCAGCTCATTTCCTGAGTGGTGGTCCTGTCGTAGAATCTCAGAACGTTTCAAGAGCTGAGACCCGATTTTCCCTACCATATTTTCCTACACAATCCCCAGAATCCACTCACAACAAACCAGACTCAAATCCGGAACACCCGATCAAAGCAGACTCGAACGGATATTTTTTTTGGTCCGTTCCTGCCTACTGACTCGAAAATTTTGCTTCACCCACACAAAATCATCCTCGTTTTTTTTTTTTTTTTTTTTGTGGTTCGTAGAGAAAGAATCTCTCTCTCCTCCATTCTTCTGGGACTACAGTATATGTCCAAAATCCTCCCACTTAGCAGTGCACGTTAGACTTGCCATCAGTGCCATATCAATAGACTGAAGCAAATACAGGTTTTTTGCCTGCCCCGTCACCAAGCAAAAATGAAACCTGCCTCGCGCGGTAACAATTTCAAAATATATGAAGTACGGACGGAGAACAGCGTGATCAGTTGTCCAATTAACGGCTGAGATCAAAGGAAGAGACTGGAATGTTAGAATGTTATATTAGATCGTAATCCAATACAAAGAGAATCAAAGAAAGGGACTGGACGATGGGCCGTTGCCCGTGTTCGACCGCACTAGGGATACGGTGTCCGGAAGTTGTTTAGAGCACAAGATAAGGTTGAGCATAGTGTGTAATGGATTGGGCAGATGGGAGAGAATTTCATGGGGCACAGGCGAAGGCTTTCAATTCAAAGCCTATCCTCCCTTCAGCAGCTTTCAAAACCACTTCATGTACTGATGGCTCCTCAGCAGGCTGCTGAGGAGATCGCTCTCACCACAAATTGATATTGACCCCTCAGCTTTGAAAGGGCAATCGTGAGCTTGGCGTTTCTTTCTTTAGTAGTGTTTCTTGAAACATGATACTATGTTTGTACAGACTGACGAGGCTCCCCAAATATTTAACTAGTACCTTCGCCCAGTGTCGATTTTGCTGGTTCCAAAACTCGTACTATAGTAATAAGCTGGGTGCAACTTTCAAGTTAGTAGTTTTACCGCCGCCGCGCGAAGACCTCCAGTTTTCAAACCCTGTCGCCCGTTTTCAAAACCGTCACGCGCACGCACTGTCAGAAGTTTGTCGCCATACATTCTTGCAGCAGTGCTGGACATCCGTAAATCCCAAGCGGATCGCCCAGCGAACTTCCGAAGCTCTGTAGTAACAATGAGCGGCGCCAGCGGGTCGACCAGTGCCGCCTCATCATCCTCAAACTGGGGCCACAAGCAAGATACCCTTCCAGGACTCCTTGATTCTGAGCAGGCACGCGGAAACTTCGCGCTTTCTCATCCAATGACGACAAATCATCTTTTGAAGCCTCCACACCATCAAGCCGCGGCGGCTCTGGACCTGACGCTGTACTCTGGTGCTGCAGAGACTGCTGTTACAGCTACAACCGCCGATACCACCAACAATGACGTCACCAGGCTGCAGCCGAGCTTTCAGATGGCGCCGAGCTGGCCGGCGTCACTTTTAGGGAAATCTGATTATGCTACTGTAGCTTCCTCTGCCGTCGCCGCGTGTGGCGACGGTATGGAAGGTGTCATGATGATGGGAGTTGACGCTGCCCGCGCTGATCCTGTTACGGCCACGCTGGCACCTGCTGACGTGGCGGAGGCACGGAGAAACTGTGCTAGGGATTCGTTACTGTCACAGCTGGAGAAGCTGGAGGCGGAATGGACAGCAGGGAGCACAACAAAGACACCGCGTTACAGTCACATAACTTTGGAAGGTGATAATGGTTCTTCACAGAGAAATATGGACATGCCGACTTGCTTGCCAGGACAGGTCAGCCGCGGGCCAATAGGGTGGGGCGCTGGGCGAATCGAGGCGCCAGGGCGGCATGTTTTCGAAGCGGCAGAGCACGTCGAGGATGGGGCGGCAGGGTATGCACATGATGGGGCGGCAGGGTATGCACATGATGGGGCGGCAGGGTATGCACATGATGGGGCGGCAGACCACGTCCACAATGGGACGCCGGCGTCACGACGTGTCCATGGTGTTGCGGCAGGGCATACCATTAATCCATCAGCCCATCATGACATGCAAGGCGTTTCCGCCCACCAGGTGCTAAACAGTCCACCAAGAGCGCCTTTGCCGACAGATTTCACTGCCAACGCTTTCATCCCTCGCATCCAGTCCTTCTCATCTCCCAAAAAAGGCTCGCTGGCAAAAGCATCCGCATCCCTGCACCGGCCTTCCATGTGGCAATCACAGTTCATTCCCTCTGCTGTCGCTGTCCCAGCAGCAACAGCAGCAGCAGCAGTAGCGACGGCAGGACCAGCAGCTGCAGCTGCAGGAGCAACAGCAAAGGCAGCAGCAGCATTTGAAGAAACAGCGATGGAGACAGCAACAGTAGCTGCAGCAGCAACGGCAGCAGCAACGCCAATCCGTTCGCATCCCAACCCGTCGCCTAAATCTCGCAAATCCAGCTCTACAGCTGTCAGGCCTGCCATAGCTGAATCATCTGCTGAGGACTCATCAACTGAGCGTCCTTCACATTCCTCGCCCATGATTCTATCTTCCAGCAGCTCGCCATTCGTTTTGGTCGGAAGTCGGGTGATCGTTCCAAGGAGTGCATGGGCTCAGACGATGGTGGTAAACCACATCGATCAGGTACAGGGAAATAAGAAGGGTAAACGCAGGAGTGGCGCCATGTCTGCAGAAGTGATTCACAATAAGGAGGGGTCGTCTTCAGGGGCGCCTTCTAATCGGGCTGTTAGGAAGAGAAGTTCCTCTCCATCAAAAGCAAAGCCGATCGCAAGTAAGGAAGCAGATCTTGCGTCCAAATGCTTGCAAGAAGCTATATTTGGAAAGAGTGATAGAAGCGATGAGCTCCATGAAGTAGAGAATGCAGTAATGGGTGGTTCTGTTTTAGGTAAGTCATCGGAAAGAGGCAAGGATGACGTAGAGCAAAAGAGAGACATTAGTATAGTTCTTTTTGGGAAGCGAGTAGATATGGATATTGTACACCACAAACCCTGTTAACTATTTTGATTATTGCTTAAGCCAGACTTAATATACCAGGCTTTCATGGCTTGAAAGTAGCCACTGGAGTAACATCTGTCGTGTAACTGCGTTACGCTTTGGCCTCGCAACTAAATCAGGCTCCGCCTCGGACGTTTTGCGAGAAACACAGCATGTTGCGAAGAACAGCGACGATTGTCAGTGGCTTGTGACGACTTTGCGACTGGTGAGGTGGAGGCATGTCTTCGCCTACGGATTCTCATCATCGAGTTTTTTTTTGGTCGCATGGGTGTAGTTGTGCGACTGTGTTTGTGTTGAATGCTGATCCGTGTTTTCCCTCCAAAACTTATATCGGTGTGAAGGAACAAACTTACTTCTTTAGTGACAATGCTTTCTCATATCTTTTTAGATTCCACGTCGCGTCCTAGCCTTTTTCGATCGCCGCCGGTCCCTGTTTCGGCTTTCAAGTGTGAGTCCGACGGTTATACGTCGTCACGCCATTAGCATGTCGCTTTTTCGGTCGCCAGGAAGTTGTTAACCCACCCGGTTCCAGTGACCATCTCTCAATCGTCATTGTTTCTTTGCTTGACACAATTAGTAAGAATCTGTAACAGTTTCTGTCTGCTTACGATGCGTAACCACGGCGGGATTGCAACAAACGTTAAGCTACTGGCCGCTTTAGGGTTCAGCTCTCGCCTGCTGGAAGGCGAGCTCGCGGACAGGTCAGCGAGAAAGCCAGAAGCAGAGAATCTGTTAAAGGAGAAGTTGTTAGCGAAGCAGATAGCTATCCTAGTTGACGGAGACGACGTGCGACCTGTGCGACGCGTGCGATGCAGCGAGCGTCTAAGGCGACAGTGGACGTGTTTGGCCAGACACACCCGGCCGTCCCCAATGAGATCATTGCGTGTTACCACTGTGGTTACACTGTAACAGCCGGAAGATTCGCCTTCCATCTGCAGAAATGCCTCGGGAAGGTACACTCTCTTTCCAGAAAGAGGAGTCTTTCCAGAAAGAGGAGCTCTCCTTTTCATAGATTTAGTTATCAAGCAGAGTGAAGTATTAACGTTTTCTTCATTCTTCCAATTTGCATGAAAATGTTAAAGATTGACGAATACCCAAGAGCGAAAATAAGTCAACGAGTGAAGAATGTCATCGATTACCATGGCTTACGTGGTTTTCGCCTCTCCCCTTTTCGTCCCTACTGCTCCTCTCCTCGCTTTTCTTGCGCAGGGTCGTTTGGCATCCCAGAGAACCGCTCTCAACCTTGCTCGGACTCCCAGCCCTCAGCCCCAGCAGATTGTGCCGAGGCGCTCTCAGCAGACGGTACCGAGACGTCCCTCCGTATCAAATATACAGCAGCAGCAGCAACAGCAGCAGCAGGAACAGGAGCAGGGTCAGCATCAGCAGCAGCAGCCAGCACAGCAGAGGGCTGAATCGGAGCAAGGTGAGAGAGCAGGGAGACGGGTTGGCCGGAAGCCTAAGAGGACTGTGATTGGACCAAGAACGGCCAGTGGAAGATTTGCTAAAAAAACACCTCCCACAGAAAGTCCTTCGAAAGTAACACCCCCTAGCGAAACACCTCCCCGAGTAACTTCCCACTGGATAACGCCTCCCCAGGTTACACCTCCCCGAGTAACACCTCCCCGGGTTACACCTCCCCAGGTTACACCTCCCCGTCTGACACCTCCCCGAGCCATGCCACCGAGGGTGACGGCGCCTCTAGAAAGAGAAGCGGCAGCACGGCTGAGAGAGGGAGAGGATGGAGGAGAGCGACAAGAGGAGGCGCGTGGGCTTGGGAAGAGAGAAAGGGGTGCAGCAGAAGCAGGGAATGCAGCAATATCAGGGAATGCAGCAATATCAGGGAATGCAGCAATATCAGGGAATGCAGAAGAGACGGCGAATGCAGCAGGAAGCGTGGGAGCGGAGAGGAGGAGGGGAGAGGGGAGGAGGAGGAAGTCGGAGGAAGGTGGGCCGATGGTGGTCACTCTGAGACTGAGAGGAGCTCGGCAGGAAAGACAAGGCGCTGGTGCCCCTGGGATTCAGATTCAGCGGCAGCCGTCGCCGCAGCAGCAGGAGTGGCAGCAGCAGCAGCAGCGGCAGGCGCAGTGTGGGTTACAGGAGCAGCCAGATCAAACGGAGAGATTAGAGCCTGGTTCGTCTTTTGAGGCGCCTCAAGAGCCAGGTGCGCTGCCTGGGGTGGACGTGTCTGGGCTTCAGGCGATAGGGGCGAGGCGGAAACGGGAAGGGAGGAGGAAGGGCCGCGGGGAGGAGGCGCAGGGGGGATTTGAGGGGGTAAAGGGGAGGGTTGAGAAGAGGGTTGAGGGGATAAGTGCAAGTGAGGCGGAGGTTAGGTGTGGGAAAGGAGAGGGGAAAGATGGAGGGGGTGTTCGTGCTGGTGTTGCTCTTGCTGCCGCCACTCTCCCGTCCACTCTCCCAGACCCCTCCCTCCTTGGGGATTCCCCTGCAGCCGCAGCAAGGAGAAGGCAGCAGCAGAGACGGCAGCAGCAGCTTCAGGAGGAGCGGTATACTGTACTTGAAGCAGAATGTAACGAGGATGAGAAGCTTTTTAGAAGCGCTGACGTCGGCACTAGAGCGGCTGCAGTTGGTAGGGACGGGAAAGAAGGTGCAAACCTTGATGTGGGAATTGAGCTGGATGAAGGTGGGGGTGATAGTTCATTTGAAGGGGAACAAAGGCAGCAGAGGGAGCAGAGGCAGCATAGGAAGCAGCGGGAGCATAGGAAGCAGAGGGAGATGGTGATTCATGATGAGCAAATGGGGGATCCTTGGGAGTTGGAAGCGGGTGAAGGGGCGCTCTTACATGCTGGTAGTAGGGAGAAGCAGGGGCAGCAGCAGAGGCAGGAAGAGAAGCAGACGCATGCTCGCAAAAAGGAGCAAGAAGAGGGGGAGGAGAAAAGGGAGAGGAAAGAAAAGGGGAGGAAAAGGCGAGTTAGTGAAGAAGATGTGATAGGGCGGAAGCGAGGAAGGGGCATGGAGGAGGCGTCGATTGTGGTGAGAGGGAGGGCTAGAGGGGCAGCAGGAGAAGGGGTGGACGAGGGAAGGCAGGCAAGAGAGCCAGAAGAGGCGAAGGGGGAGGCAAGAGTGACCAGGAGTAGGGCTGCCAGAGCAGATGTGAGCTCTGGTAATGGAGCAGGGACAGGGGCTGGGGCTGGGGCAGGGGTTGGGACTGGAGCTGAGGCAGGGGTAGGGGCAGGAGCAAGGGCAGAAGAAGGAGCAGGTTTAGGATCATGGGATGGGGAAGCGAAAAATGTAATCTCAGCAGGAGCAGGTGAGGGAGGAGTGCGAAGTGGCAATGAGAAGAGAGTGTTACGAGGGAGCGGTGAACGGTGGAATGAGGTTTTAAGGTTTACGATAGGCGGAAAAGCACAGGATTGTGACGATCTGACGCTAGCACAGCTCCAGCAGCAGCACCATGAGATGCAGCAGCATCAGCAGCAGCAGCACGATCCACAGGCACAGCAGCAGCAGAAGCGTGTGAATCATTCTGCAACTGTGTCCCCATACATAGCATCCCTAGGGCGACCACCTCGGTCAATGCAGTCAACGCAAGTCAACAGCCAACGGGCACAGCACAGCTCAGTCGATATTTCTCTGTTCAGTTCTGAGTCAGCTGGCAGTCCAGCCAGGTCACTGAAACCAGCTGGCGTCTCTGCCACGTCATCAGCTGCTAGGACACAGCCAATCACGCAAGCCCAGCTCAGCTCAAGAGCCAGAATGCATGCATCTTCTGCAGCAGCACTCGCCATTGGCACAGCAATACCCGCCACAGGCACAGTAATGCCCGCAACAGGCATAGTAGCAGCACCTGTTATAGGCACATTAGTCCCTGCTCCCAGTACAGTCTATAGAGAGGGCTTTGCCAGTCAAGCTGTCGGATCAGATCTGAAGGTTGTTTCCCCCACGGAACCAATCACAGACGCTCCTCCCCAAGCCACAGTTGCGTCCTCGCTCAAACCGGCAGGCGTTTCAACTTCAACCATCAAGCAGGCCGTAAGAGCAGCAGTGATCTCTTCTTCCATCACAGAAAGGCACAGCCCATGCCGCGACATGGGTGCAGGGCCCTTGCATAATCTGGATTTGATTGTTCCTGCCAGGAGGCAACGGAGCAAGGCAAAGTCGCAGCTGTCGCCTGTGAACGGAGGGGTTGCATCGGTAACAGCTGTAGCAGCTGTAGCAGCTGTAGGAGCAGTTCCATCCCAGTCACCATCACCATCACCAATGTCATCACCAGCAGCAGCAACAGGGATATTGGGAGCAGCAGCAACAACTTCAGAAGCAGAAGCAGTAGTAGCAGAAGCACCTGGGTTGAGCGAAGGGGTTGGGGAAGCCGCGGCAGTTTCGACACCCGCGGAAGAGTGCCAGAGGAATGCACGTGGAACCCAATCCGGAGCAGAAATCATTACACACTCTCCACTCCCCACCGACTTTCACATGCCACATCCTCATCCTTCCCGTGGCCTTTTCTCCCCGCCTCATTCGACTTCTGTGAACTCGGGGGTTTCCAGTGCTTGGATAATTGGGGACGATGGGGAGATGGAGGACGAGAGGGCCCGGTTGGTGATGTTAGTACGGGCTGCGAAACAGGAGATGGTTGTCAAGTGACAACAAGGGTTGGGTCTGGAGGTGCTGTAAAGTCTGTTGCATGGATGGGCCAACATGGGCCTTCTGAAGCTGTGCTGAGGAATGGTGGAGTCGTAGCATTGGGGGAAGACATGGGCGATCCACATGTTCGGGGTTTCGATGGAGAGGGGACTTCCTTGGTAGGCGAAGTTGCGAGTGTTCCGGTTAGAAAAGTTAGGACGAAAAGACTTCCAGGATCCTAGAAGGACCCCCTTTGTCATGTGATACAGTACATAGGAAGTGTAGCGGTAGGTGTCTGATAGGATGTGTACTTTGTCCACATGAAAATCTACAAACAAGTTCTCAACACAGAATCGAATGTCTTTGTAAGTTGAGGGCTGACGACAACCATGCCTTTCGAAGCACCGAACTGATCAACTTCGGCAGCCGTTCGATGCAACAAAACACCCAAGCCTTCCGATCCAATACGCCCTAGAGGATAGGCTTCGGCTGCGGTGATTGGTTTCAGTAGGGAGGTGGGGAAATCACGAACCAGACAGCAACAGACGAAACGGGACGGAACCATGGCGGGCGTTGATGTCACACACACCCAGACACACTTCCATCCACCCCACCACTTCCGCTCATGGTCTGCTCTGCTTTTGCCGCCTTGCTGAGAAGGTCACACATGTGTGTAGAGCACCACAAAAATTCTGCCGTGCTGCTAGTGTACATGACATCGCATTCGCACGTTACACAGACGTTCTCAGTTGCTGTCACTAAGGGTGTATCCCTGGGTGGTGGCAGGGCCACTGTAGCAGGCACTGTTGGTGGCATGCGGGAAAACCGCATGCCATCAACATTGTGCTCGAACCGCCCGCGGCTCGTAATTGTGCGACGGTCGCACACGAGAAGAAGCAACCAATCACTGCCAGCGTGCGATACCACTCCAAATGTCAAACCGGTTACTACCATTTGAGATATTCGACACCTGGCACTGGCAACTGGTAAACTTGACGATGCACTGAAGTTGGGTGACCCTGAAAGGAGGGGTCATGCACGGTCCTGTCCCGACCAATGGCAGCAGTTGGTGGGCTGGGAATTTTACCGGCATGTGAGAGCTCGAACGTGGAGTGTGCGAGCCCAGTTTGCGAGGGAGATAGGGATATGCGATGTGGTGGCTGGACCGTGTGACCCAACCCAACCATGCGATACGTTCGTTCGACCAATCGCCTTGCAGCTTATGTTTGGCAATTTTGTGCCACCAACCTGCTGTTATAGGGATTCGTGGCATCCGCAAAAACCGCCTGCCATCTACAGTGGCCCTGCCACCACCCAGGGATACGCCCTAAGACGGAACCCTAATATACCAGCCATCTAGGCGATTTCTATTCCTACTTCGTTGATTTTTGCCGTGCTGGCTGCTACTGATTGCTACGAAGCGCAAGAGTTGCTTGGAGTGTGAGTGAGCCTCAACGTTCAGCTAAGTGTGAATTCAGGGTTAACAAGCGAATGCACGTTCAAAGAAACAAGCTTTTGGACTTCAAGTATGAATGGCGTAACTATCCTTGACCTTCTGACGTAATCCGAGAATTCCTATGCTAAGCTATTGACGGTTGGTTCCTAGTCACAATCCGCACATAGGTATATTTGTTAGAACTCCACGAACCAGCTCCACAGTGCTTCGGCGGTGCTTCCATGCAATAGCAGGAAGGTTTATTTTCTCAGCTTCTCTCCGTCTCGATATAAACCGTCGCGTTCCCGTTCTGAACTACTATAATCCAGTCGTAGACTATCGCAATTCCCATTCTTAATTAGCGTGTCGAACACACGGCGTGATTTACGCTCCCCTCTCGCACCTTGACTCAGCCACACCGTATCATTGTGCCTGAGTTTAGTCGCAGTCTACCGCAACTTACTCAGTTGCCGGTTTCGCATCTAAGCCGTACTGACCGAAAGTGCAGTCCTGATATCCGTGACCTATCGTCCTCTTACCATGTCGTTATTTTATACGCGTGAGGCGAATTCTTTGCTGTTACTTAATCAATTATAGTGCGATTATGGGGATACTCAATAGACCTCAGTCACAGGCAGGGGACGCTGCGTAGCTAAAATGGGGATCCTTTTAACGGAGTCACATACAGGGAACGCTGCTTCGGAAGCTCTAGGCCCAAGTTCAGCAGCAGACGTAGGTTCAGAAAGGGCAGTTCCAGGCTCGGAACGTTCAGGTTCGGACCCTGCAGGTTTGGACCCTAGCAGCGGCAGTTTGAGCGGCTTCAATAGCTTCGCGAGGAGCGCCGGCAGTGCGGTTGGGAGCGGTAGTGCTGGAGGGAGTATTCCTGAACTCGGGACTGGCAGCGGAACGGGGAGTGGGCCCGGTAGCGGTAGCAGCCAAGGCTTACACGAAATAACGGAGCAGACTATAACGGAGCCTGTGAACGGTGGAGGGAAAGGCGGCAAAGTAGAGCTGTCACCTTTTGGGGTAGAAGAAAACGACAAGAACAGCAATCATAATAATTCCAATCCAAAGCAGTTGAGATTCCAGGGGCGGAGCTACAGTAACACCAGCAGCAGCGGCAGCAGCCAGGGGAACAGTGCGAGTAGCGGGTTGTGGAATAACGGGTCGCATTCGCCTGTGTTGACGCACATGTCTAAGCGAGAGAGAGTGATGGACCTCCTGGGAATGCTCAGTGCCAGGCGATTCTGCCGAATGGGGTTTGCAGAGCATGATGAGGATGACGTTGTTGCCGCTGCTGCAGCTGATGCTGATGATGGCGGTGCTGCTGGTGGGGGTGGTGAGAGGGAGGGAGTGGAGGATGGAGAGGAGGTGGAAGGGAAGAGGAGGCGGAGGAGGAGCAAGGCCTGGCAAACGGTTCGGAGCGGTGCTGCAGGATGCTTCTCGGTGCCGCTTTTAGAGGGCGATGGGAATGCTGGTGGCGGGAAGGAGAAGAAACCATGGCGGCATGGGAAGAAGAGCAAGGAAGGGGGGAGGACGACTAAGGAGAACGGGCGAGGGGGAGGGAGCAAGGCGGACGAGGAAGGGGGGAGGGAGGGGGATGGATGGCTTATGAGGAAGGGCGGAGGAAGGTTCCTATTGGACTCACTCAAATCCCCCGTTGTTATCACTCGCCTCACCATGATGGTACGTATGTACTATGTGAAACAGTCCCCACCCTCGTTATAGTCCATCTCTCTGTCGGCTGTATGAGTGAGTGAGAACGTGAGTGTGTGCTTCTTAGCAACATGGTCCTCATGCCATTCTTTCATTCCGTCCTCTCTTTCTCCCCGCCCCCATTATCCCTCTTTCCCCTCCCTCCCCCTTTCCCCCACCCACCCTCCCTCTTGTTCTCCCCCAGGCGCTGCTCGTTATAGTCACGGTGGTGCTGTGTGTGAGCACGTGGTATGCAGCGGGCAAGATGTACAGCGACTCCCTCGATGACATCGCCACACAGTAAGTTCTGGTTCTGGTTGCACGACTGCACTGCAATGCACTCGTGGTCGTGGATGAGATGACTGGGAGTTGTTAATAGCCAACGAGCTTGCTATCTGGCGACTTGTCTCAGCTCGTAAAATGCTCGATCGTCAGATGCTCACCGATTACCTTCTTTGCCCCAGCTCCCTCCTCTCACTGCTCTCAACTCATCTCAATCCCTGCAGGCTGCGGCAAAAGTCCCTGGTGCGGGTGCACCAGCAGTTCCTGCTCTACATCAACCGACTGGGACATGTTGCTCGGCCTCACCTCTGCTTCTCATTCAACCCTCCTCTTCTCGAACTCCCCTCCAACGCTCTCCACTGCACTTAAACGCTCTCCACCACTCTCCACCGCACTGAACCCATCCAGGTTGCGCCAGAAGTCCCTGGTGCGGGTGCACCAGCAGTTCCTGCTCTACATCAACCGCGACCGCGACGTGCTGCTCGCCTTCGCCTCGGTGGTGGAGAACCTGCTGGCGCAGACCAACACGTCTGTCGTGGGACTCAATTATGCGCAGAAGCAGGTGCGTTACGGGGCATAGAAGAGAGTGAGTGGGTTGGAGGGCAGGGAACGAGAGTGCGTTGAAGCTGCGACGTGCTGCTGGTTTTCGCCTCTGTGGTGGAGAATCTGCTGGCGCAGACGAACACGTCTGTCGTGGGGCTTGGGTGCGCGCACGCAGCAGGTGAGATGAAGGGTAGCTGTGTGGGATGAGGGGCCAGGTGTGTGTGTGAGCCTGACGTCTGGTGTTGTCGTGCTGCTCACCTTTGCTTCTGTGGTGGAGAAGAGAACCTGCTGGCACACTCCAACTCGTCTGTGGTGGGACTCGGATTCGCGTAGCAGCAGGAGGGTTAAGAGAAGCAGGGGCAGCGAGCAGCAGGTGTGTTGAGTCAACGGGCAAGGGACGAGAGTGCGTTGAAGCAGCGACATGGTGCTGCTGGCCTTTGCCTCCTGCGTGCTGCTGCTGCTTGCATTCTCCTCCTTGGTGGAGGGGAGACCCTGCTGGCGCTCTCCAACACGTCTCTCCCTCCCTCCCCTGCTTTTCTTTTCTCTGCTCTTTCTCCCCGTCTCTCGCTCCTTCTTCCTGTCCCCCTCCCCCGCAGATCGCCCTTCTGGCATGGTCATTCTTCCAGTCGTCCCTCCCGCGCCTCATGCTACTCCGCTACTTCTCCCACTTCGGATGCCTCCTCTCCTACTCTCTGCCTCAAACCTCTCTCCTTCCCTTGCATTTGCCTGCTCGTTCTTCCTGTCCCTCCCCATCAGATCGCCCCTCTAGCATGGTCATTCTTCCAGTCTTCCCTCCCGCGCCTCACCCTACTCGGCTACTTCTCCCCCTTCGGCTGCCTCGTCTCCTACTCTCTTGCTCAACCCAAACCTCCCTCTCTTGCCCAACCCTCCCTCTCTTGCCCAACCCTCCCTCTCTTGCCCAACCCCCTGTCCCCCTCCCCCGCAGATCGCCCCTCTAGCGTGGTCATTCTTCCAGTCGTCCCTCCCGCGCCTCACTCTCCCCACTTCTCCCACTTCGGCTGCCTCGTCTCCCACTCTCTTCCTCAAACCTCTCTCCCTCCCTCGCTTTTCCCTGCTCTTTCTCCCTGTCTCTTCCTTGTCCCTCCCTCGCAGATCGCCCCTCTAGCATGGTCATTCTTCCAGTCGTCCCTCCCGCGCCTCACAATTCTCGGCTACTTCTCCCACTTCGGATGCCTCGTCTCCTACTCTCAAACCGACCCTGTCACCCAGTCGTTCTCAGCCACCCCTGGCGGCGCCGTGTCTCAGGTCTACACTAAGAATCTCACTGACATCACAGGTGCGTGTAGACTTATAACTGGTATCACAGGTGAGTGAACATGGGTACATCGTAGATGACATGACAGGTGCTGACTTATGGGTCGGAGCAAAGTCCCCTGGCAGCACCATGTCTCAGGTCTACACAAAGAATCTCACCGACATCACAGGTGCGTGTACATGAAAACATGTACACCTCACTGGTAGAGCAGGTGGGTACAACTACAAGGAGCGCACGTGGGTGAGAAGAACAGGTATGGTACGAGAGGGAAGTGTGGTGGTTGGAAGAGGTGCTCTGCTTCTTTCGCTATGGATACCTGCTCGCCTATTCTCAAACCGACCCCCGCTCTCAGTCGTTCTCAGCCCGACCCCCTGCCGGCACCCCCCTGCCGGCACCCCCCTGCTGGCGGCCCCACTCCTTCCTTTTTTCGCCTTCCCTGCTGGCGGCCCCACTCCCCCCATCCCATTCCCTTCCCCCTCCCCCCACTCCATTCCCCTCCCCCTCCACCCATCCCATTCCCCTCCCCCTCAACCCAACCCATACCCCTCTCCCCCCCTCCCCACCCCATTCCTCTCCCCATCCCCCACACCATTCCGCTCCCCCTCCCCCCACTCCATTCCCCTCCTCCTCCCCCACACCATTCCTCTCCCCCTTTCCACCCCACCCTCCACCCTGCCCGCTCATCCCATTCCGTCCAACCTCATTCTTTCCCTCTCCCCCCTCTTGCTCCCCCGGCCCGGTGCCACGAGGCCGATGGTACATCCAGGCAGTAAACACCTCCACCAGATCCGCCCTTCCCCAGTCGCCCCCGCAGAACTTCACGCCAGTGCCCATCGGGTCCCCAACCGTCTACGACAGCGTTGCCAGCAGCCCCCAGGCCTGCTTCTCTGGCCCTTCAGTGCCTCTACCTCTCCATCCTCCCTCCCTCCCTTCCCTTCTTTCCCCATCCCTACACCCGTCCTGCTCATCCGTCCCTCCCATCCCCTCTCCCCCCGTCCACTTTCCCCCCTCTCTCCACCCCATTCCCCTCCCCTTTCCCCACCCCAACCCCCTCCCCACCCACCTGTGAGATCAGGCCGATGGTACATCCAGGCAGTTAACACCTCCACCGGATCCGCCCTCCCCCAGCATCCGCCGCAGAACTTCACGCCAGTGCCCATCGGGTCCCCAACCGTCTATGACAGCGTTGCCAGCGGCCCTCCAGGCCTGCTTCTCTGGTCCTTCAATGCCGTTCAGAACCTCTCTGGATCGCTCTTACTCGCGTCTGTTGCTGTCAGGGGTGCAGAGCAGAGGAAAGCGATTGGGCAGGATGTTGGGGGGGATGAGTGGTGGGACGTGGGTGGGGGAGCAGGGGTGAGAGGGGTGGTGGGGAGTGTGGAAGGGAGTGGGGGAGTTAGTGGGGGAGGGAGTGGGGGAGTTAGTGGGGGAGGGAGTGCGAAAGTTGAGGGGTTGGGAGGGGTTGGAGGGACTACGAAGATTGACGCAACAGTTCAAGGAGTCGATGCTCTGGGGAATCGGGAGTGGGATGGGAATGGGGGGGATAGGGACCGGGATGGGGTTGCGATTGCGGGTGGGGATGGGGATGGGGATCGTGAGAGCAATGGGTTGGTGGCACGGGAGCTAATATCACTACCAGCAACTCACTTCCACCCCCATTTCCATTTGCATTCTCAACGACCTGCCCACGTCTCCTCTGCTGCTGCCGCAACTGCTGCTGCTACTGCCACCGCCACTGCCACTGCTACTGCTACTACTGCTGCCAGTGCCGGGGCAGGTAGGCTTGCAGCGGTATCGGCCGATTCCACCTCCTCCGCCCCCTCCAACACCTCCTCTCCCTCTTCCACATCCACCACTACTACAACCACCGCCGCCACCAGCACCACTACGGTTCCCACCCCTACCGCCGCCTCTGTCCCAGCCATAACGGGCATAGTAATGCTGGGGTCGTCCACAGGCACAGTGAACCGCTACCTGGGGCTGTCAGGCACAGACAGCAGCGTCATGTACATCTGCAGCAGCGACGGGTTTCTCGTTGCCACCTCCACCAACGCCGCCACCACCGCCATGGCCACCCCCTCTGGGAATGCTGGGTCTGGTGTAGATGCATCTCCTCCTGGTGGGGTGAGCCAAGGAGGGGCGGGGGTGTCGGGGAATGCAACGGGAGGAGGGACGGGGGGAACGGGGGGAACTGGGGGAACTGGGGGAACGGGGCAACCGCCGCCGCTGCCGGAGGGTTTTGAAGGGCCGGGGGCCGGGCAGGCGATGCCGGTGCTGGTGAACGCTACGCAGGTGTCGGATGCGGTGATTGCCGACACAGCGCGGTACCTGGAGGCGCGGTTTGGGCTGCCGGCGCTGGTGGCGGGGAATTACTCGGTGGGCGGTGTGATGGTGAATGGAGAGGAGTGCTTCGTGAGCACCATGGCTCTCAGCTTTGACAACCTCAACATGGTGAGTCTTGGTCCAGTGTAGTGTAGCTATACACAAACGCTGGGTTCCAAAGGGTCAGGGGCTGGGGAGGAGATGCCGGCCCTGGTGGCAGGGAACTACTCGGTGGGGGCGTGATGGTGAGCGGGGAGGAGTGCTTTGTGAGCACCATGGCTCTCAGCTTCGACAACCTCAACATGGTGAGCCTCGATTGGGCTTAGTTTGTATCTATACGATCCACAATCGTTGAGGGCTGGGGGCTGGGGAGGAGATGTTGACTTGGTGCTGGTGGCGGGGAATTACTCGGTGGGGGGAGTGATGGTGAACGGAGAGGAATGTTTTGTCAGCACCATGGCTCTCAGCTTCGACAACCTCAATATGGTGAGTGAGCCTCCACATTCTCAATATGGTGAGGCTTGACAGACATCCTCAATATGGTGAGCCTCAATTGGATGTGTAGCTATACTATACACGGGGCTGTGGAGGAGGTATTGGCGCTGGTGGCGGGGAACTACTCGGTGGGGGGTGTGATGGTGAACGGGGAGGAGTGCTTTGTGAGCACCATGGCTCTCAGCTTCGACAACCTCAACATGGTGAGGCTCGGTTCAGTGGTGTGTGTGCTCGTGCGCGCGGACGCCAGCCTCAATATGGTCAAAGCAGTGCATCATGGTCATCGTCACCACCGCCGTCGCGCTCTGCCTGCTGCTCATCGGCTAGGGCGTGCTGCTGCTGCTGCTGCTGCTGCCGTTGGTGCTGCTGCTGCTGGTGATGGTGGTGGTGCTGGCGCTGCTGCTGGTGATGGTGGTGGTGGTGGCGCTGCTGCTGGTGGTGCTCTTACAAACGCCCTCTCCTGCCCATATCTCCCCCTCCCTTCCCTCTTCCAGTACCTGGCGATCATCATGCCGCGTGCGTCCATAACAGCATCAATGTGGTCAAAGCAGCGCATCATGGTCATCGTCACCACCGTCGTTGTGCTCTGCCTGCTGCTCATCGGCTAGGGCGTGCTGCTGCTGTTACTGCTACTGCTACTGCTGCTGCCGCTGGTGCTGCTGCTGCTGGTGATGGTGGTGGTGGTGGCGCTGCTGCTGGTGGTGCTTACAAACGCCCTCTCCTGCCCATATCTCCCCCTCCCTTCCCTCTTCCAGTACCTGGCAATCATCATGCCACGTGCGTCCATAACAGCATCAAAAGAATCAAAGCAGCGCATCATGGTCATCGTCACCACCGTCGTTGCTCTCTGCCTGCTGCTCATCGGCTAGGGCGTGCTGCTGCTGCTGCTGCTGCTGCGGCTGCTGCTACTGCTACTGCTGCTGCCGCTGGTGCTGGTGCTGCTGATGATGGTGGTGGTGGTGGCGCTGCTGGTGGTGGTGCTCTTACAAACGCCCTCTCCTGCCCATATCTCCCCCTCCCTTCCCTCTTCCAGTACCTGGCGATCATCATGCCGCGTGCGTCCATAACAGCATCAATAGAATCAAAGCAGCGCATCATGGTCATTGTCACCACCGTCGTTCCGCTCTGCCTGCTGCTCATCGGCTCGGGCGTGCTGCTGCTGCTGCTGCGGCTGCTGCTACTGCTACTGCTGCTGCCGCTGGTGCTGCTGCTGCTGATGATGGTGGTGGTGGTGGCGCTGCTGCTGGTGGTGCTCTTACAAACGCCCTCTCCTGCCCATATCTCCCCCTCCCTTCCCTCTTCCAGTACCTGGCGATCATCATGCCGCGTGCGTCCATAACAGCATCAATAGAATCAAAGCAGCGCATCATGGTCATTGTCACCACCGTCGTTCCGCTCTGCCTGCTGCTCATCGGCTCGGGCGTGCTGCTGCTGCTGCTGCTGCTGCTGCTGCTGCTGCTGCTGCTGCTGCTGCTGCTGCTGCTGCTGCTGCTGCTGCTGCTGCTGCTGCTGCTGCTGCTGCTGCTGCTGCTGCTGCTGCTGCTGCTGCTGCTGCTGCTGCTGCTGCTGCTGCTGCTGCTGCTGCTGCTGCTGCTGCGGCTGCTGCTACTGCTGCTGCTGCTGCCGCTGGTGGTGCTGCTGCTGATGATGGTGGTGGTGGTGGCGCTGCTGCTGGTGGTGCTCTTACAAACGCCCTCTCCTGCCCATATCTCCCCCTCCCTTCCCTCTTCCAGTACCTGGCGATCATCATGCCGCGTGCGTCCATAACAGCATCAATAGAATCAAAGCAGCGCATCATGGTCATTGTCACCACGGCAGTGGCCCTCTGCCTGCTGCTCATCGGCTGGGCCGTGGTGATCTTCTTGACGCTCTATGTGGACACGCGCATGCGCCCCAAGGAGGAGCTGCAGCGCCAGATGGAGGAGACTCAGAGAGCGCAGGCTGCCTCCGAGGTCAAGAGCCAGTTTCTTGCCAACATCTCCCACGATCTTAGGACTCCTATGGCTGGGTGAGTGAGGAGACCCCTTCTGTCCCGCATGCGTCCCAAGGAGGAGCTGCAGCGCCAGATGGAGGAGACTCAACAAGCGCAGGCTGCCTCGGAGGTTAAGAGCCAGTTTCTTGCCAACATCTCCCACGATCTTAGGACCCCTATGGACGGGTGAGTCAAGTCAAGGTTGGGCCTCTGTCTCCCCACTCCCCTTTCCCCCCCACCCGCTTCTCTCCCCCCCCACCTCTCCCCCCCCAACACACAAACACAATCACACAATGCTGGGTTGCATCCATCCTGACATCTCTTTAGTCGACTCAAAAGTCACCCGCTTCTCTCCCCCCCCCCCCCCCCACCACAAAAACACAATCACACTAATGTTGGGTTGCATGCATCCCGACATCTCCCACCACACCCCCCTCCTTCAGCATCCTGGGTCTGAAGCATCCAAACTCATAGCGAAGAAGGGCAGCAGTATTGTTGAAAGCTTAAGCAGCAGGATCGACAATGAAAAAACAAGTGAAAAAGTAGATCTAGAGAAAACGCCTTGTCTCGAAAAGAGCTTCCTTGCGTTAACTAGTTTCGGCGGACGGGGAAAAACACAATCACACTAATGTTGGGTTGCATGCATCCCGACATCTCCCACCACACCCCCCTCCTTCAGCATCCTGGGTCTGCTGGAAATCATGCTGTGCGGCCACCTGTCATCGGAGAAGATTGTTGAGTGTCTCGAAACCCACCCCCCTTTCTCCCCCTCCTTCCCCGTCTGCAGAATTCTGGGTCTGCTGGACATCATGCTGTGCGGCCACCTGTCATCGGAGAAGATTGTTGAGTGTCTCGAAACCCACCCCCCTTTCTCCCCCTCCTTCCCTGTCTGCAGAATTCTGGGTCTGCTGGACATCATGCTGTGCGGCCACCTGTCATCGGAGAAGATTGTTGAGTGTCTCGAAACCCGCCCCCCTTTCTCCCCCTCCTTCCCCGTCTGCAGAATTCTGGGTCTGCTGGACATCATGCTGTGCGGCCACCTGTCATCGGAGAAGATTGTTGAGTGTCTCAAAACCCACCCCCCTTTCTCCCCCTCCTTCCCTGTCTGCAGAATTCTGGGTCTGCTGGACATCATGCTGTGCGGCCACCTGTCATCGGAGAAGATTGTTGAGTGTCTCGAAACCCGCCCCCCTTTCTCCCCCTCCTTCCCCGTCTGCAGAATTCTGGGTCTGCTGGACATCATGCTGTGCGGCCACCTGTCATCGGAGAAGATTGTTGAGTGTCTCGAAACCCACCCCCATTTCTCCCCCTCCTTCCCTGTCTGCAGAATTCTGGGTCTGCTGGACATCATGCCGTGCGACCACCTGTCATCGGAGCAGGAGGCCAATCTGCGCCAGATGAAGTCCTGCTGTGCTGTGCTGCCTCTCCTCGTCTTCCCCAATCTTCCCCCCCCTCCTTCCCGTCCGCCCTCAGCATTCTAGGCCTACTGGACATCATGCTGTGCGACCACCTGTCATCGGAGCAGGAGGCCAATCTGCGCCAGATGAAGTCCTGCTGTGCCTCTCTCCTCGGGCTCCTCAACAACCTGCTCGACCTTGCCAAGGTGCCACCACCACCACCACCATTCCGTTGCCCTTACCTTGCTCCCCAAGGTGCCTCCACCCCCCCCCCCCCCTTGCCTTTACCTTACCCCCCATGGTGCCACTACCACCACTCCCTTGCCCTTAATCCCATTCTGATGAAGTCCTGCTGTGCCTCCCTCCTCGGGCTCCTCAACAACCTGCTCGACCTTGCCAAGGTGCCTCCACCGCCTTTCAATTGCCCTTACCTTACCCCCAATGTATATAAATGTACACAAATATATATATAAAGATATCATGTTAAGCATCAATGTGTGTGCTATCTATCTGTAGTGCTTCTGTGTGCACGAGTGTGTGACAGGTTTAGAGGCGGGTAAGATGCAGCTGGAGGTGGTAATTCTGAGTCCTGACATAGTGGAGCGATCTCAAGTCACTTCGCATTCTGGCTGTTGCCTGTGTTTGTACGTGTGTGTGTGTGTGTGTGTGTGTGTGTGTGGGGGTGCGTATGTGTGTGCGTGCGTGTGTGTGTGTGTGCATGTGTGTTTGCGCGCGTGTGTGTGTGCGTGTGTGCGTGTGTGTGTGTGTGTGTGTGCGTGTGTGTGTGTGTGTGTGTGGGTGCGTGTGTGCGTGCGCGTGTGTGTGTGTGTGTGTGTGTGTGTGTGTGTGTGTGTGTGTGTGTGTGTGTGTGTGTGTGTGTGTGTGTGTGTGTGTGTGCGTGCGAGTATCACAGGTGGAGGCGGGCAAGATGCAGCTGGAGGTGTTGGAGTTTGACATAGTGGGCGATCTCGAGAAACTGGTTGATTCAAACCCCATACTTACATTGTCACACTTGTGCGGATATGTGCCTTCGTTCTTGGCTTGTCAGGTGGAGGCGGGTAAAATGCAGCTGGAGGTGTTGGAGTTTGACATAGTGGGCGAGCTCGAGTCGCTGGTGGACATGTTCAGTGTGCAGGGGCTCAGAAACGGCTCGAGTCACTTGTCATTCTTCTTCTTTTCTGTGTTTGCACCCCTGTGTGTGTGTGACAGGTGGAGGCAGGCAAGATGCAGCTGGAGGTGCTCGAGTTTGACATAGTGGGCGAGCTCGAGTCGCTGGTGGACATGTTCAGTGTGCAGGGGCTCAGCAACGGCACCGAGATCGCCCTTGATCTCTCTGACGACATCGATCGGACGGTCAAGGGCGACCCGTCTCGCGTCAGACAGGTTCGGACCTGCCATGACATGTGCCCCGCGCCTTCCACGTGCCACCTGCCCTCCTCCCCGCTTTCCACCCCACACACTTACCCCCACCCCACCCTCTTCCTCACTTTCTCCATCTCCACACACTAACGCCCACCCTCTTCCTGGCTTTCTCCTGCCCCTGTGTTTCCACTTTCTTCAGTCCCGTTGTTTCCTCTCCTCCAAAACACTTGGTTTTCCCTCCCCAGCCCGTTCTCTCTTGCATCTCATGCTGCAGTGGCCCATCCCACTCCTCCCACTCCAACACCACACTTACCTCTTGTTTCAGCTATCTCCTTTCTCCCAACCACTTCGCCTCCCTCTCCCTCTCTCCCATTTGTTCGCAAATCTCCTAAGAAACGCGTGCAAGTTCACCAAGATCGAGTCGTGTTTTGAGTCGACTCAAAACACGACTCATTACACTCCTAAGAAACACGACTCATTACACTCCTAAGAAACACGACTCATTACACTCCTAAGAAACACGACTCGTTACACTCCTAAGAAACACGACTCATTACACTCCTAAGAAACACGTGCAAGTTCACCAAGATCGGTCAGGTGGTGGAGGCCCGTCTTTCTCCCTCCTCATGCACTGTGCTGTGTGCCTCCCCTCGCCTTCTCTCCCCACCCCTCCTCTCCACTCTCAGGTGTTCGCGAATCTACTCAGCAATGCGTGCAAGTTCACCAAGAACGGGCAGGTGGTGGTGAGGGGGTGGGTGAGGGACAGGCCCCCCCCGCAGCTGGCGAAGCAGGACCTCTCCATCCCGGGGGAGAAGGGCAAGTGAGTGCGGGGAGGGGAAGGGAGGGGGTGGGGTGTGAGAGACTGAGGGGGTGGGTGCGGGACAGGCCGCCCCCGCAGCTGGCCAAGCAAGACCTCTCCATCCCGGGGGAGAAGGGCAAGTGAGTGAGGGGAGGGGAGGGGTTGAGGGAGGGAGATGCGGCGACATCAGGTGGGGGAGTGTGAGACCGAGGTCCGAGGGGGTGGGTGCGGGACAGGCCGCCTCTGCAGCTGGCCAAGCAGGACCTCTCCATCCTGGGGGAGAAGGGTAAGTGAGTGAGGGGAGGGGAGGGGGAGGGAGGGAGGGAGGGTTGGAAGTGAGAGACTGAGGGGTGGGTGTGGGAGAGGCCGCCCCCTCAGCTGGGCAAGCAGGACCTCTCCATTCCAGGGGAGAAGGGCAAGTGAGTGCAAGGGGGAGGGATTGAGGGAGGGAGATACGGCGACATCAGGTGGGGGAGTGAGAGACTGAGGGGGTGGGTGCGGGACAGCCCCCCCCCTCAGCTGGCCAAGCAGGACCTCTCCATCCCGGGGGAGAAGGGCAAGTGAGTTGGTGCGGGAAAGAGTGGAGTGAGGAAGCAATGAGGTGGTGGGAAGGGAGGGGGGGGTTAAAGTGAGCCAGCCAAGCAGGACCTTTCCATTTCGGGGAAGACGAGCAAGGGAGTGGGGGGAGAGGTGCGTGCGGAGTGAGGAAGGAGTGAGGGGGTGGGGGGTGAGGGATGTGGGTGGGAAGGGAGCAGGGTGTGGCAGGCAGCGGCAAGGCGCGGCACACAGTGGCGTTCATGTTCGAGGTGGATGACACGGGGCCGGGCATCCCTCCTAAACCTCCTTCCCCCTTCCCCCTTCCCCCCTCTCACTCTTGCTCCCTCTCTCTTCTCCCCACTATCATCCCCTCCTCCATCCCCATATCCCTCCTCCATCCCCATATCCCTCCTCCATCCCCATATCCCTCGCTCCGCAACCCCCACTCCCCTCCCCAACACCCATTCCTCTTCCAGCAGGCGCCACAGCAGGTCCAAGAGCCGCGATGCCAACAGCACAGAGGCAGACGCAGCGGGAGCAGCGGGAGTGGCGGGGGCGGGCGTGGGGGGGAGAGCAGGGTGGGCGGCAAGGGGCGGCGCACAGTGGCGTTCATGTTTGAGGTGGATGACACGGGGCCGGGCATCCCTCCTCCTTACTCTCCTTCCCTCTTCTCCCCTCTCTGCCTTCTCTCCTCTCTGCCCTTCCTTCCTCCCCATCCCTTCTCCCCCAGCAGCAGGCGGCACAGCAGGTCCAAGAGTCGTGATGTGGACAATACAGCAGCAGACGCAGGGGGAGGAGGGGTGGGGGCGGGGGTGGGAGGGGTGGGAGGGGAGCAGCAGGTGGGCGGCAAGGGGCGGCGCACAGTGGCGTTCATGTTTGAGGTGGATGACACGGGGCCGGGCATTCCCGTGCACAAGCGGGAGTCCATCTTTGAGAACTTCCAGCAAGCTGACGTTTCCACTGCCCGCACACACGGTGGCACAGGTGAGTTGGAAAGGTGGGTGGAGTGGTGTGGCGTGGGGTGGGGTTGGCCTCCACTTGTGTGCGACTGGTGGGGGCCAGGCCAGGCATCCCGGTGTACAAGAGGGAGTTCGTCTCTGAAAACTTCTAGCAGGCTGATGTGTTCCACCCTCCCTCCCGATGCAAAGTAACGAGGTGACTTCTGAGTCGACTAAAAAACGAGGTGACTTTTGAGTCGACTCAAAAGTCACCTCGTTACAATGGCACACAACACATTCATCTCTGAAAACTTCTAGCAGGCTGATCTGTTCCACCCTCCCGATGCAAAGTCCTTCCTTCCCACCGTTCCGCTGGTCTCACTCACCATTTCATTCATCCTTCCCACCGTTCCGCTGGTCTCACTCACCATTTCATTCATCCTTCCCACCGTTCCGCTGGTCTCACTCACCATTTCATTCATCCTTCCCACCGTTCCGCTGCTCTCACTCACCATTTCATTCATCCTTCCCACCGTTCCGCTGGTCTCACTCACCATTTCATTCATCCTTCCCACCGTTCCGCTGGTCTCACTCACCATTTCATTCATCCTTCCCACCGTTCCGCTGCTCTCACTCACCATTTCATTCATCCTTCCCACCCTGCCACCATCCTGCTCCCATGTGTTTCTTTGCTGTGCCAGGGCTCGGTCTGGGAATAGTTCGCTCCCTGGTAAGCCACCCCATACGTTTACTTGCTCCCTGCCATCCCTCTCCATTTCCCCTTCCCCTACCCCATCCCCTTCCCCTTCCCTGTCTCCTTTACCTCCTCCTCTCCCTTCCCCTTCCCGTTTCCCAGCTTTTCCCTCCACGTTTTTCCTTCTCTTCTTGCATACATCCTCCCAGCTTGGTTTGTTGTTCCTTTTGCGTTGCCCCTATCCCACCCTTCCTTGTTTCATAAGTAATGCATTACCCCTTACATTCCATCTTAATTGAGCAAAGTCCCTTTTTTTTTTCAAAAGTTTTTGCACAAGGCACCAAAGGGGTCATGTGTTTCACATGTGGTCACTGTGGTCCTTTTACCATGCATGACCACATGTATATGAGTGTCTTTTGAGGCGCCTCAAAAGGTGTTTCACATGTGGTCACTGTGGTCCTTTTACCATGCATGACCACATTTATATGAGTGTAACAGTAAATCTCATTTGTCACCCCATTTGTAAACCCGTCCCTGTTTGTGACCCCGCTTGTAACCCCATGTAACAACAGGTGAATCTGATGGGCGGGTCAATAGCCGTGGTGGACAAGGATGGGCAGGGGGCGCGGTTCCGCTTCGACATGCGGTTTGAAGCGGTGGAGGGCGGTGGAGGGTGGCACAACAGTATGCTTCAGCCGGAGCTGCTGCTGCCCAAGCTGACTGCCGTGGAGGGCGGGCAGGTGAGGAGGAATGGGGGGTTTGGCACGTGAGGAGGAGGGGGGGTGGGAGGGAGGGTAGGTAAGGAAGGGGGTGGTGGAGGGAGGGTGGGAACTGGGGGCAAGAGAGGGGGAGGGTGGATTCAATGGTTGTCTAATTTGTATCCTGTGTTGTTTTATTGCTCTGCAGATTGACTTGCTTCTTGCAGCAGGTTTTTCCAGGGGAGGACAGTGTAGGAGCAGCCATCTCAACTGCTTGTGCCACAGACTCCTCTCTCTCACTTCCCATTCCATCCCCCCCCTTCCCTCATCCCTCATCCCACCGCTTCTCCTCTCTCTCTTCGCGCCTCTCAGGTGCTGCTGGCAATGAAGGAGGACTGTGCCTTGGCAGCCATTGCCACAGCCTGGATGGAGCTGCGCGGGCTCAAAGTGTGGAGCCCAAGCCTCAAGAGGTAGTGCTCACTCTGCCTGCAAGTCTTCTTTTCCCACCTTCTCTCTCCTCATTACATCAGGTGCTGCTTGCAATGAAGGAAGACAGCGCCGGGGCGGCCATAGCCACCGCCTGGATGGAGCGCCGCAAGCTCAAGGTGTGGCGTGCGCACACGTGGCAGGAGATCATGCCAGCTGTCGCCTCCATACTGATCCAGAAGTCGGCCGCCTCGCAGCCCCCCCGCGCCTCGCGCTCCCTCGTGGGCTTCTCTGCTCCGCTCATGCGCAGCTTCACAGCTCTGAGAGGGGGAGGAGGAGGGGAGAAGGGGGAGAAAGGGGAGAAAGGGGAGAAGGGGGAGAGGGGAGGGGAGAAGGGGGAGAGAGGGGGGATTGCTGCTGCGGGTGGAGTGGTGGGGGGAGGAGGAGTGGGAGGTGGTAGTTTTGGCGCCGGTGGTGGTGGCAGCAGCAGCAATGGTGGTGGTGGTGGAGGTGGTGGTGGTGTTGGGAGTGGTGCGGGTGGGTTCAGTCCGATGGTGGATAAAGCGAGGTCGGCTGTAGGCTGGCGCAGCCCCTCCCCTCGATCCCACGACTCCTTACCAGTACCTGTGGTGCCATCCCCCGCTGCTGTAGCAGCAGCTGTGGCAGCGGCTGTAGCAGCAGTGCCAGGCGGACCTGGGGGAGGGGGAGGGGAAGGGGGAGGGGGGACAGGTGGGACCTCCCCTAGACCTTTCACCCCTGATCAGACCCCCCTGTCAGGGCCTATGCAGGTGCAGATGGGGCAGGTGGTATCTGAATCAGGCGCACCTGGGCAGGGGCAGAGAGAGGTTTGGAACCGGCTTCCCTCGCCCTCCCATCCTCTGGGCAACGGGCGCATTCTGAGCAGCCCTGGGCGCTGCTTTGGCAGCCCTGCTGCTGCAAGCACTTTCGGTGACAGCGAGGAGGGGGAGGTTGGGGATGGGGGAGCGGGGGAGGGGGCGGAAGGGGGGAAAGGAGGAGGGGGAGGAGGAGGGTTTGCGGGAGGGAGGGCGATGGGGATGGTGAAGAGTTTTGGCAGCAGCAGCAGCAGGTTGCTGGGGCGTGGTCTGAGCACCAAGTCCCGTCGGTCACTGGAGAAGCAGGGTAGCAGCCGTGGCTCAGACCAGGATCCCTCCTTTTCCAGCCACGGCTCTGCCTCCACCACCACCCCACTCGCTTCTGCTGATGCCGGTCCCGCTGGCACTGGTGCTGCTGCTGGTGGTGCGCTAGGCACGCCCCCCAATGGTCTCGCATCGCTGTCCTTTGACGGGACAATGGGCAGGGAGCAGCAGGGTCTGTTGAGTGGGCCGTTAGCTCATGAGAGCATTGGCTCGCGGTCGCTCGGAGCGGGGTTGCTTGGAGGGAGAGGGGGGGCGGGGGGCGTGGGGTCGGACAAGGATGGCTCGATTGCTGCTGCTGCCGCCGCCGCTGTTGCTGCGGTTGAATCAGAAGGTGCTGACACTGGTGGCGCTGGTGCTGGTGGTGTTGCTGCTGGTGCTGCTGCTGCTGCTGGTGCTGCTCCCGCTGCTGCCACAGCTTCCCGTGGATCCTTCCTCTCTGCCGCATCCCCTTCCCGGGTCGTCCCGGCATCCCCATCCCGGCTCATCCCAGCCTCCCCTCCTTCTTCAGCAGCAGCCCAAGCATCCTCCTCCTCCTCTACAGCCCGGCCGGCATCGAAGCTGATGCTGGCGGTGATAGACGTGTCAATTGTGCCCAGCGTGCACCAGTTCATAGCGGAAGAACTCCATATATTTCGCGCGCGCCTGCAGCACCAGGGGTTCGTGATCGCGTGGTTGGTCGAGCACAACACCTCGGCGGATACCAGGAGGGCGCTCAGAAGGTAGGCTCCGAGAAGGCAGGGCAGCAGGCAGGCAGGCAGGCAGGCAGGCAGGCAGGCAGGCAGGCAGGCAGGCAGGCAGGCAGGCAGGCAGGCAGGGCAGCAGGCAGGCAGGCAGGCAGGTGAGTATGGAAGGTAGGCTCCTCGTCCTCGTCAACAGTCCGGCCGGCATGGAAGCTGATGCTGGCGGTGATAGACGTGGCCATCGTGCCCAGCGTGCACCAGTTCATAGCGGAAGAACTCCATATATTTCGTGCACGCCTGCAACACCAGGGATTCGTGATCGCGTGGCTCGTGGAGCACAACACGTCCGCTGACACCCGGCGCGCGCTCAGGAGGTAAGAGTTCTCAGACAGACGGTAGGTTCTGGCAGGCAGGCAGCAGGCAGCAGGTGGGCAGGCAGCAGGCGGGCAGGCAGGCAGGGCAGCAGGCAGGCAACATCGAAGCTGATGCTGGCGGTGATAGACGTGGCCATCGTGCCCAGCGTGCACCAGTTCATCGCCGAGGAGCTTCACATCTTCCGCGCTCGCCTGTAGCACCAGGGGTTCGTGATTGCGTGGCTCGTGGAGCACAACACGTCGGCAGATACCAGGACCAGGAGGGCTCTCAGACGGTAAGAGATCTCAGACATACGGTAGGTTCTGGAGGGCAGGCAGGCAGCAGGCAGGCAGGGCAGCAAGCAGGCAGGGCAGCAAGCAGGTTGGTATGGAAGCTGATGCTGGCGGCGGTGGTAGAGGGGTGTAATGTTCATTGTGCCCAGCGTGCATCAGTTCATTGCCCCCCGCTCCCGCCGCTCCTTTCCCAACACCCTTTATACGCAGGTCGGGGTGTGCAGTGGCGTCCAAGCCCCTCTATGCGTCGCGCATGGCCCCTCTCCTCGCCCTCGCCACTGCCAGGAACAGTGTTCCGCACTCGAGCTCGCAAATTGACATGCCGCGCACGTTTGGTGGGAGGGGTGGGCGAGGGGCAGATGGGGGAGGCGAAGGGGGGGGCTCGCAGTGGCATCATGGAGAGCCCAACGAGCAGGTGAGAGTATAGTGGTTTGGTTTCTCTGGCCAGTACTTTTTGCCACCCTCTGCTGGCTAGTAGTTTCTCTGCTGGCCCTCGCCACAGCTAGGAACAGCGTGCCGCACTCAAGCAGGTGAGTGAGAGTATAGGGTTTTGTCTCCTCGCCCTCGCCACGGCCAGGAACAGCGTGCCGCACTCGAGCTCGCAGTTTGACATGCCGCGCACGTCCGTGGGAGGGGCAGGCAAGGGGGGGAGGGGGGAGGTGAAGGGGGGGGTTCACAGTGGCATCATGGCGAGGGGAACGAGCAGGTGAGAGTAATGTGGTTTGAGTTCTCTTGGCAACGCTGTTGCTACTCTTTGGTTGGAAAGCCTTGGTTACTTCCAAGTCGACTCAGAAGCCATCTTGAAAGGGCGGTGTGGTTGGTTGGCAATGGCATCATGGTGAGTCCAACGAGCAGGTAAGTGCTGTCTTTCCTCTGACAAGTCTTGTTGTTTCTGTGCTGCTGCTGCCGCCGCCGCTGCTGCTTCCGTTGCCGGTGCCACTCACTCCCGCTCTCCCCCCCTCCCCCATCCACCAGGCGTGGGGGCTGCCAGTGCCAGCAGAGGAGGACGAGTCAGCCGACTCCCCAGCAGCCTCATCCACAACGCTGCGCAACACGGCTGCCGTCTCCGTCCCCTTCTCCCCCTGTCCTCGCCCCTCCGCCTCCACCCCCACTACCGCCACCGCTGCTGGTTCTGCCGCTGGTGGTTCTACCGCTGGTGGGGGGGGAGCGGCTGTGTCTGGGTACCCGCCTCCCTCGGGTCGCGGACCCCCCCTCCCCTCCCCCCACGCTGCTGCTGCTGCCTCCCCACACGGCCTCCCTTCCGGCCGGCCCCCGATTCCCTCGGCGGCGAGTGTGGAAGGCCCCGGCCCGGCCCTAAGTGACGGTGCTACTGGTGCTGGTGCTGGTACTGGCTCTCCTGCGCAGGGAGGAGCAGCGGGAGCAGCAGGGGTGTTGGAGTCGTCTCCTGGCTCGCGGTCAGGGAGGACGCGGCCAGTCAACAGCGGGCTCAAGAAAGGGGTCAGTGCTCCTTCGTTTCTTTTCCTTTTCTCTTCTCCTCTTTTGTTTTCTGGCCCTTTGGGTGAACTGGGGGGGATCAACCTCCCAAGGGTGCTAGAGTTGGTGGTGCTGCTCATGCTGGTGCTGCTGCTGTTGGCTCGCTGGGGCCCAGACGGCCAGCAGCAGCAGCAGGGTGATTGAAGAAGTGTTTTGAGACGTCTCAAAACACTTCTTCAATAGTTGGTGCTGGTGCTCATGCTGGTGTTGCTGGTGTTGCCTCGCTGGGGCCCGGACGGCCAGCAGCAGCAGCGGGAGCAGCGGGAGCAGCAGGGGGGGTGTTGGAGTCGTCTCCTGGCTCGCGGTCAGGGAGGACACGGCCAGTCAACAGCAGGCTCAAGAAAGGGGTCAGTGCCTGTGCCTCTCACCCTAAAACCCCCTCCCCTCCCCCTCTCTCCATGCCCCTTCCCCGCTCCCCCCCCCCTCTCCCCCCCTCTCCCCCCTTCCCTATGCTCCATTCCCTTCTCCCTCTGGCACCCCCCCTCCCCCTCCGTCCCTCCTTTTATCTTGTTTCTTTTCTTTTTGGGGTTTCGGGTGAACCCAGAAGGCCCCCCCCTCCGCCCCTCCTTTCCCGTGCCTCGGATGTTCTCCCCCACCCCCCCACAACTCCCCTCCCCTTTTGAGGCGCCTCAAAATTCGTCTTTTGAGGCACCTCAAAAGTCTTCCCCGTGCCTCGAATGTTCTCCCCCACCCCCCCACAACTCCCCTCCCCCAAGTTATCCTTCTCTGAGGGCCTGTCTGCGAACACGTTAGCAGCTTGTGATGCGCCTCAGAAATGGTCTCCCCCATCCTCCTCAGTTCCTTCTCTCAGCCTCTCCTCTCCGCCCCTTCCCATGTTCCCTTCCACTCCCCTCCCCTCTCTTCCCCCAGGCGTCCTTCTCTGAGGGCTCGTTTGACAACGCGCTGAGGGGCAAGCGGGTGCTGATCGCTGAAGACACGGCTCTGCTGCGCAAGGTGAGGTGGTGGTGGGGCGAATTAGCAACAGGAGATAATGTGGCAATTCGGTCAATGACCTGTTAGCGGACGGGTGGGGTAGGTTACATGCTGGTGGGCAAGCAGGTGGTAATTGCTGAAGACATAGCTCTGCCGCGCAAGGTGAGGCACTGGTGGGGCGGATAAAGCGCTGTGCTGAGAAAGGTGGATGGTGAGGTGAGGAGGCAGTGGAAGATAGGGTCTTGATGTGGTTGATGCTGGGTTAGCAGATGGGTGCGGTTGGTAACGAGCTGGTGGGCAAGCGGGTGCTGGTTGCCGAAGACACGGCTCTGCTGCGCAAGGTGAGGTGGCGTGAAGGAAGGAGTGTGGCGATGAGGGAGGTGAGACGTCTCAAAACCAAAGTGAGATGGTGGGAAATCGCATTGGCAGGCAAGCAGTGCTGTCGTAACGTGGTGGTGGACGTCGAACGATGTGTTAGGGGAGAGGTGGGGTAGGAAGTGCGTTGCGCTGGCAGGGAAGTGGGTGCTGTCTGCTGGCAGGGAAGCGGGTGCTGTCTGCTGGCAGGGAAGCGGGTGCTGTCTGCTGAAGTCACCGCTCTGCTGCGCGAGGTGAGGTGGTGGGAAGTGGCGTGATATTGTGGATGATGATGCGTTAATGGCTGGCCTTCCCCTTCCCACCCAGCCAGGTGGCCATAATTCACATGAAAAGCTCGGCTGTGAGGTGGAGGCGGTGTGTGACGGGCAGCAGCACGCCAATCCTCTCCTGCTACTTCTTCCCATTCGCTCCCCTCCCTCCCTGCCATTCCATTCCTCCATTACCCTCTCCCAGTCCCCCCTCCGCCCAGCCAGGTGGCAATAATCCGAATGCAGAAGCTGGGCTGTGAGGTGGAGGTGGTGTGTGACGGGCAGCACGCCAATCCTCTCGCTCTACCTCCTCGTCCCCACTCCCCTTCTCTCCCCCCACCCCATCAGGTGGCAATAATCCGAATGCAGAAGCTGGGCTGTGAGGTGGAGGTGGTGTGTGACGGGCAGCACGCCAATCCTCCCGATCTACCTCCTCGTCCCCACTCCCCTTCTCTCCCCCCACCCCATCAGGTGGCAATAATCCGAATGCAGAAGCTGGGATGTGAGGTGGAGGTGGTGTGTGACGGGCAGCACGCCAATCCTCTCGCTCTACCTCCTCGTCCCCACTCCCCTTCTCTCCCCCCACCCCATCAGGTGGCAATAATCCGAATGCAGAAGCTGGGCTGTGAGGTGGAGGCGGGTATCAGGCCAAATGCTCTCCCTCCTCTCCACTCCCCTTCCTCCCACTGCTCTTCCCCATCCATCTTCCCCACTCCCCTGCACACCAGGTGGCCATAATCCGAATGCAGAAGCTAGGCTGTGAGGTGGAGGCGGTGTGTGACGGGCAGCAGGCAGTCGATGCGGTGCTGGCCACCTACGCCAGCAACACAGGGCGGTTCGATGCGGTGCTCATGGATTGCCAGGTGCGTGTGCTGCTGATGGCCTGTAGACATGCGTGGGCGTGTGTGTGTGCATGCATTCAGGCGTGCGAGTGAGAGTGTGTGGGTGTGGTTCTGGCGGGCAGCAGCCAGTGGATGCGGTGTTGGCCACCTATGCCAGCAATGCAGGGCGGTTCGATGCGGCGCTCATGGATTGCCAGGTGTGTGTGTGTGTGTGTGTGTGTGTGTGTGTGTGTGTGTGTGTGTGCGTGCGTGCGTGCGTGCGTGCGTGCGTGCGTGCGTGCGTGCGTGTGTGTGTGTGTGTGTGGGCGCGCGCGTGTGTGCGTGCGCGGGTGCGTGCGTGCGTGCGTGCGTGTGCGTGTCTGTGTCTGTGTCTGTACTGCTGTGCTGGTTTCCTTCAGGCATGTATGCGTGGGAGGCTGCATGCATTTCTAGGTGAGTGGGCGTGGGTGATCGAGAGTGTGTGACGAGCAGCAGGCAGTGGATGCAGTGTTGGCCACCTACGCCAGCAATATGGGGCGGTTCGATGCGGTGCTCATGGATTGCCAGGTGAGTGAGCTTGCCACTAGATGTATGTCTGTGCGTATGTGTGTGTGTGTGTGCGCGCGCATGTGTGCGTGGGTGCGTGAGTGGGTGCGTGAGTGGGTGCGTGCGCGGGTGCGTGAGTGGGTGCGTGAGTGGGTGCGTGCGTGGGTGCGTGAGTGGGTGCGTGAGTGGGTGCGTGAGTGGGTGCGTGAGTGGGTGCGTGAGTGGGTGCGTGAGTGGGTGCGTGAGTGGGTGCGTGAGTGGGTGCGTGAGTGGGTGCGTGAGTGGGTGCGTGAGTGGGTGCGTGAGTGGGTGCGTGAGTGGGTGCGTGAGTGGGTGCGTGAGTGGGTGCGTGAGTGGGTGCGTGAGTGGGTGCGTGTACGTGTGCTTGCATGAGCACTCCCCCTTGAATATAAAATGTCCGCACCCCCTTCCCACTCCCCACTCCCCCTTCCTCCCCCCTTTGCAGATGCCTGTGCTGGACGGGTATGGAGCCACAGCAGCCATCAGAGTGGGGGAGGCAGGCAACAAGGTGACTTCTGAGGTGGATCTAAAGTGCGGGCATCCCCTCTCCCTCTCTTGCCCCTCTTCCTCCTCCCCCCCAGATGCCTGTACTGGACGGGTATGGGGCGACAGCAGCCATCAGGGCAGGGGAGGCGGGGACGCCCTTCCACCCGCCCGTAGTGGCGCTCATAGCCCACGCCATGACCAGCAACCAACCACCGCAAGTGGTGCCTCCTTGCTTCTCCCACCCTCCTTCTTTTCCCTTCCTCCGTCACGCCCTCTCTTTCGTCCCTCCTTTCCCCTCTCCCCCTTCTGCCCTACCCCTTTCCTCCTTCCTCCCCCCGGCCCACCAGATGCCTGTGCTGGACGGGTATGGAGCCACAGCAGCCATCAGGGCAGGAGAGGTGGACACACCTTTCCACACGCCCATAGTGGCCCTCACAGCCCACGCCATGACCAGCGATCACCGCAAGTGCCTGGATGCGGGCATGGATGCTTACCTTACCAAACCCATCGATCCTGCACTCATGTCCCACACTCTTCTAGGCCTCATGGCGAAACACCCCGTAGCTGCTGCTGCTGCTCCTCCTCCTGCCGCTGCTGCTGATTCCTGAGTGCCTGGCAGCAATCAATTTCCAACACGCCATGACCAGCGACCACTGCAAGTGCCTGGATGTGGGCATTGACACTTATCTCACCAAACCCATCGACCATGCTCTCCATGTCCCGCACTCTGCTCGGACTCATGGCTAAATACCCTGTAGCTGCTGCTGCGCCTCCTGCTCCTCCTCCTGCGGCTGACTGCTGAGCGTCTGGGAGCAGGCATGCATGAGGGTGTGCATGAGGCATGTCCGTCCGGCCAGTGGGCCACTTCATCTCCTCACCACCTGTATCATATGGTACCGGTATGTCTCTTGCTCTTCCCGCCAGCTTGCTTGCTTTTCTCGCTTCCTCAATGCACCAAGACTATATAATCACGCAATCAAGTGTTGACATGTGTTGTGTTGTCTGAATGGACTATACCTCCACAAGCCTATTATTTTCTATTTGTTCTTGCTATTGAATACCTTTCGTTCTTGAGGTGCCTCAATAGGGAAGCACAGTTAAGCCCTGCGCCATTTCAGCCCCGCCTTGGTTGAATCTGGCCTAACGTTTGTTTATCTCGACAAATGTCAAGCGGCTGGGTGTATATTTGTCGAATTAAAAAAAAATGCCTGGCCATGTTCGCTCTAACCTTGTACTCAGGTGTCCATGGTGTTATTTCGCGTCGTCAAATCAGCACCCATGCTTCCCTCCCACCTGTGCATTATTGGTAGTTTGGTCAGCAAAAGTTTCTGTGTGCATTTCATAGCAATACAGGATGACTTTTGAGTCGACTCAAAAGTCTTTCCTCCTTGCTATGCACTACAGGGTACCTAGAATGATCAACAAAAGATTCTCCGCATGCATTATTTAGCAACGCAAGTCTGGGCGCATTTAGCAGCACTGGCAACATGTGTTTATTTATTCTTATAAATAACAAGCACGGGTTTATCACACAACGTGTACATACCGTAATCACCCGGATAAAAGACCCCCCGCAGTTAAAGACCCCCGGGTCTTTAATACGGGGTGGGGTCTTTTATTACGGTATGTTCGAGTTATACCCCCCATTTTGGGTGAAATCTATACAAGACCCCCCTTTTCCACGGGAAGGGTTTTTTCGCATGATTTTCATTAGTCTACTAATTATCCGGGTGCATTGTAGCACGTTATCTAGCCATCTTCCTACGTACGAATCAGCGGGGGCGACAGCGAGGTCGGGGTAGAAGGGGTTGGGGATGAGCTCCTCCATCTCCTCCTCCTGCACATCCTCAAGCACCTCCACCTCCGCCTTGTCCCGCAGATGAACGAGGATCAGATGATCCCGCAGGTGAGGAATGCTTTCCTCACCAACTCCTCAGGAACGTCGGCCCAGGACTCGTCGATCCACCTGAGTACGAGTTCGGGGGGGGGGGGCTTCTTCAGGTTGCCTGCGAGCAGGGCTGATTTTATCAGGGTAATTACCCTGATTTCAGGGTGATTCCAGGCTTTCCACTTCGTGGAGTCTGAAATTTCAGAGTTAATGAATTTTCAGCCCTGATCCAATCAGAGTAATAGTTTAGCTATCCCTGATTTTGAGTACATTGTAACAGACTAGGCTGTTAGTGGACCCCGACTTAACAGAGTATCGACTCTGTGACTTATCGAGAGGAAGTTTCTCGGAAGTTTCCCTCCGATGACCCCGCCTTGGATTGATCGCAGTGATCCCCCCACATGTGCGTAATCCCCCCCCTTCCCTCTTTATCGAGAAGAAGTTTCTTCGAAACTTCGTTCTGATACACCTACCATCGAGATCGCGCTAATCTGCAATGTCAGATATACTTTGCTGGGATTGGTCGAAATAGGCTCTGACAGCGGAAATTTTTGACTCGAACAGGTGTGACTCGCCCGTTCGGTCGTTACACTCGCTCCAGAAGGAACGCCTCTGAGGGTGACTAACTACAGTCGCAGCATGTCTGATGCATGCCATCTGAAGAGATCCGATTGGGCATGGTAAGACAGGGAAACGTTACACTCGCACGCCAGATAGGTCAATCACACCCGCCCTGCACAAATCAGTCGAGTGTACAGCCAGCGGGAAACACAGCGCGCAGACTTTATGGATGGTGGGGATTTTCTCCCCGGTAACAAAGCGCGCGTTACTACTCTGATGTTCAGTTCTTGACCCTGAACAATCAGAGTTAGCTACTTTACAACCCTGAGCAATCAGGGTACTGCTTTTCTGGAAAATGTGCACCCATAATAGAGGGAGAAATTTTTCCCCGGAATCAGGGAGGCTTAAAATGAAACGTCAGCCCTGCCTGCGAGTGGCAACCAAGAGCAAGGGGTGCGAGGTCAGTGGGGAGAAAACTGGCGAGGTGCACACTGGCTCGGAGTGGGGACGGGGACTCACCAGCGGGCGTCTTGAAGGTGATTCCATCCTCCTCGAACCAGGTTGAGTAACGGTGGTGGATCCCCGCTTTGAATGCGCGGTTTATCGACACGTCGAGGGGTTGCACCAGCGGGGTGCAGCCACCAGGGATCACTGCACAAGTGATCTTGAAGAGGCGCATCGTTTGGCCGACTCCTTCGGTGAGGTGGCCCCTGTAGGAGTCTAGCACCAGTAGCGCATCCTTGCGGCTGCCGCCCTCGTCCCTCAACGGCCGCAAGAACGGGACCAGCATTTGGGAGATCCAGTCCTCGACCAAGCTCTCGTCCATCCAGCCTCTTGTCTGAGCGCGGATCACGACACCTGCCCACTCAACAACGCCCGTGTTAGACAGCTCATTGCATCACGGGAAGGGGAAACGAAGCTCGGTACTGAAGACCACTCACCTCTAGGGACTTGAATCTTGGGCAGGGTCTTTTGCTTGAACACAACGTACGGCGGGAGCTTCATCCCGCTAGCCGTCACTGCCAGCATGACAGTGACGCGCTCCTTCTCGTACCCCGCGGTACGAACGTGCACTATGCGCGCACCCTTCATCTCGAGAGTCCGCTCCGTCGGCATCTCGAGGAAGAGGGGTGTCTGGTCGGCATTGACAATCAAAGTGGCCGGGTAGCCGTTGAGAACGCGCATCTGCCTCACGAATTCCCATAAGGACTCCACCTTAGCCTTGCAATCTGCATGTAACATCAACGGAAATGGTGTGAGTGACTGTGAATTCGTGAGACCACGTGCGACGAGACAACAGGGTGCTCACCGTC
Source organism: Closterium sp. Naga37s-1 (assembly GCA_947471745.1). NCBI lineage: Eukaryota > Viridiplantae > Streptophyta > Zygnematophyceae > Desmidiales > Closteriaceae > Closterium > Closterium sp. Naga37s-1. The sequence goes on from CANJKZ010000735.1 coordinate 6,281,216, forward strand.
GGCTAGTTTCTGTCCCATTTTCATCTTCACACGCTTCGCTTAAGGACCACCTGACGCGGAAGCGCCAAGTCTAGCGGTTTGAGGCGCGCCAGTCCACCCTTGGGTGGCGCTGCGTCATGTACGTTGTACTCCACTTCTGGATCATACTCACAGAAACGGGCAGTCCCTTAACGCGGTGCACCAGGAAATTACGGTACACAGCCCTCTCCATGAAGGGCCACTTCGCCTTACGGCTCGCACCAACTAGGCGACGGTGACACCCCGCGGAAACAAGCAGACGCTCCTTCAGCTTCCGCCACTCACGTATCTGCTTCGGCTGAATGTTGGCGAGCCTCGCCAGGCCACGAATGCTGAGATCTGGCTACGTGTCTAACATCGCCAGCCAGTAAAGCTTTTCCCTGGCTGTGTAGGCGTGCCTCGCCTTCTTCGTCATACGGTGGCGAGGCGAGGGAGGGGCAGCGTCCACCACTCTCTTCTTCTTGCCTTGCGGCCTACTAGACTGCGGAAACACAGGGACCTTCACTTTGGGGAGTGGAGATCGAGGGGCACGAGTGCTACCCGAGGTCTAGCTCGAGGATTGAGAGTTCGTCGGCATCACAGGCCTCGGCGACTGCCTAACACGCGAGGATTCACGGACGGGTGTGACGCGAGGGCGACGCGAGTGCGATGTCCCTGAATCTGGAGACGTAACCATGATAGCGGGATGCTAAACGGGGAAGTGACGAGGTGTGCCACAAGTCTAGACTCTTTATCTTGCATAGATTAAGCAGCCGCGATCATCGTGTAGGTGGTGAGAAACATGGCGGCGTGTGAGTGCGCATCTATTGCCAGAGACGTGACTTTGGATGTGCTAAGGAACAAACCGTGCTCTTTCTGGCGACGTGCCACCACCCCACGCAGCGTGCATGGGGTGGTGTTGCCGAGGAGGCAACGCTCGGCGCGCTTGGCCGTGACCACATCAATCGCGGCAGTATCAGACGTCGTGGCAACCAGCGACGCTGGGCCAATCAGTAAGGCCCAATCAGATTCATCAGTGAAGTGGCCCCCAAGCCTCGAAGAGCACATTATCGTGGGATGGGTCTATTTTACAAACGGGGCAAACATGTACAACATGCAGGTGTTTCATTTAAACATTTAAAACTAAATACTTATGTGTACACCCTGGTCTTACAAAATTAGCTACACTATATATAGACCCCCCTGATTTTTTTCTTGAAATTTTCATAAGACCCTAGGGTATTTTATCCGGGGGACTATGGTAGAAACGATGTACACTATCATTTGCGATCTCACATGCGATCCAAGGCAGGAACATGCATAATATGGCCTTTCTCTTGGCGAAACTGAGGATCAATTTCCTTGAAAAATAGTTGCTGCTGCTTGCAGCAGCATCTTATTGTGTTTGCGGGGATATCAGCTGGCCAAACATGTAGACCCCCTCTTGTTAGCTCGGTAGGAGTCAATATCCGGAAGAGCCTCAGAAACAGACTTTCATTGTGTTCGAGGGGATATCAACTGCCCGAAAATGTATACCCCCTCTTGCTCCTCCCTGTCACCGTCCTTCTCTCCCCCATCCTCACCCCCGGAGCCACGCTCTGCCTCCACGCCTTGGCTGCTATTGCCTTGTAGCGTGAGCGCGCCTGGCCCAAAATTTGTGACCTCACTGCTCCTCCCTTGTAGCGTGGGTGTGTCAGCCCCACTAGGGAAAGGAGTGGCTGTAGCAGCTGCCGCTCCCCTGCCTGCCGTTTCTCCCTCTGTACCAGCTCCAGCCGGCTGTAGCGCAGCTGCTTGTCTCTCAAGCCCAGCCCAAGCAGCAGCCGAAAAAGGCGAGGTTGCAGCGGCTGCTATTCCCACGCCAGCCACTTCTCCACCTGTACCAGATCCTGCTGGCTGTAGCGCAGCTGCTTGTCTGTCAAGCCCAGCCCAAGCAGCAGCTGAAAAAGGACCGGCTGTAGCGGGTGCCATTTCTCCCGCAGTGCAAGCTCCTGCCGGCTGTAGCGCAACTGTGCTTGGCCCGATGGTGGCCCAAGCAGCAGCCGAAAAAGGACCGGCTGTAGCGGCTGCCATTTCGCCTACAGTGCCAGCTCCCACTGGCTGTAGCGCAGCTGTGCTTGGCCCAAGCAAACCCAAAGCAGAAGCGTCAAGGAAAGGGGAGAATCCTTGGGGGAGGAGCGAGTGTTGCCCTGCCTGCAAGGTGCGAAGGTGCATGTGTTGGCCTGTCTGCAAGGCACGAAGGTCCATGTGTTGGCCTGTCTGCAAGGCGAGGAGGTGCATGTGTGCGAGGAGAGCGGGTGGGAAGACTTGGTGGGTGGAGAGTCGCAGTGTGTCGAGGGGGGATGGAGGGGCGGCAGGATGAGATGTTGGCGCAGCAGCAGGAGCAGGAGGAGCAGCAGTGGCAGCGGCGGTGGCAGCAGCAGCGTTGGCAGCGGCAGCAGCATCATAGAGTAAAGGAGTTGCAGCAGCAGCATCATGGATGGACGGAGCAGCAGCCATGGGTCCGCGGCCCAGCATATGGTCAACCACGAGTCCCTGCGCCCATGCACTGGTGGCAAGGGCAGGAGCATCATGGATTGAAGGAGAGGCCATGGGAGCATGAGCAGCAGGAGCATCATGCATTGAAAGGGCAGCAGCCATGGGTCCTCGCCCCAGCATATGGTCAACCACCAGTCCCTGAGCCCATGCACTGCGTGGCACCACCATGCGATTGCTGTCTGATGACACTCGCAGCACTGGCAGACTCTCCACTGACATGCCCATGCCGTCATTGTTGCCGTTGTTGCTGCTGCTGTTGTTGCCGCCCGTAGAAGCCACTCCTCCTGCCGCTGCTCCGGCCGAACCTGCTTTGGCCGAGCCTGCTCCTGCCGAGCCTGCTCTTGCCACTCCTGCTCCGACCGAACCTGCTCGAGCCTCCGCACCAGCAGTTGCTCCGGCCGCAGCTGCTCCCGCCCCAGCAACAGATGGGCTGGGTCGTCTTGCTGGATAACTTACAAGGCTCGCCGAACCTGCAGGGTCGGGACCGTGGTTAGCAGGCCTGGCCCCAGGCACACTGGAGGATGCAGGGAAGATGCTAGCTCCAGAGGTGGGGAAAGCGCCAGGGGAAAGGGGAGATGGTGCACCCAGGTTGCTGCGAAGAGGAGGCGCTGTGTGTGCGCGCGGGAATGCGTGGAAAGGAGGATCTGCTCCTGTTGCTGCTGCTGTTGATGCTGCTGTGGATGCTGTTGTGGATGCAGCAGCGGCAGCCATGATTGAGGAGAGGAGGGAGAAATTGGGGAGAGCTATGCTTGCCGCTGCTGCTGCTCGGGCAAGCGCGTTGGGTCGGGGTTGGGACAGCGGGTGACGTTCTGTGGCAGAGGCCGTGGCAGGGGCTGTGGTAGTGGTAGCAGTAGGAGTAGTAGCAGCAGAACGAGTGGCAGTAGCATTAGCAGGAGCAGGAGCAGTAGCAGGAACAGGAGCAGGAGCAGTAGCAGTGGCAACAGGAGCAGTAGCGCTGGTGCTTCGACGGACCTTGAGGGAACCAAGCGCTCTACTGATTGTACTGATGCGGGTAGTAGTAGCAGCAGCAGCAGCCGTTGCTGCTGCCGCTACTGCTGCACCTGATGCTGCAGCATGTGATGTTGATAGTTTGCATTGCCCACTCAGGCTGCTTGTGCTTCCTTCTGCTGCTGCTCCTTCTGCTCCTAATGCTGCTGCTGCTTCGTACAGACTCCGATTCAAAGGCTCGGACCCGGGCCTGTGAGCGTGAGCTTCAGGCCTTCCGAACCTCTCAGTCCAAGCCTCGGGCCAACCAAACCTCCGAGCGTGAGCCTCGGACCCAAACCTCGGACTTAGAGCCTCGGACTCAGGGTGGGCAAACCGCTGAGCCACTGTTGCCATCCCTCGTTGCCTCATAATGGCTTCAGCTATCGCTGCTGCATCCAAACCACCACCAGGAGCACCAGCAGCAGGAGGAGCGGCAGCAGTATTGGTGGGGCCTGCAGCGGTGGTGGTGGCAGTAGTAACGGGGGTGGTGGTGTGAATCTGCATCTCCCTTCGCAACTGCGCATTCATTTCAAAAGTCCAGCGACTTTCACGAGTGGGCGAAGGAAGACGCCTGATCAAGTCCGACAGCTGAGACGACGTCTGTCCTGCTCCTTTAGACACGGCGGGGGCGGCTGCGGCGGCGGCTGCAGCGGCTGATGCGGCGGCGAATGAAGCGGCCCTGCTAGCATGATGGGCCGTGGCGGCTGTGGATGAAGTGCGACCGCTCGCGCCGACGCGTCGTCGCTTGGTTGGACTCGCGCGACTCGTCTTCTTCGCTGGGCTTGAGTTGATGTCGATGCATCCTCGGGTCGCCGTGATTTCCGGCGATGAGCGTTTCTTCCGGGATTTCAATCTGACCAGGGGATCGCACGGTAATCATCAATGTGAGGAGGGTTTTCCGTTAGTATCGGAGTAACAAAGCACGGCGGACGTTGATTTTGAACGGCGGTCGCGAGAAAACGCATCTCGTTGATGATTTCGAAATCAAATTGCGTTGACAATCGTGGCTGCGCGAAAACTTACGATGCCGATGATGAAACGCGACGCGATGGCTCCGAATGTCGTCGACTGAATTTCACGTCGCCGTCGTCGTCGTCGTCGCGGTCGCCTTCGCTGTCGCGCTCTGCTTTTACTAATCCCTTGCGGTCGCCCGGCGGCGACGAGTGCGACGGCTTCACGCGAAGCTCTCCGTAAGGCTCTTTGAATTGCTGAGGACGGTTCAGCCCGGTGGTGCTAGTAAGATCAACGGACGGGCGCTGCGGTTGCTCGTTGCCGGAGCTATTTCCGCCGCCGCCGCGTCCGTCGCGGTGGAGCATTCTCAACAATTCCGTCTCGATATGGTCGTGCACTAAGCTTTGACGATCTCGACTTGGATTCGAGATTAGTCGGTTCGCTCTTGATGAGCTGGGCTTGCTCATACTACAAGTACCGACAGCTACGGAATATTCACGGGAAACAATCACGCTTGAATCACGGGTGCAGCAGAGTGCTCTGAGATATGAGGATACGCAAATCTGCTGAGAGCTGGAAGAGGTAAGTCGAGGCCTGATAATGTTGCTTCTAACCACGCTGTGCCTGCCAGGACGAGAAGCGTTTGTGTGAAAAGCGTGGACTCGAGGAGTCTGGATGGGTGGAAGTCGAGATGCTGAACAAGGGCCCTTGATTTCGGGTATTTCACCCTCAGTCATGGCAAGATTATGGACTTCTGCTGGGCACTAATTGCTGGGATGACCCTCGCAAGTTTCGGTAGCAGATTTAAATCCCCAGACATTTATTGATATTTGTATTAAAGCACCCGAGAGGCTTAAGATAAAGTGCCTTCCAATATCAGTACAGGCTTCTGAAGCAGTTTGCTAAGCGTGTGTAGAAGGCACAGTGCCACGGACACGCTTTTACTTCTGTACCTCACCTCCTCGTGGACTGGAACGCACTCTAAGCTACCCGAAATTAAGTGACCCTTGTGAGCTTTGTGTGTGGATATTGGTATATCCTTTTCAATCAAATCCATTGCGACCATTCTGCCGTGATACACTTGAGCTTTGCTGAGTTGAGCAGAAACGACTGAGGCCGTGTCGTGTCTCATGAGGGAATCCGATTGCGATTTGGAGGCATTTGCGCTCCGTAATTTTCTCGCTAGCTCGCGGCGCGGAATTCCAGTCATTTTTCAGGTTGCCGAAGGGTGTGTGCACAAAAAAGGAAGTGCATGATTTTTCAGGTGCAGCACAGTTTGCGGTTTCATATAGATACCGTGTCCCCCAAACATTGGCCAAGCGTCAGGACAATCGCGTGGAGCTGGCAATGCTGGGAGCCACGTCACATAGCAGCAGCAGCGGCAGGGCATTGCTTCTCTCTCAACCAACAGCCTCACTATCTTTGTCGACTCCAGCTCGCTCTCAGTTCAAACCAGACACAATCAACAAATGGTCCCCTCCCCAGCATATGTGCAACCTCAAACAATTCAAATTCTGCTCTGTTGAATCGGTCAGTCAGCGTCTTTCAACACGCATCAACCCATCACGAGCTCATTGGTCTGTTTTTATGTCATCAGCTGTTGGAAAAGGCACTGCACAGTCCCTCAGTTCGTTCCCATTTTTGTAGCATTGAAACTGTAGTCTGAACTGCTTTCAGTGTTTCCATTGGAACCTCACGGGGTACTTGCCCGCTTGATTCTAACCCAAGGCTGTTTCTCATTTGACTTCATTCCCTTCAGAAGATTGGACCGAGTTCCATTTTCCAGGTGAGCTGCAATGTTCGTGACAGCAAGGAACAGCAGGGGAATGCATTACAGGATTGCGGTGCAGTGATGGAATGAACACACACCTGTGGAATCTATCGATCGCGACACGCGGAACCACATGATGATGAAGGACTTGTTGCAAAAAGCTGCAAGAGGTGTCCTTGTATATTTCCATAAAGCCAAGCAGCTATGCCTGATGGACAAGCTGGTCAAGGAATGCATAAAATCCTGCAGTACAACTGGCTGGCTGAAAGGCAGAAACTGAAAATCGGTTTGGACCAGAGAAAATGTACAGTGAGTACAGTTGAACTGCCAAACCCTCTCTTTCGAATTTCTTCAGCTGCCCGATCTCGTCCAGAATGCTGTCACGCCGAGTGACGTCATGTGCCAACCGAATGGTATCGGATACGGCTGATATATCAGCAGTTGACCAGATTTGTCACGTGCCAAATGGACTCGAGTAATAATAGTAGGGCCCACAACTGCGAAGCATCCCACCATGATCTTCCAGTCCATTCGATGCTGCCTTCCCTACTTTCGTCCTTTTGGGTTTCGCAAATGAATGACGCAAGTGCAAAAGTTAAATTACTCATTGGCCAGGCTTTTTTGTTTATGCTTAGGTTGGGATCCATAATATATCTCATTGTGCTAAGGTACACCCTCAGGCATTGCCACATGAATACGTAGATTCTTGGTTTCTCAGAGGCACCTTTCCCATCAGATTTCAGCTTTCACCCAAACCTAGTTTTGAAAGACAAACAGCCCTGGCACTTTCTTCTAGAACTCTACCGTATCTAGACTCTCAGCCTTGCATTGACTGCAGCGTGTAGGGCTTTATTCGACAATGATTCAGTAGGCACGAGAGAAAATAGCCCGCTCTGTGGCAGGTTTCCCTGTAAAGAAGCACGTGGCATCGGACAGCTTTGGCTCGAATGGGAAGCAGCGCAGGGTGGCTCCTGTCTCCTCCTTCACCCGCTGCTCGTCCTCGTTACTGCCGCATGCAATACAGGAACAAAAACAGGAAATGATTTTTCTTTTCCGAATTATCAGCAGCGCAGGGCCCCTCACCTCCCCCCCCCCCCCCACCACCTCACCTCACCCCTCCCCAACGCTCTCACCTACCTGCCCACAGCCCACGCGCCCACTTGCTGCTGGCAATGGCTTCCTTCAATCCCTCATACGACGCCACCTCCACAATATGGCTATCTCTTCACACCACTACATCTGCCAGCACCGCACCTTACCCCATCCCATCCCTCCCTAGCCTTCTCACCTGCCGGCCCAGGGCCCGCGCGCCCACTTGCTGCTCTCGCCTCACCGCTCTCACCGCACCTCACCCCACCGCACCCCTCTCACCTGCCGGCCCAGGCCCTTGAGCCCACTTGCTGCTGGCAATTGCCACCATTAGCTCGTCGCCACCTCCACAATATGGCTAACCCTAAACGCCACTGCATCCGCCAGCATGCCATCCTGCACCTCCCCCCTTTCCACCCTACCTGACCCCACCCCACCGCACCCCACCCCACCTCGCCCCACTGCTCTCACCTGCCGGCCCAGGGTCCCCGTGCCCATTTGCTGTTGGCAATAGCAGCCTTCAGCTCATCATAACTCGCCACCTCCACAATATGGCTGTCTCTGAACGCCACTGCATCTGCCAGCATGCCATCCTGCACCTCCTGCAGCAGCGCCTGCACATGAGACACCAGCTCCCGCCCGTCGCCGTCCATCGACACCCCAAACTGTTTCCCCTGCTTCCCCGGGCGGTCGCGCCTCGCTGTCACGACTGTATTGGCCGCCACGTCCCGCGGGCCGATCTCGATGCGCACAGGAACGCCCTGGGGGGAGCGATGGGGGAGAAGGGATGGGAAGTGATAAGGAGGAAGGGGAGGTTAGAAGAGTGAAACACAGTGCCTTGTTGTCACAACGACCGTATTTGAGGGGGTGTGCTGCTCCGTCTTATCGAGCTTCAACGAGCACCGTGAGTCCACACTAGAAGAATTCGCTAAACCCAACAAATCACTTCCAGACCCACCTTCATTTCCCAGAAATTGAACTAGAACCCGGGCGTGCGCTGCTCCGTCTTATCCAGCTGCACATGAACACCGTCAACCCACACTATCACCAAGAGTTTGCTAAGCCCAGCATTACACTCGCAGCCAATAGTCCCCACAAGCCCACCAGCCCACCTTCATTTCCCAGAAATTGAACTTGAACCCGGGCGTGCGCTGCTCCGTCTTATCCAGCTTCACTCTCACCCCCGCTGCCCGCAGCATCCCCTCCGCCCGCCCTGCTGCCTCCAGCACCGCCTCTTTCTCGCCCTCCGCCTTCCATATCGGCACTATCACCACCTGTCAAAGGAAAACAAGGAGGTTGGATTTGAGTCACGCATAAGTACCACACACAAGATACACACATAGTGGGGCCATTAGTGGGTGTGGTGAAAGGTACCCCCTCTGCCTGACCTGCTGCTTCCTGCACCACCTCTTTCTCATTCTCCGCCTTCCATATCGGCACAATCACCACCTGCAGCACGGGAGGGGGGTGGAAGGGGGTGAGGAACAGAAAGAGTGGGGCCAGCAAGGAAGCTCCCTCCGCCCACCCTGCTGCCTCCAGCACTGCCTCTTTCTCGCCCTCTGCCTTCCATATCGGCACAATCACCACCTGCAGCAGAGGGGTAAGTGCGTGAGAGACACGCACACATTACGGCCTTGAGTTAGTTTTGAGACGTCTCATTACGGCCTTGAGTTAGTTTTGAGACGTCTCATTACGGCCTTGAGTTAGTTTTGAGACGTCTCATTACGGCCTTGAGTTAGTTTTGAGACGTCTCATTACGGCCTTGAGTTAGTGTGGTGAATAAATATCCCCTCCGCCCGCCCTGCCTGCTGCCTCCAGATTTTAGAGGCGCCTCAAACATCGGCACGGGATTCAAAAGGGATGAGCCACACAATCGTGCTTGAGCCATAGGCTACCACGACTAGGAGCAAGTACCTAAACAGGAGCTAGGTTGGACGGTAGCTTGGGCCCCATGTCGTCCCATGCCCCATCTCCGCCCCCACCATGCGCACGCTCACCCCCCACCCACCTTTCAAGCACACCATCCTTCCCATCCCATGTGCCCTCCATTCATGCAGCACAATGGCCCACAAAGAACACTCACCAGAACAGGGGAGGGTGGGGGGGGGGGGTGCAATGCACTCACCTGAACAGGAGCGAGGATGGACGGTAGCTTGAGCCCCATGTTGTCGCCATGCCCCATGATCACTGCCCCCACCATGCGTGTGCTCACTCCCCAAATCCCTTCTGGCACAATCACTTGAACAGCGGCAACTCACCTGAATAGGCATGAGGTTAACTGGCAAAGTGACCGGCAGGAACAAAGTACCTGGACAGGCGCGAGGTTGGGAGGCAACTTGAGCCCCATGTTGTCGCCATGCCCCATGATCACTGCCCCCACCATGCGCGTGCTCACTCACTCCCCACCCCCCTATTAGCATACTCCCATCCCATGTGCCCTCCGCGCATGCGGCAAATACCTGAACAGGCGCCAGATTAGGTGGCAGCTTGAGCCCCATGTCGTCGCCATGCCCCATGATCACCGCCCCCACCATGCGCGTGCTAACTCCCCAACTCGTCTGCCACACATACTGCTGCTCGCCTGTCTCTGCCAGGTACTGGTGGGGGGAAGGGAGGCGAGGAGAGAGCAAGGAATCAGCAATTGGGAATGTGGAGTGGGCATGAGAGTAGAGAGGCACCAAGCGCGTGCTCACTCACTCACTCCCCAACTCGTCTGCCACACATACTGCTGCTCGCCCGTCTCTGCCAGGTACTGCCAGGTACTGCCAGGTACTGCCAGGTACTGGTGGGGGGGTGTGGGGTGGTGGGGGGAAAACAAACATGACAACATAAAAATCGGTACATTATGAGTGCGGGACCATGCGAGTGCACCATGCGAGTGCACCATGCGAGTGCACCATGCGTCTGCCACACGTACTGATTCTCGCCCGTCTCTGCCAGGTACTGGCAGGAGGGGAGGGATGGGACGCGAGAGGAAAGTGAAAACAGAACAACGGAGTTGCCTTGCCAGCATGTGAGCATGCACACACACACACACACACACACACACACACACACACTCCCTCACTCACGCACTCACACTCACTCACACACACTCACTCACTCACACTCACACACACACACACACACACACGCCTTGACAAAGTTTTGGCCCAGAAAATGGCTCGTGCCGGCCTGCAGCACCCTCCTATCCCCCGCCACTGCCTCGATCATGTAGGTCGTGTCGGCACCCACCTTCCTTCCTTCCCCATCCCCTCCCTTGTTCCACTCCACCCTTCACCTTGGTGCCAAACGCCTTGGCGAAATTCTGGCCTAAGAAACGACTTGTCCCGGCCTGCAGCGCCCTCCTATCCCCCGCCATCGCCTCAATCGTGTAGGTCGTGTCAGCACCCACCCACCTCCCCTCTTTCCCCATCCCCTCCCCGCTCCTCTCCCATCACCTTGGTCCCAAACGCCTTGGCAAAGTTCTGTCCCAGAAAGTGGCTCGTGCCGGCCTGCAACGCCCGCCTGTCCCCCGCCATCGCCTCAATCGTGTAGGTTGTGTCGGCGCCGGCAAAGGTCTCGTTGGGCGACTTGCGGCCCACTATCACCGGCACTGCCGCCTGCTCCCATGCAAACTGCCTGTATACCTCCACCATGCGCAGAGCCTGGGAGGGTAGGGCGGGAGGTGGGGAGGGGGATGAAGAGAATAACGTGGGTAGCGAGGGAAGGGGACGTTGGGCGACTTGCGGCCCACTACCACCGGCGCTGCTGCCTACTCCCATGCAAACTGGGGAACGAGGGGGGGTTGCGGGGGAGGAGGGTGGGGAGGGAAGTGAGGAGGGGAATGGGGGAGGAGGGTGTGGTGGTTAGTGGGTGGGGAATGGGCACTATCACCGGCACGGCTGCTTGATCCCATGCCAGCCAACTGCCTGTATACCTCCACCATTTGGAGAGCCTGGGGGAGGGACGTAGGGAAGGGGGAGGAGGGTGCGGTGGTGAGTGGGCGGGTGGGCGACTTGTGCCCCACTATCACCGGCACGTATGCTTGCTCCCATGCAAACTGCCTGTATACCTCAACCATTCAGAGGGCCTGGGAGGGGCAGATGGGGAGAGGGAGGAGGGTGGAGGGTGGAGGGTGTGGTAGTGGAAAGCCCCCTCCCTGTGGCGCTCAACCCAACCCACTGCCCTGGTTTGGGAACTCCCACCCCTGCCTTCTTACATGTAAACCCCCAATAGAACTTGCTCCCTCCCTCCTTCCCTCCCTCCTTCCCTCCCTCCTTCCCTCCCTCCTTCCCTCCCTCCTTCCCTCCCTCCTTCCCTCCCTCCTTCCCTCCCTCCTTCCCTCCCTCCTTCCCTCCCTCCTTCCCTCCCTCCTTCCCTCCCTCCTTCCCTCCCTCCTTCCCTCCCTCCTTCCCTCCCTCCATCGACCTTGCTTCCCTTCCCTCCTTCCGTTCCGTCCCTACCTCCCATGCTCCCTTCCCCCCCTCACCTCCCATGCTCCCTTCCCCCCCTCACCTCCCATGCTCCCTTCCCCCCCTCACCTCCTCCTCGGCCTCCTCCCTGCTGGTGTGCGCCGTGTGCCCCTCCTGCCACAGGAACTCCAGAGTGCGCACAAACGGCCGCGTGCTCATCTCCCACCGCGTCACGTTCGCCCACTGGTTGATCAGCAGAGGCAGGTCCCTGTAGCTTTGGATCCACTGGGCGAACATGTGGTTCACAATGGTCTCGCTGGTGGGACGGACCTGGAAGTGAGGCAGAGGAGGAAATGGTAATTTGGAAGAGGGGAATTAGGGAGGATGAAAGAGGAGGGTTGATCAATAGAGGCAGGTCCCTGTAGCTTTGGATCCACTGGGCGAACATGTGATTCACAATCGTCTCACTGGTGGACGAACCTGGAACGAGGAACAAGGAGCAATGGGAAAGAAGAGAGTGAGGGAGAATAAACACGGGCAGCACGGGCAGAATGAAGACAGAGGGTAGGTTGCATCCATCCCTCTCTGAAAGCTCTTCCCTTCCCCTATAGTCACACAGAGCACAGCACACTCACCAGTGCATGTGCAGTGCATCCATCCCACAAAAAGTCACACAGAGCACAGCACACTCACCACCAGTCTCTCTTGAAGCTCCTTGCCTCCGCCTATAGTCACACACACACACACACACACACACACACACACACACAACACTCACCAGTGCATGTGCAGTGCATCCATCTCCCTATAGTCACATAGACCACAGCACACTCACCACCAGTCTCTCTTGAAGCTCCTTGCCTCCGCCTATAGTCACACACACACACACACACACACACACACACACACAGAACACTCACCAGTGCATGTGCAGTGCATCCATCTCCCTATAGTCACACTCATAGAGCACACTCACCACCAGTCTCTCTTCAAGCTCCTTGCCTCCGCCTATAGTCACGAGTGCCAGCTCAGGAGAAAAGCCCTCCACGTGTGATGCCTCTTTTTCGATAAAAGAATACGGGATGAACTGAAGGGGGTGGGGAGAAGGGCAGGGAAGAGAGGGGGGGGGGGGGAGGGAGTGGAAGAGCGGGTGTAAATGTTGGAAGGGGTTATGGAAGGGTTTAACACAGACAGCCTGTATATGACAAATTCGTGCAAATACCATATAGTTCAATAGCATTCTTGCAAATAGCGTAACGTTCAATACGAGGGGCGTAATCTCAACAAGCAGGGGAAAAGGGCGGAGGGACGGAGGAGATGGGGGATGGAGGGGAGGAGGGGGGAGATTTCAAAAGGTCGAGAAATTTCAATGGGATTTCACTCACCTGTGAAAAGTACATGTTCTCGTGGCCGTCTCCTTCAACTTGCACAAGGCATTCATATCACCCCACCCCACCATCCCCGCTCTTTCCCAACCCCCCCCCTCTCTTCTTCCGCCCCTCCCTCCCTCCCTCCCTCACCTGTGGGAAGTACATGTTCTCGTGCCCCGTCTCCTTGAACTTGCACGCATTGCATTCATATCAAACCCACCATTCTCCCCCGTTCCCCCCCTCATGCTCCCCCGTTCAGCGTCCTCCGCCCCTCCCTCCCTCACCTGTGGGAAGTACATGTTCTCGCGCCCCGTCTCCTTGAACTTGCACGCATTGCATTCATATCAAACCCACCATTCTCCCCCGTTCCCCCCCTCATGCTCCCCCGTTCAGCGTCCTCCGCCCCTCCCTCCCTCACCTGTGGGAAGTACATGTTCTCGTGCCCCGTCTCCTTGAACTTGCACGCATTGCATTCATATCAAACCCACCATTCTCCCCCGTTCCCCCCCTCATGCTCCCCCGTTCAGCGTCCTCCGCCCCTCCCTCCCTCACCTGTGGGAAGTACATGTTCTCGTGCCCCGTCTCCTTGAACTTGCACGCATTGCATTCATATCAAACCCACCATTCTCCCCCGTTCCCCCCCTCATGCTCCCCCGTTCAGCGTCCTCCGCCCCTCCCTCCCTCACCTGTGGGAAGTACATGTTCTCGTGCCCCGTCTCCTTGAACTTGCGGTCCAGCCATGACTGGCAGGGTTTCGGGGTTAGCCGGGGGTTTTCGGGGACAGGAGGAGGACAAGAGGGGTTTGCGGGACGGATTAAGGGGAGAGAAGAAGGAGTTGGAGGGACATGATTCTGGGAGTGAGGAGGGTTGGGGTGTAAACAGAGTTGTTTTGAGACGTCTCAAAACAACTCTGTTTACACGGATTAAGGGGAGACAAGAAGGGGTTGGAGGGACATGATTCTGGGGAGTGGGGAGGCTTGGGGCGGATCAGGAGGGAGGGTTTGAAGGAAAATTTCGGAACATTCGAAGATAGATGCATTCATATTCGCACATGCATGCATACACTTGAGGTTTTGAAACGTCTCGAAACACGAATGCGCGCACACACATCCATGAACGCACATGAATGGGCCTGTGAGAAATCATTGAAATTTCTCAAAAATCGTACCTGCGGGCGGAGCCACCAGCCACAATGTATGAAACGCATGCGCAACGATTCGTGTTTCGAGACGTTTCAAAGAGAAAATTCAGTGACCGCACATGCATAGCCTCTGCACTGCCTCAACCTATGTGCCCCACCTAAGCCTGCCCCATCCAAGCCTTCCCCACCCATGCCTGCCCCACCCAAGCCTGCCGCACCTAAGCCCGCCCCACCTAAGACTGCCGCCCAAGCCTGCCCCACCTGAATCGCCTCCCAGATCGCGTAGCAATACGGGCGGATCACCATCGTGCCGCGCACCGGCCCACAGTCCGCCAGCCAGGTGGATGCTCTAAACCCTACTCTAACGCACGTTCCAAATTCCACCCAAGCCTGCCCCACCTGAATCGCCTCCCAGATCGCGTAGCCGTACGGGCGAATCACCATCGTGCCGCGCACCGGCCCATAATCCGCCAGCTCAGCCTCGCGAATCACGTCCAGATACCACCGACTGAAATTCTCCGACCGCGACGCGATTTTCGACGCTTCCGCGGATCCCGCGCCGCCTTTCCCGCCGGCTTTCCCCTGGCCTCCCCCGCCTCCTCCCTCTTTCTTCCCCGCCTTGCCCTTCTTGGCGGAAGCTTCCGGTTCCGCTGCGCTTCCCGCGAGTCCTTCCGCGGTCCGCGTTTCCACCGTGGGATCGGCGGATTCGCAGCGGATCGCGGGGGAGGAGGGGGAGGCGGGATTGGCGGACGACCCGGCGGAAGCGAACCGGCTCCGCCACGCTGGGGGGAGTAGAATCGATGGTGACGTGGCACTTAACGATTGGAGGAAGCCTCCAGCGACAGCGGAAGTGGAGGCGGAGAGAGAGGGGGAGCGGAGGAGCATTGGGCGGACAATGGGCGCGCGGAGACACGACGCCATTGTAATTAATAGAGGCGGATAATTACTTAAACAATGTTCGCGTCGTCTGGAGAAACTAAATGCCTCTTTCCTGGCTGGTGATAAAGAATCGAATGCGGGATATACGGAAAGGAATGCAACTACGATAACAAAGAAGCATGCGCGCGACGAGAAACGACGCAGGTCAACTACTGTATGACTTCGCCTTGTCACTTCCGCAGAGTAAGGCGGGCTGTCGGTCGCTCGGAGAATAGACGCCTGGTGCGCTTCGAGCTCCAGAGATTAAAGAACACTGATGAACAGTGCACAGAGCCTGCTGATGGCTCGTTCGCCAATCATTGGCTTGGGATCGCCAGACTGGACTTGAGGTAACACTTGGCAAGTGAAGTGGGGAGTGTGATCGGTAGTATGAGGAGATTGTGGATTACGCTACGCCACGTCATTACTGGATGGGATTCGATAGAAGTCAGCTCCCACATTCGCATGTATGCAAGTCTCAACACCATCATCGTAATCAATGTAATTTTTACCGAACACAATATCAGCTAACTTGACTTGCCCTTACAAATGACAGATATTGTCACCGAATTCTTCCCTTCCAGCACTCAAACTCAGAGCCCCATGTCAGTGGGCGAGGCCTTTTTGCTTCCCCATTTGCTGAATTTATTTGTACTCTCATCCTCACTAACATTATATTAAAGTTCTCTAAATTTACATATAACTACGACAAGTGCAAGAGCATGTACCCCTGTCGTGAAATAGCAGCGGCATACGTGCCGGTATTTTCGGAACGTACATGACACAACACAGAATGGCAAGCACGTGCTCTCTTGGTAATTTGCCAATTTGATCTCTACAATGGTGGGTCTTCACATGCACACTTCGCGATTGGACAATAATCGAGCGATCTTGACGAGTCTTCGATCAAGATTTGTCCCGCTGATGTGGAGTCTTTACTTGGTGACACGAGCATGAGAAACCGAGACGTTTGTGAATTTCGTCGTGGTTCCTAGCTCCGCTTACCACCGCTGTGCTGTATCGAAAGTGCACGAATTTTACCGTTCATGTCGTGCATGTACAAAGACGAAGTGACCCATCGCATGTGCAAAGTGTTGTCAGTCCCTTTGGGTATCCAAATCGACAACACATCTGTCCAAAACAAAGCGATGGCTTGCCTAAACATACGGCATTCAAATCAAATGTGCCTACTGGTGTTTCCCACACCCGTGCCTTTGCTACCCTGCAGCATTCTACTTTAACGGGCAACAAGAAAAACAATCGAAGCCTGTGTTTCCACATTATTGAGATTCAACCCAGAATGCGCGCTTCGGTTCCCCCAATCCGTCACGACCTGCTTTCAATGCCAACGAGCCGCTCTTCCCCCCCTCAGTGCTGCTCTAGCTGGTGCCCACAAATTTTGGCTAGCACAACCAACTGCTCTGTCAAACGCACGTCTGGGTCATTGCTGACAATTGCGTTCCATTCCATCTCCCAAATCTCGGACACTTGAAGGGGCCGAGTTTAGTGGACGGTGCTGCAAAAGCAATGCCCGCACCACTCCCACAACTAGCTCGTGTAGTCAGAAACACAGACGGTACCAAATCTCGTCAACGCATCAGCTCCGTCGGTGCTGTGGTTGACCCACACACAATGCCCAAAAAGATGCTCGCGACATTCACCAACCAACCTCTTCACCTGTGTCCTGACCACCATCCACATGCAAATGGGATGAGAAGGCAGTCAGCAACTGATGCACAATCACGAGCTTTCTGCTTCAAATTGACCAATGGAAGGGTCAAGGCTCTCACTTATCCACTCCACTGCACACACACGCACGCGAGGACATCCGCGCGCATCGCGCCCTAGGCACGCGAACGACTTCAAATGTATAAATACAAAATCTTCCTCGGGCACGCCGCCTGGAGGGCATCCGCCTGGAGGGCATCCGCCTGGAGGGTGAGCTACCGATAGCCACTGAGGTAGGAGTCGAGGCGAGGACTCCTTGAAAGGGACACACAGAGGTGTGGTGCAGTACAGTACAGTAATTCACACAGTACAAGGGGGCACACACAGTATTTACACCCTGTTTTTCGCTATTGTGGATTCCGGTATACTGTATTCGCCGTTACTAGAAACTCACCCCGTACAGAAGCACGCTATCACCCGCGTCATAGTGAACTTTTAACCAGCCCGATCCAGTGTGATGGGTTACGTTTTAGAAAGGTTCCTGGACAATTTAGAAAGGCTGGCTAGGGTATCTAGGCAAAATGCATTCTGGAACTTCCCCTCATTCTGCTAGGGACAATTGACTGGTTTCGGTATCAGCAAAATTCCGAATACTGCCAAGAAACAGTAGCGTTCTTACGCGGTTCATAGTAGCGAAAAACATGGTGTACACGAATACGTACAAGTATGACAGCCTCACAACCTTCTGTAGAGGCAAACCAGGTTCTGTTAGCAACATCGCTCCGCACTAGGGATCAACAGTTCCTTCAGAGGAGCTCCATGCTCCACAATTCTAGTGACTAGTTCCGCAATTCGATGTGTTCCGGTTCAGTCCGGGAGTGTGACTGACTGGGCTTTCGGATCCAACCAACCTCCGCGCTCCGAACGATTTCGGAAATCCGGGATGCGACGCTGACCAGACCCCGACTTCTTTGGTCTGGCAGACCAGAGCTGCATATCACTCACTCGGCCCCAAACAGACCCCCAACAAGAGCATGGCATAGTAGATAAACAGCCGACGGATCATCGAGAATCAGAATATGCCGCTGCTCGCTGTTCACGTACCTCAGTTGTAGTAATAGTACCACGATTTGTGCAGTGAACGTGCGTCGCGCCGTTTCCTCTCGCTTTGTACATCTGATCTCGAGTCGAGATCCTGACTTAGGACGTGCCGAACGATTAGTAGTAGCAGTGGTAGAACTTTCTATCTGTCGCCGCAACCGTCGCTCGATGTACAGATGATTACGTGACAATTTGCAGTTGTTGCATCAGTAGTGACTGCCAGTCAATTTGCAGCGGCAATCCCCGGATTTCTTGAAAGGAACTCAAGCGGACTTTTCGAAGAAGCGGCTACGGCTCGCAAGGCGGCAAGACGACGAGATTTGACTGTGAATTGAATCTTCAATTACACGCTGAACTAAGTTGACACTGGCCGCAGTGCGGCGAAAGGAAGGTCGCGGAATGGACGGTGGCATGCGCGGCGACTCGGAGGGAGGAGTGGGCGACGATATGGCCGACGAGGTGAGCGACAATGGACAGGGCGATGCAGCGGGCGACAGAACTGGCGACACGGGCGACGAGTTCGGCGACGCGACGCCAACAGTGTTGCTCCAGAGTCAGAATAGTCAACAAAGTCCGAAGATCAACATGCTATCGCATTCCCCACTACTAGTAATACTCAACGACAGGACTGACGGCACAGGCGACTCGGTGAACCCGGACGCGCCGCGTCCAACCCCAGCGAGAGCGACAGCAGCAGGGGTTGCAGCAGCGGTAGGGGCGGCGGAGGCAGCGGCGGCGGCGGCGGCATTCATGGTGCCGCCGTTGTTCCGCGCCCCGCCGCCATCTGGAGCCGCGAAAATTGCCTCCGCGGCGGCCGACATCGCGGGGGCTGCGGGGACGGTGTTTGCTCCTCCGGATTCCGCGTACAAGCGCCAAGTAGGAATCTTCATCGAAGGCGGGTCTCCCCGGGGGCGCAGCAGGAGGAAGCGCGGGCCTCTGGCCACCGCCGGCGGCGGAGGCGGCGGAGGGAGCGCAGGCAGCGCAGGTGCTGCTGCTACAGCCGCTGCTGCTGCTACAGCTGGCGTTGCTGGTACTGCCGCTGCTGCTACTACTCCCCGGGGCCGCGGGAAAGCACGGAGGGATGGCTCAGCAGCAGCAGCTGTAGCAGCATCCCGGGAGTTTGAGGATTCGCGCAACAAGATCATGCCGGCTTCTGCTGATGGTACTGCCGCCACTGTTGCTACCACTCCCCGGGGGCGTGGGAAAGCAAAGAGGGACGGCTCAGCAGCAACAGCAGCATCCCGGGAGTTTGACGACTCGTGCAACAAAATGCTTGCTGCCGCCATCGCCCGCAACCTCCGCGCCCGGCTCGCATCATCCCAGCAACAGCCTCAGCTGCAGCCGTGTCAGCACCACCAGCTGGAGCAGCCGACTCGTATCACCACCAGCAGCACAAGGTCTCCGAAACAGCTTCAGGCGCAGCACGTTACAGACGAGAGTGCACCCTCACCCAGGCACGTTTCATCTGCTCGGATGATGGAAGCTCGGGGGCAGTCATTCAGCACGTCGCCCTCAGAAGCTTCCGGAAACTGGGCTCCTATGGATGTCACTCCAGGACCCGAACCTCAAGACGGTACGGTATTTCTAATTGCTTCAGGATCCCAGATTGGCAGTGGCTATGGTGGTGTTGGTGGTGGTGTTGGTGGTGGCGGTGGTGGTGGCGGTGGTGGTGGCGGTGGTGGTGGTGGCGGTGGTGGTGGCGGTGGTGGTGGCGGTGGTGGCGGTGGTGCTGGTGACGATGTGACTGGTAATGATGATGCTGGTAACGCGGACGATGCCACTAGCAGTGCTCCAATGGATCTGTCCAGCCGATTTGGAGGTGATTCTAACGAGGGCTACTTGCTGAAACCTGGCGCGGTGGCCAAGTCCCGAAGCCTCTCCATTCCACTCCAGCACGACCTCTCTCTCGGGCTGAATCGGCCGGTCGGGTTCGGGTCCCTCTCGTGGCCACGATCTGCCTCAGCTGCTGCTGCTCCAGCAGCCTATGCCAGCGCTGCCGCTACTGCTGCTGCTGGTGGTGGTGGTGGCAATGCTGCTGGTGGCAATGCTGCTGGTGGCAATGCTGCTGGTGGCAATGCTGCTGATAATTATTCTGTTGATGGGAAGCATGTCATGGGTGCCCCTGCTTCTCTCCTCGGGACCACCACTGTAGTCGGCTGGCCCGGCCCTGCTTCGTCTGTTGCTGTTGGTGACTGGCCAGCCTCACAAGCTGGTGCATCTGCTGCTGCGGCTAATCTCACAGGTGTTTTTGAGAGTTTAAAAAAACCATCCTCGCAGGGCGGTGTGTCTGCTGCTGTGGCTGACCTGACAGGTGTGGTGCACAGACTGCCATCAAGTGAGCAAATTCCATTGTCATCCTTTCAAACCTCTCAAGCTACTCAGGCCTCTCGTGCCACTCAGGTCTCTCAGACCTCTCAGACCTCTCAGGCCTTTCAGGCCTCTCAAGCCCCGCACGCGCACCTGAAAGGCTCTGGCACTATCCCTCCGGCCATGCACGCTCCAGGCGTGCACGCGCCAGCCATCGACGCTCTCGGCATGCACCCTCCACGCTTCCACGCTCCTTCCCCTCCTCTCACCCCTGCTGCGCCGCCTCCCTCCGCTACCAACACTGCATCCTCATTCTCCGATCCCACAGCCATTCTCCACTCCTCCTCTCTCTCGCCTCCCATTCCCGTCATGGTCCATGCTGCCACTGTAGCATCCTTGGTAGACCCCTCCTTCCCTATCCTCAAGCAACAACATCTCTGGCAGAGTTCCCTGCTGCTTGCACAAGGGCTAGATCAGGCCGGCGGAAGCAGCAGCGGGGCCGCTGGGGATGCTCGGCTGTTGCAGGCTACTCTGGGGTCTTGCGAACAGAAGCAACCACAGGAGGAGACAGCAGCATCGGCATCGGCAGCGGCTTTTTCGGCAGAGCTTATGCGAACCACAAGAGGACTTTCGTCATTGAATACGCATGTGCCTGCCCGGCCAGGGACACTGCATGCTGCAGGTCCGGCAGCAGACTCGGCGATGTTTGCAGGAGGTTCGGTAGGGGAGGATACAGGTCCGGCCAGACCTATGGCTCGTCCGGCGGCACCTTCGACAGGCATGGTGGGGGGCGTCCATGCAAGAGGTGTTATGATTGTGGCACGGAGTGCATGGGCACAAGATCTAATTTCGAGGCATCTAAAGGACAACCTACATGAAGGGAGTGACGTGACAATCCTTCAGCAGCGGATTGCATATTCGGGGTTTCATCATCATGAAACACAAACACTAGCGCCTCAAGTTACGGTGGTACAACAAGAGCCGATCATACAGCTGTCTTCCCCGACTGTGGATATGGAGAGGGATGGGAATATGGATGACGACAGCAGACTTACGGGAGGAGTACAGGTGACGCGGGTCCACTCAATAGGCCGCCATGAACACACGACTCATGGCATAAACGCATCTGTACATAACCGCACTATATATGATGCTGAAGGAAATGAAACAGAGAATAAACGGAGTGAAGATAAAGGAGTGTTCCTTTTTGGGAAGCGTGTAATATAGCTCACCAAACCTGCACAGTGCTTGTGTTTTTGTTTATCTTGTATATCCAACTTTACAATTTATTGATTCGTTCGAACTTTGTGTCACTGTACAATACCTAGGTTGCTTCCTGACGAAGCTCTCAGAGGTGGCTCTGGGAATTGCCAGATTTTTTCAAGGCTTGTCCGACGGGCAGCCTTGGAACTGTCATTTCGGCTACCCTGAAACGGTCAAATTTGCGAACCCCGCCGCGGCGTGTCAACCATCTCGTTTCAACTTTCACCACCACCACCCTCGATTACGATTTTCCTTCCTTTCCCTTGCTTGTCCTTCTCATATGTCCCTCTCGTCCGCTTCTCTGTTCTGCCTGATTGGTTCTTCCTCCGCCTCCATTCTCAAGGCTCTCAGAGGCCATTCGTGGCCTCATTTTGGGGATAGGTCGCTTGCGACACCATTATTTTCGTCTTGCAACGTCTTTGTCGTCAGGCGACGTTTTCCGATCGTTAAACGGTGGAGTGATCGACCCAGCACAGGATCGCAGAAGATATTTAATTCAATCATGGCGACAGCTGCAGAAAACGGCCACGAAACCGCCGCGAGCGTTGCCGCGAATACCGCTGCTGAGAAGTCAGTGACCCCTACAGAAACCCTTCAAGGGGTTCCGCCGTCCGTTTTGACCTCGTCAAAACGATCCGTCGTGCTCGTGCTCGATTTCGGATCGCAGTACACGCAGCTAATCACGCGCCGCATTCGCGAGCTCGGAGTCTACTCCGTCAGCCTGCCGGCCGGCGTGCCGCTAGATCAGATCCAGGCCGTCCATCCGACGATCATCGTTCTCTCCGGCGGGCCGAACTCCGTGCACGAGGAAGGTTCGCCGACGGTTCCCGCGGGTTTTTTCGACTATGCGATAGAGAAGGGTATTACGGTTCTCGGGATCTGCTATGGCATGCAGCTGATCGTGAAGACATTGGGTGGTGACGTGGCACGAGCCGAGGCGCAGGAGTACGGACGGATGGATATCGTGGCGGATTGCGATTCGGCGCTCTTTGGCGGGAGCGACGCGGGAGGCGAGGAACCTGAGAAGAAGAAGGCGAAGAATGAATCGCGACAGGTAACGGGTTACCACCGCTACGTGCGACAGGCATGCGGCTACCATCACAGAATGCCATTGCAACTCTTCTCGCTATAAACATTTGTTTTCGCCAGACCGATGGAACAAGCCACGTAAAACAAGGGGTTTACGAAGGTCATCCAAGGGTCTTGCGAACGCTAACCAAGGGGGTTTACGAACGTTACCCAAGGGTTTACCCTGGTCATCCTGTTACAATCACCCGTCTCGTTTCAGCATCCTGTCTCGTTATAAACCCCTGTTCCCATCAGACCGTGTGGATGAGCCACGGCGACGAGGCGACGAAGCTTCCAGAGGGGTTCAGAGTGGTGGCGCGCAGCGATCAGGGCACGGTGGTGGCAATTGAGTGCACGACACGCAAGATATTCGGCCTGCAATACCACCCTGAGGTGGGTGAGTGGGAAGAAAGTAGGAAAAAATCCGGCAAAAAGGGGGTTTGAAGGGAGAGTGAGGGAGAGGGCATGAGTGCACGACACGCAAGATATTCGGCCTGCAATATCACCCTGAGGTGTGTGAAGGGAGAGGGGGTGGGGGGAGGTGCAAGAGGTGAGGGGCGAAGGGCGAGGGGCAAAGGGCGAGGGGAGAGAGGGTGAAATTCCATGAGGGTATTGCACACATGTTCATTTCAGCTGTTTGGGAAGTTAGTCTTTCTTTTTCAGGGATCATGCACGCTGATTGCCCAACGCAGGAGATGCTAGATGGGGGAATTTTGTGGTTTCACCCGCTTTCATGTAAGCGTGTCCCATTCTTTCACCCGTTCCCCGTCTACTCCTTGGCTTTGTTCCCTCCGACAGGTGACCCACACCCCCAGGGGCATGGAGACGCTTCGCCGCGTAGTCTTTGACATTGGAGGCGCGCACGCTGATTGGCAGATGCAGGAGGTGCTAGATGAGGCGATCTCAGCCGTCCAAGCGGCAGTGGGCCCAGTGAAGCATGCGGTGTGCGCGCTGTCGGGCGGCGTTGACTCGACTGTAGCGGCGACGCTGGTGCACCGCGCGATTGGGGACCGCCTGCACTGCATTTTCGTGGATAACGGACTGCTGCGGTGAGTGTAGAGGGGTTTCACAGGGTTTAGCGGGGGTTAGTGCGGTTTGTAGTGGTAAGGTAAGGGAGAGGGGAAGGGGTGTTGACCCGACTGTAGCGGCCACGCTGGTGCACCGGGCGATTGGAGACCGCCTGCACTGCATCTTTGTTGACAATGGGCTGCTGCGGTACGTGGTACATGGGGAGGGAATCAGGAGGGATTCGGCTTGGTTTAGTGCGGTTCTGTAGTGTTGGTGAGGGGAAGGCACGGGGTCACTGTCTGGACTGTAGCGGCCACGCTGGTGCACCGGGCGATTGGGGACAGCCTGCACTGCATCTTTGTGTACAACGGACTGTTGCTGTGAGTTTTTGTAGGGTTGAGTGCGGCTTAATGTGGTTTTCAAGTGGTGGCTTAGTGAAAGATAAGGGTGTTGCATTGTCTGTAGCGGCCACGCTGGTGCACCAGGCGATTGGAGACCTACGGCACTGCATTTTCGTGGACAATGGGCTGTTGCAGTGAGTGTGGATGGTTTAAGCAGGGTTTTTTTAAGCTGGGACGGAGTTTGGGGTTTGAGAGTTCAGGGATGGGGCCTGAGAACGGGCCTAGGATTCTTCAGGGTTCAGGGCGAGAATCTTTGTGGATAAAGGGTTGATGCGGTGAGTTTTTGAGAGCGGTTTAGTGGGGATTTAGCTGGGTTAGGACTGCATCGGTGTGGATAATGGGCTGCTGCGGTGAGGTTGTTGGAGGGTTTTGGTGGGTTTAATGCGGTTGTGTAACGATGGGGTTTTGCACACCTCAGTTTGATGAGAAGCAGCGGGTGATGGCAATGTGGGAAGCAGATCTGCACCCTGTCAGACTCCCCCTGCCTCCTTTGCGCTCACCCCTGCCCCTCCCTCACGCCAACACCCCCCAACCCACACCCATACTTCCCCTTCCGCTGCCTCCGTTTTCCCCCTTCCCCCTCCGCCCACACTGCAGGTTCCAGGAGCAGCAGCGGGTGATGGCTATGATTGAGGCGGACCTGCACCTGCCAGTCACTCCCTGCTTCCTTAGTTGTCACCCCTGCCCGTTCCCAACCCCACCACCCACCCCCCCACCCACGCCCCTCCTCTCCCCATCCCTCTCTCCCCCACCCCGCACTGCAGGTTCCAGGAGCAGCAGCGCGTGATGGCGATGTTTGAGGCGGACCTGCACCTGCCAGTCACCTGTGTGGATGCATCTGACCGCTTCCTCTCCAAGCTCAGGGGCGTCACAGATCCCGAGAAAAAGAGGCGCATCATCGGGGCGGAGTTCATTGGCGTTTTTGATGATTTTGCGAGTGAACTGGAGGCGAAGCTGGGGCACCGACCAGAGTGCCTAGTGCAAGGTGGGTGGACCACATTTGAGCTTTGTCGGGTTTGCAGCAAGACGGAGAGAGGGAGGGAGAGGAAGAGGCGCAACAATGGGGCGGAGTTCATTGGAGTATTTGACGACTTTGCCAGTGAACTGGAGGCGAAGTTGGGGCACCGGCCCGAGTGCCTGGTGCAAGGTGGGTTAGCTGCTGGCTCAGGATGGTGTGATTCGCTTGGGTTGAAGCAAGGGGAGAGACAAGGAGGGGACGTGGCGCTTGTTCTCCTCTTCAAGCTCAGGGGCGTCATGGATCCCAAGAGGAGGGAGGGAGGCGCATCATCGGGGCGGAGTTCGTTGGAGTGTTTGACGATTTCGTCACACTTACACTGTTTTTCGAGTGTGATCGGGTTTTTCAAAGTGACCTGTTCGAACCTGTTCCAGGTACACTGTATCCGGACGCAATTGAGTCATTCATGTTTGCCAGATTCATGTCATTCAAAGTACCTCCAGATTCAGCTCTGATTGTTGAATCTCTACAAGTTCGATACTTGTTTTTTTCTTCTTTGTATTATTGTTTCGAATAACCTAAACCACACTAACGGATATATGGGCTTCGGTTCTGGTTGGAAGCTCTGGGCCGAACGCGTCTGTAGGCTTGCTTCGGATGTTTTGTTTGGGGCGTCTTGGGCTGAGGCTTGGGCTTGCCAGGTACACTGTATCCGGACATGATTGAGTCGTTTCAAGTAGCTAACCCTCCCCCTACCCCCCCCTCTCCCCCGCCCCCAACCCTAGTGCAGGTACACTTTATCCGGACGTGATTGAGTCGTGCCCGCCGCCTGGCAGTGGGAAGAAGCACTCGCACACCATTAAGAGCCACCACAACGTGGGTGGTTTACCCGAGAATATGCGCTTTACCCTCGTGGAGCCCCTCAAATGGCTGTTCAAGGACGAGGTGAGAGAGGGGGAAGAGGGACAGAGGGATGGGGTGGTTTACCCTAGAATATGTGGTTTATCCTTGTGGAGCCCCGCAAATGGCTGTTCAAGGTCGAGGTGAAGGAGAGGAGGAGAGCAAAAAGGGGGGCGGGAGGGGAGGAGTGGAGTGGGTGGTGACGCAGGGGTGTGGGGTGCTTTGGGGAGAATGGGAAAGGAGGGGGGTTTGGGGAGGGAAAAGGAGTGGGCTGAGAGGAAAGAGTGATGGGGATGGGGAGCAACGCCAGGGAGAAAGGGAGGGGGCTGGAATGGGCTGGCTGGATCAAGTGTCAATACTTGGAACAGCTGCAGGTGGGTTGAGCTTTTACTACTTCAGTAACCGTCACCTGCTCTCACCTTCCCCTTTCCTCCCCCACTCACCCATCTCCGCTTCCATCTCTTCCCTCCTCTTCCTGTTCGCCCCCCTCCCAGGTGCGCAAGATTGGAGCTCTCCTCAACGTCCCCGCCTCCTTCCTCTCCCTCCCCTCGTTTCCCCCCTCCTCGTCTCCCTGCTTTCCTCACTTCCTCCTCTCCCCCCTCCCTCCCCTCCTCCCTCTCCCCCTTCGCCCCCTCCCAGGTTCGCAAGATAGGAGCTCTCCTCAACGTCCCTGCCTCCTTCCTCTCCCGCCATCCCTTCCCTCTCCTCCCCCAGATTCCAGAATACAAGAAAATGACTCTCTTTCGCCTCGTCTCTTTCTCTCCCGACTTCTCCCCCCCTCTCGGCCCCTCCCAGGTGCGCAAGATTGGAGCTCTCCTCAACGTCCCCGCCTCCTTCCTCTACCTCCCCACGTTTTCCCCCTCCTCTTCTCCCTGCTTTCCTCACTTCCTCCTCCTCTCCCTCCTCCCTCCCTTCTTCCCTCTCTCCCCCTCACGCCCCCCTCCCAGGTGCGCAAGATAGGAGCTCTCCTCAACGTCCCTGCCTCCTTCCTCTCCCGCCATCCCTTCCCTCTTCTCCCCCAGATTCCATTATACAAGCAAATGACTCTCTTTCGCCTCTTCTCTTTCTCTCCCGACTTCTCCCCCTCTCGCCCCCTCTCAGGTGCGCAATATTGGAGCTCTCCTCAACGTCCCCGCTTCCTTCCTCTCCCGCCATCCCTTCCCCGGACCTGGCCTTGCGGTTCGGGTGCTGGGGGACGTGTGTGCCGATGGGGCGCTCGACACTATTCGCCAGGTACGGGCTGGGCTCTGCTGCAGTTTACCTGATTGGGTTGCATCTGCTCTGGTGCATTCAACCTTGCAGTTCGGGTGCTGGGGGAAGTGTGTGCAGATGGGGCACTCGACACCATTCGCCAGGTAACGGCTGCTCGCCAGGTACGGACTGCTCAGCTATTTTGCAGGTATAAAACACATAGCATCGTATAGCACCTCTGCTCAGGTGCTTTCAATTTTGCGGTTCGGGTGGTGGGGGACGTGTGTGCAGAGGGGGCGCTGGACACCATTTGCCTGGTACGCATGACCCTAGTAGTTGGCTGTTCTGCAAATGATATAAACACGTAGCATCATGTGGCACCTTTGTCCACGTGGGATCTGGCCTTGCGATTCGGGTGCTGGGGACGTGTGTGCGGACGGGGTTGCGGACGGGCCTTGCCATTCGCCAGGTACGCATGACCCCAGTAGTTGGCTGTTCAACAGTACGCCAGGTACAGATCACGTCGCGGCAAATGGCACCTGTGCTCACGGTTCGGATGCTGGAGGACATGCTGAAGCAGATGAATGGGGTGGACTTTAAAGCCCTCACACATGTTATCAACAGGCGCTCAGGCGTGATAAGCGCGGGCAAGTTTGCTCGCCCTTTGTAGCTCGTCATGCGCTTATCACGCCTGGATGCCAGTCGATAACATGTGCAAGGGCTCGAAAGTCCATCCCATTCATCTGTTTCAGCATGAGCCAGAAATTTTCGCGCAAGTATGGTTCAAAGGCCCCATTAGACATCCAATCCACGAACCGGAAGAGATGGTCTGTAAAGAGCTCATGTGATAAAAGTGTATTTTCGAGACGTCTCAAAGAGTCTCTCTTGGCCCGCCAGTGCAGCTGCCAAAAGGGACTCCTTGCCCATGCGATTCAGTGTTTTCAAAACGCACACCAAAGAGACGCACTCAGTGCCCCCCTCATGCCTGTTCTTCTACTGCCACATCTCCATCTCTCACCCCTCTCGTCTGCTCGTCCCGCTGCTCCCCTCGTCCCGCTTGCCCTTCCCTCATCTTTCTCCTCGTCCAGGCCTGTACGACCAGATCTGGCAGGCGTTCATTCTTCCCCCGTCTTTCCTCCCTGCTCCCCATGTTCCCCTGGTTCTGTTCCCCTGGCCCATTCTGAGCATCAGGTGGATGAGATTTTCATCAATTCAATCAAGGAGGCTGGGCTGTACGACCAGATCTGGCAGGCGTTTGCCGTCTTCTTGCCGGTGCGGTCGGTGGGAGTGCAGGGCGATAGGCGCACCCACTCCCACGTGGTGGCTCTCAGGGCGATCACCAGCCAAGACGGCATGACAGCAGACTGGTGAGTGGCCTATAAGTGAGTCGGTTACTCATGGGTTCGGGCAGTGGCAGTGCAGGGGAAACGGTATACTCACTCCCACGTGGTGGCTCTCAGGGCGATTACCAGCCAAGACGGCATGACGGCTGATTGGTGAGTGGGATGTGGCGAGGATGGGTGGGATGGGCTGGGGTGGGGTGGGGTGGGGTGCCTGGACCTTTTGTTTGTGAGTGAGGTGGGATTGGGCGTGGTTGGGGATGTTCAGAAGGACTTGTTGGTTTGATTGTTACACGTGCATATGGGTGCAATGGCCATGTGTGGTTTGGCAGTTGTGAAATATTTGGATTAAAATGCAAACAACTGTAGACAGTTGAACAGTGTTGAGCACACAACACTCAGCTCCCTGTGCGTGGCACTAAGCGCGATAAGATATATTCCCTTCCTATTTTCCCCTTCAACACCCACCCTCAGTATTCACAACTCTCTTCTCTTCCCCGTTCTCTTCCTCCCTCACCCACCCTCTCGATCACCCGCTCTTCTTGTCTTCTGCTCACCCAGGTTTGAATTTGATACCAAGTTCCTCCGTGAAGTATCAGCTCGCATTTGCAACAGTGTCAGTGGTGTGAACAGGGTAGTGTACGATATTACATCTAAGCCACCAGCTACTGTTGAATGGGAATAGTTGCAATAACTAAGGACAACGTTAGGGGCACTAATCTAGATGTACGCTACATGCTCGGAAATGGGTTCTTTCTATGAAGATTTTTTGTGCCTTGTTGTAAGGAAAATTCCTTTTCCTTACTTAGCATCCCTACTCAGCGCGTACACCACTGTTCTTCAAACAGCACCCCACAATAATCCGTTACCACTCGCGACATTCGCCTCGACACATTCCCGCCATTGTTCACGATGCGACCCAACCTCACGGTTCGGTTGGTAACCCGCGCTCTGGACCTCCGCCTCAACAATCCCCAACCTCGTCGCCAGGCCCGTCGCGCACCCCATGTTTCCACACGTTACCGTTACCGCTATAGCTTCGCTATATATTCTTCGCTCAACCCCTCGCTCATTGTATTTCTTGCCTCGATAGTGCAATCCTCGCTCGCTCACTCAATTGCACTCGTAACACTTGGTTATCAGAGCCTACAATCTTCTCTCGGACCGCACCCACACCTTCGCTTCCCCACCATCTCAATTTTTTCGGGGGGGGGGTAGACGTCTCTCTGCGACCAAGCATCGCCGCTCGTAGTGCTCTCTCGTAAGCAAGCACGGCCACGACAGAGGCTCTCGCTGAGCTTGCCCGACACCCCCGCCATGGCTGAAATTTCTCTCGTGACAATGACGCAAGCGCAGCTCGACCATCTCGTACGCCAACTCGAAGATTCGGCCCTCGATATCGCTACGCTCACGGCGGAACGCGACTCCGCTCGCCAGCAATCGACAGTGAATGTGCCAGCACCAACAAATGCACCTGCACAATCAGAGGAGCCGATCGTCATCTCATCGGGCACACCAACACAGAACGACAGCGTGGGACAACGCTCAGGCGTAGCCAGTGAAGGCGCCGCTCACTCAATGCCTTGCATGGAGAAACAGGGCCGCACCAAGCCCGCGGGAGCCTCGCGAAGCCCGTCGGCATGTGGAATTTGCAGAGACGAGTGGCGAGTACGCCATCACGGCACCAATGCCACTCAAGCCGCAGCGTCCGCCCTGTTTCGACCCGAGCAACGTGGAGGTCCGACGGTTCAATCGTGGGTCTTCACGATGAACGTCTTTTTCGACGCGAATTACGTCAAGTCAGACGCAGCGAAGATTCGCTATGCTGTTTCGCTGCTGAGGGGCTCCGCCATGGACTGGTGGCGAGTCATCGTGATGTCGCCACGCGCCTACGAGCCACCGTCGCAAAAGGAAGGGCCCACGGGTCCAGCCTTCACCTAGAGTTCATTCTGCGAGACAGCCCAGTACAGCACGTGGGATGCGTGGTGCGCAGAGCTTCGGGCGCGTTTCGAGCCGATTGCGGCTTCGATTTCGGCGCGTCAGAAGCTGCGTACTTGGCGGCAGCTCGGATCGGTTCAAGACTACACGAGTGGATTTCTCGCATTATGCGAGCAAGTCGGCTACATGCACGAAGCGGTGTGGGTGGACCGTTACGTCGGAGGGCTGAAGCCGGACATCTCGCACGAAATCATGCTACGCGGGCTCTCGAATTTTAACGAGATCCTCGCGCTCGCCGAGAAAATCGACATTCTGCGACGGCTGAGACCGGGGTCCTACTACGGACAACGTCCTTGGGGACCAATCGAGCACGCCACTGTACACGCCGTTGCAACGAATGCAGCTGCCGCACCGTTTAAGGGGCGCTGCTTTGCTTGCAATAGGCCGGGCCATCGCAAAAGTGAATGCCCAGAGGAGCTAAGGCGCCGCGGAACAGAGCAAGAGCGAGAGTCTCAGAGGCCGGGAAACGCCAGCAGTCAGTAGAAGTTGGGCCAACTACTGACGAAACTGCCTGCTCGCCCAACCTCACTGACCCTCACCGAGTCACAGTACCGATTCACGCTATTGATCGGGCTCGGATGAATAAGGAGGGTACAACGACGGATTGCCCAGTACTGATCCACGGAAAAAATACAGGGAGCAGCAGTGAAGATTTTTATAGACGGAGGCGCAAGTCATGGCTTAGTTAATACCACGACTGCGAGAAAACTGCAACTGGCACTTAGTCGGTGTTTACCGGAGATCGATGCACGCTTAGTCGACGGAACGCCGCCGGCCATACGGGAAAAAAGTGAAGAGAGTAAAAGTCCGCTGCGGGGGGGACTTCGGGTTTACACATGAAATGCTCGCGATGACATTGGATGGGCACGACATTTTACTAGGGACGTGATTGGCTGCGACGATACAACCCACGAATCGACTGGACGACGGGTAGCTGCACTGTGCGAAGTAGCGGTAACTGGGTCGAACTACCTCGCTAGCAGTCGCCTGAGTCTTCAACGGTCCACGGCAACGCCATCACGATGAAACGGGCTGTCGCCGCTGGAGCTGACGTGTACGCGGTGGATATCGCAGTGGTGAAAGAAGCAAAGCAGCCAAGCGATTTCCAGAAACTACTGGCGGCAGTACCACCCGAGCTATAGGAACTGTTGAAACTGTACCCTGGGATTTCTCCCGACGACTTACCGGAGGGACTGCCACCTCAATGGGCACACGATCACCGAATATAATTAGAACCCGGGGCACAGCCAACCGTACAGCGACAGTTCAGACTGACATAGCTCGAACTCGACGAACTGAGGAAGCAACTAGATTACCTGTTAGAGAAGAATTTCATCCGACCGAGTTCGTCGCCGTTCGCCGCACCAATCCTCTTCACACTAAAAAAGGACGGAGGGTTTCGTATGTGCATCGATTACAGGGCACTGAACAGGGTTACAGTAAAGTCGCGATACACAATTCCCCACATCGACGAACTGATAGATCAACTGCAAACAGCACGGGTCTTTTCGAAAATCGATTTACGGGGATGTTACCATCAGATTCGGGTTGAACCATCGGACTGTGCCAAGACAGCATTTAGGACTAGGTACGGGACATTCGAGTACACGGTGATGCCTTTCGGGCTGACCAACGCACCGGCAACATTCCAGATGACCATGAACGAGGCATTTAGGCCACTTTTAGATAAATGCGTGATCATTTACCTCGACGACATCCTCGTCTACAGCCGTGATAAGCAGCAGCACTTAGCCAATTTAGAAGCAGTACTTACAGTTTTAGACAAGCACATACTACTGACCAAGGGTTCCAAGTGCGAGTTCTTCCAGGACAAGTTAGAATTTTTGGGACACGTTATTTCGGAGGCTGGAGTTGAAATCGACCCAAAGAAGCTGGACACGGTAAAAGCGTGGCACCCCCGACGAACATGACGGAGTTGCAGAGTTTTTTAGGGTTCGTTAATTATGTACGTCGGTTCGTCCCCGACATGGCACGCTTAACTGCCCCGCTGACGGACTTACTACGGAAGGGGGTCACTTTTACGTAGGGGGGGAAAGAGCATGCTGCCTTCTCTGCCTTGAAAAATGTTCTCTGTTCACCGCCCGTCCTACGCATCGACGACCCACACCGCCCATTTGAAGTGGTTACCGATGCAAGCGACATCGCCATTGGAGCCGTACTGCTACAGGATTTTGGCAACGGTTTACAACCCATCGCATGCGAGTCACGAAAACTGCATCCACCCGAGAAAAATTACCCGATACACGATTGCGAAATGCTTGCGATCGTGCATGCGTTCAAAGTGTGGCGCTGTTACTTGACCGGCGCAGACGTGACAGTACGGACATACCATAAATCACTACAGTACCTTCGCACACAGCCCCACCTCAACCCACGACACATTCGCTGGCTTGACTACCTCGAGTCAAATTTTCACTACACGGTCACCTACAAATAGGGGCATCAAACATCGCCGACGCACTAACCCACCCCACAGCCCAAATCCACGCTTTACTACTCGCCCAGACCAGCCCACTACTGACACGACTATTTACCCACGGCTATCAGACCGACCCATTCTTCACAGGAGGAAATTCGCAGCAGTTCGCAGCAGCAAAAGGAGTCTATTACGTAAGCCGGCACCGATCGAATCTGGGTACCGGGTTACACGCTACTACGGGAATTATTGCTACAAGAGGCACACGACGCAGTCACCTCAGGCCATTTCGGAGTAGAAAAAACACAGCAGCAGCTGCAGCGGTATTATTGCTGGCCCGGAATGCTGACCGACGTGTAGCGACACGTGGCACCATGCCCCACCTGCCAACTCATGAAATCATCACGGAAGCGGCCGGCAGGACAGTTGCAGCCGATACCACCCCCAGAGCGTGCTTGGCAGCAGGTGACGATGGACTTCGTCACGGGGTTACCGGCCGGAGCAAGTGGGAACGACACGATCCTGGTCGTCGTCGATCGGCTGACGAAAATGGCACATTTCGCAGCCTGCCAAAAATCAATCACAGCCGAAGAAACAGCCCGCCTCTTCATCTCCAGCATCGTTCGACTACACGGGATACCTGTAGCGATCATCAGCGACTGCGACACGAAATTCACCAGCAACTTATGGCGGAACCTGTGGCAGAAGTTCGGCACAAGACTGCAATTTAGTTCTTCGTACCACCTAGAAACCAACGGACAGACAAAACGGACAAATCATACCATGGAACAGTTAATCCGAGCCACGTGCGACGATCCGACCACCTGGGAACAACAACTGCCACTCATCGAATCCTCGTACAACAACTCACCATCCGCCACGACCCAACAGTCACCGTTTTACCTGAACTACGAATAAGACCCTACAGTACCGATGACCCCGAATCCCGACAACCCAGTACCACGTGCGCAACAGCTCGCATAAATATTACAAGCAGCACGAACCAAGGCAGCCGAGGCAATAAAAAATGCCAACGTCATCGCTAAGCGCAACGCCGACCGCCACCGCAGACCTGTCACTTACCAGCCCGACGACCTAGTTTTACTCGACACTCAAAACCTCCGCCTGCCCATAACCCCGAAACTCCGCCCCCGATATTGCGGGCCATTCCGCATCAGCCACATGATCACACCGGTCACCGCCCACCTCCTCCTCCCTGCTGACTGGTACGTCACCTCGTCCTTCCACGTCAGCTTGCTTCACCCTTACGTCCCATCCACCAGCCAACTGCCGCGCAACCGCCCAACCGGCATGACACGACCGTGTCAAACTTATATATGCTATAGTCTGTTTAGGCTTTAGTGGGGTAGTTCTTATAGGGTACAACACTTTTAGGTTTCCTACTTGTACCCACCTGCTTCCTAGTTCATTCATTCCTCTCATTATTCTCACATGGTATAGAGCGGGTTCCCTAGTGAGACCGTTTTTTTTAAGGGCCCACCACTACGAATCTTTTTTTTTCCTTACCTGCCCGAAGCGCGCTTCGCGCTTGTCCTAGCTGCGCCCCGTGCGCCTGCCCTTCGCGGCCCCTTTCACGGCCCTTCGCGGCCCCTTTCGCGGCCCTTCGCGGCCCCTTTCGCGGCCCGTCGCGGCCCCTTCGCGACCCTTGGCGGCCCCTCTTACGGCCCTTCGCAGCCCTTCGCGGCCCCTGTCGCGGCCCTTCGCGGCCCCTTTCGCGGTCCTTCGCGGCCCCTTCGCGGCCCTTCGCGGCCCCTTCGCGGCCCTTCGCGGCCCTTTGCGGCCCTTCGCGGCCCTTCGCGGCCCCTTCACGGCCCTTCGCGGCCTTCTCCGCGGCTCTAAGCTGCCCCTGCAGCAGTTGTCGTCGCCCCTGCCGGCCCCTACTGGCGTACCCATTCCGGCCCCTGCTGACGCGCCCCTACTAGCGCGCCCCTACCGGCCCCTGCTGACGCGCCCCTGCTGGTGCGCCTCTGCCGGCCCCTGCTGACGCGCCCCTACTGGCGCGCCCCTGCCGGCCCCTCCTGACTCGCCCCTGCCGGCCCCTACTGGCGCGGCCCCTGCTGGTGCGCCCCCCCCCCTACTGACGCGGCCCCTGCAGTCACGACCCGCCCCTGCACCCGTCTCTGGTAAGCCGAGCCGCGCCGCCCAGCCGAGCCGCGCCGCCCAGCCGAGCCGCGCCGCCCAGCCGTGCCGCGCTGCCCAGCCGAGCCGCGCCACTCAGCCGAGCCGCATTGCCCTACCGAGCCACACTACCTTCCACTACCCTACTGCCTCTGCTACTGCTCCTACTGCTGCTATTGCTGCTACTGCTGCTACTCTTGCTACTGCTCCTACTACTACTATGGCTAGTCCTACCGTTCTCACCTTTGATGCTGAGGGACGTGCAGTTGACTTTGACGTGTGGGTTGACGACCTACAGCTCTTTCTTTAGTGTGATTCTAGGGATGGGGTATCCCTTTTCGATCACACGTCCGGTGTTTCCACTGCTCCTGCTGCCACAACTGTCAGTACGGTTCGCTCGCAGTGGACCACTCGTGACGCTGTTGCTCGTCTTGCTGTTCGTAGTCACCTGCCGCCTGCTGAGCACGCACATTTTGGCCAGTACAAGACTGCCAAGTCTTTGTACGACGCTGTAGTTGCACGCTACTCCTCCCCTGCCATTGCTGCCCTCAGCCGCCTCATGCTGCCGTACCTTTTCCCTGACCTTGCCGCCTTTGCCACAGTTCCTGACCTAGTTGCTCACCTTCGCACTAGTGACGCCCGCTACCGCGCTGCCCTTCCCACTGAGTTCTGTGCCAAGAACCCCCCCCCCCCATGTACATCACACTCTACTACCTAGTCACCCGCCTCCCTGACTCCCTTTCTTCAGTCAGGGACCACTTTCTCTCCCTTTGCCCCACCGAGCTCACTGTCGACCTGCTAGAGGAGCGCCTAGCTGCAGGTGAGAAGAGTATCTTAGCTGTAGGTGCTTCTCGCGGCGACCGTCGCACCCCCTTCTTTGGGGGCGTCAGTGGCGGCGGTGGAGGTAGTGGCGGCGGTGGCGGAGGTGGTGGAGGCAACGGCAGCGGTGGTGGAGGTGGCGGCGGCGGTGGTGCTGGTCGAGGTGCAGCCGCGCAGTGTGGAGGCTTTGGTGGCAGCCAGCGCCAGCAGCAGCTGCGCTCCCGTGAGACCCTGTCGGTCCAGCAGCTTCGTGAGTGTTACGCTGGGCGTGGGAGGTCTGGGGGTGCAGGTCCCTGCACTTACGTTTTTCGCACTGGCAGTCGTCGTGGGGAGACGTGTGGGCTGCCGCACACTACACCACGCTGCTTCGGTCGCTTGACTGACGCCTGGCGTGCCCAGTTTCCTGACGCTGTTGAGCTCCCCCGCTGGCATGATCTGCTTCTGCAGAATGTGCCTATCTTTGATCTTGATTTCGATGCTATCCTTGCTGCCATGTATGCTTTTGCTGATAGTGCTGAGGGTGACTGTTACCTGAGTGTCCCGCCCGACCCGGGCATTGCGGCTGCTGCTCTAGGTGCTAGTGCGTCTGCTGCTACAGGTACTGGTGCGTCTGCTGCTCCAGGTGCTGGTGAGTCTGCTCTCTCAGGTACTGCACCTACTGAGGCCTTGCACACTTTCACACTTGACTCTGGTGCTTCGCGCTCTTTCTTTAGAGACAGCACCACACTCACGCCGCTTAGTCGGCCTATTGCAGGCTCCCTTGCTAACTCCTCCGGGGGCCCAGTCCTTGCACACTCTTCCACGGTTCTACCGTGTCCTGCGGCCCCGTCGGGCTTGCTGTCGGGACTCCACCTCCCCTCGTTCTCTACGAACTTGGTGAGTGGAGCTGACCTCCAAGACGCGTGGGTTGACCAGTTCACCCCTGGAGGTCAGCGTGTGACCCACTGCACTTGCTCTCGGACGGGCCGCCACCTAGCCACGTTCACCCGTAGGCCAGGGTCGAGTCTGTACACACTGACTACTGCGCCTCCTCCGGTCTCTACGTCTGGTCAGGTAGCTGCGTCTAGTCAGGTGTTTGCTACCGCGTCCAGGTCTAGTCCTGCGTCTGCCCCCTGCTCGTGTCGTCCTCTGTCGCACGAGACTCTCCTTTGGCACCACCGCCTTGGTCACCCCTCCCTACCTCGTCTTCGAGGTATGGCCTCCCGTGCCCTTGTCTCTGGTCTCCCCAAGTCCCTCCCTCCCCTTCCTCCGGGGCCTTCCCCCCACCTGTGTTCCCTGTGTCGAGGGCCGGCAGCGCGCCGCTCCTCACTCCTCCTCGTTCCCTCCGACAGAGGCTCCTCTGCAGACTCTTCACATGGACGTGTGGGGCCCAGCCCGCGTCCGTGGACAGGGTCACGAGCGTTACTTCTTGATGGTCGTTGATGACTACTCGCGTTACACCACAGTCTTCCCCTTGCGCAGCAAGGGTGAGGTCCCTGAGGTGTCGATCGACTGGATCCGCGGTGCTCGTCGCCAGCTCAGTGAGAGTTTCGGCTCGGACCTTCCTATTCTGCGTCTGCACTCCGACAGAGGTGGGGAGTTTTCCTCCGACCTCCTGAGGGCCTTCTGTCGTTCGGAGGGCATCCGCCAGACGTTCACGCTTCCGGCCTCCCCACAGCAAAATGGGATTGCTGAGCGCCGCATTGGCATGGTCATGGACGTCGCTCGTACGTCCGTGATCCATGCGGCTGCTCCCCATTTTCTGTGGCCGTTCGCGGTTCAGTACGCTGCGCATCAGATCAACCTTCAGCCTCGTGTCTCCTTGCCGGAGACCACACCTACTCTGCGGTGGACGGGGAAGGTTGGCGATGCGTCCGCGTTCCGTGTCTGGGGATCTCGAGCTTTTGTCCGCGATACTACAACGGACAAGCTGTCCTCCCGTGCGGTTCCCTGTGTCTTCCTTGGCTTCCCTCCTGACGCACCCGGGTGGCAGTTCTACCACCCCACCTCGCGTCGTGTTCTGTCCTCTCAGGACGTCACGTTTGACGAGTCGGTGTGTTACTACCGTCTCTTTCCCTACTGCACTGCCTCTCCCCCTCCCCCGCCGCTCTTCCTAGCACCAGGTACTCCCCCAGTAGACCCCCTCCCCCCCTAGGGTCCTGCCCCCTCATGTGTGTCCCAGGTAGACCCTGCTGAGCCGGTCGAGGTAGCTGTCGACTCAGGTGCTACTAGGGGTGCTGAGCCTGCGGGTGCGGGGACTGGGGGTACCGAGCCTGGGGTTTCTGTGTCTGGGGGTGCTGCGTCTGGGGGTGCTGAGCCTGGCTGTGTGGAGCCTGAGGGTACTGCGTCTGGAGGTACTGCGCCTTCGCGTGCTGAGTCTGGCGGTGCTTTAGGGGTCCCGTCGCGGCGGGAGCCCCTCTCTCCACAGCAGCTTCGTGACTGGTACTCTCGGTGCTGGAGGTGCTGCTAGGGCTGCTGGTGGTGCTGCTGGTATTGCTGGAGCTGCTGGAGGCGCTGCTGGTGCTGGAGGTGCTGCTCGGGCTGCTGGAGTTGCTGGTGCTGCAGGAGCTGCTGGAGGTGCTGCTGGTGCTGACGCTGCTGGTGGTGCTGCTGGTGCTGGAGGTGCTGCTGGTGCTGGAGCTGCTGGAGGTGCTGCTGGTGCTAGAGCTGCTGGAGGTGCTGCTGGTACTGGAGCTGCTGGAGGTCCTGCTGGAGCTACTGGCGGTGCTGCTGGTATTGGAGGTGCTGCTGGTGCTGGAGCTGCTGGAGCTGCTGGAGGTGCTGCTGGTGATGGAGCTGCTGGAGCTGCTGGAGGTGCTGTTGGGACTGGAGACCCTGGGACTGAGGGTCCTGGTTCTGTCTCTGCTGTTTCTGGAGGCGCTGCGCGGCCGCGGCCGTACTACGTTCCGCTCCTTCAGCAGGTTCTTGGCTCCCCGCTTTCTCTTGGTCCTCCTCCTCCTTTCCTGAGTCCACCGCTTGTCCAGTCCCAGTCGCAGTTACAGCCGGCCTCTCCACTACCTGGTCCTTCTCCTTACTCTGGACCGACTAGAGGTCTTACGGAGCGTCGTGAGCCTGAGTCGCGTCCTGTGTCGCCTGAGTCTCGTTCTGCGTCGCCTGTCCGTACTGTTCGCGCTGGTCGTGTTTCGCGTCCGCGTCCTCCTCCTGTCCCTGGCACTCACTCTATGGCTCTGTGTCCTTCCACTGCTCCACAGCGTGTCCCTCTACCATCTCCTCCTGCGTCCTCTCTTCCTGCTGGTCCGGACCCTGCGTCTGACTCCCTACGTGCTGCTAGTCCAGCTGTCACGCGTTTTCTGGCCACTGCTGTCACTGACCCTTTGTTTGAGTCCCCTGCTGCGTCTGCTCTCGTTGCTGAGCTTGTTGACTTTGCTGCAGCCTGTCGCCTAGACTTCGCCACTAGTCTTGTTGCTGTGTCTGCGTATGCGTCTGTCTGTCCTCCGTCCGTCGGGGGTGAGTGTGCTCTTGGCACGGACGTTCTTGAGGACAGACAGGAGGAGTTTGAGTGCTTTGCCGCTGCTGTACCTCATCTCGTGTCCATGCTGCTTGCCCCTGAGGGAGACCCGGATGCACCAGACATCCCGACCCCGTGCTCCTACGCAGAGGCGATAGAGGGTCCCTACTCCTCTCAGTGGCAGGCAGCCATGGACGCCGAGATGGCTTCCTGGAAGTCTACAGGCACCTACGTCGACGAGGTTCCCCCACCTGGGGCGAACATCGTCAGTGGCATGTGGATCTTCAGGGTGAAGCGTCCGCCGGGTTCTCCGCCTGTCTTCAAGGCGCGTTACGTTGCACGTGGCTTCAGTCAGCGACAGGGAGTTGACTTCTTCCAGACCTTCTCCCCTACCCCGAAGATGACCACTCTTCGGGTACTGCTACACGTAGCTGCTCAGCGTGACTACGAGCTCCACTCCCTTGACTTCAGCACAGCCTTCCTACAGGGCAGCCTGCACGAGGAGATCTGGCTGCGCCGCCCACCTGGCTTCACTGGGTCGTTTCCTGCTGTTTCCTGCCTCCGGCGGCCAGTCTACGGTCTCCGCCAGGCACCCCGTGAGTGGCACGACACTCTGAGGACCACTCTTGCTACTCTTGGTTTTGCTCCTTCCACTGCTGACCCTTCTCTGTTTCTACGCACTGACACCACTCTGCCGCCGTTCTACGTTCTCGTGTACGTAGACGACCTTGTCTTTGCTACTGCTAACACTGAGGCACTCGCCCACGTGAAGTCCGAACTACAGAAGATACACACATGCACCGACCTGGGGGAGCTGACAAGCTATCTTGGCTTGCGGATCACCCGGGACAGAGCACAGTGCACCATTACCTTGACTCAGTCACACATGGTGCAGCAGGTCCTTCAGCGCTTCGGCTTCACGTACTCCTCGCCACAGTCCACTCCTCTGCCTACCGGTCACTCGCTCTCAGCTCCACCTTCGGACGAGTCCGTAGAGCCGAGTGGCCCGTATCCAGAGCTTGTGGGCTGCCTCATGTACTTGATGACTTGCACACGACCTGACCTTGTATACCCTCTCAGCCTTCTGGCTCGCTACGTGGCTCCCGGTAGGCACCGAAAGGTGCACTGGGATGCTGCGAAGAGGGTGTTGCGCTACTTGTGCAGTACATCGGGCATGGGGCTCATGCTTGGAGGACGGGCTCGAGTTGTCCTCACTGGTCACGCTGACGCCTCCGGGGTTGACGACTTGGCTAAGCTGCGGTCGTCACAGGGTTACACCTTCAGTCTTGGCTCCGGTTCTGTCTCTTGGCGGTCTACCCGCTCTTCTTCTATTCTCAGCTCCAGTTGTGAGGCTGAGATCTACGCTGGGGCCATGGCTGCACAGGAGCTACGCTGGCTGACCTACCTGCTGACCGACTTGGGAGAGGCGCCTCGTTCTCCTCCAGTTCTGTACATTGACAACAAGGCCATGTTGGCCTTGTGTCAGGAGCACAGACTGGAGCACAGAACGAAGCACATTGCTCTGCGCTACTTCCTTGCTCGAGAGTTGCAGCAGCGTGGCCAGCTTCGTCTTGCTTACGTGGCCTCACAGGCCAACACTGCTGATGTTTTCACCAAGGCACTTCAGCCTTGTGATCATCATCGTTTCTGTACTGTTCTAGGCCTTGTACCTACTGTGCCTCACTTGCTGACTTCTTGACTCTGCTTGTACTGTACTCTATATACTTATACCTGCATGCTTACACTTGCTAGGTTGTGTTCTCTGTATTTTTTGCTTTCCTTTATATAACTCTGCATGTGAACTGGCCTTGCGGCCCTTAGCTTGTGCTCAGACTGCGTGGTGACTTTGTGATCCACCCTGAGCTTGCTTTGCCTTCTTGACTGGTCTTGTGACCCCTTGTTCTCCCCCACTTTGCCTATGGGGGTGTGTCAAACTTATATATGCTATAGTCTGTTTAGGCTGTAGTGGGGCAGTTCTTATAGGGTACAACACTTTTAGGTTTCCTACTTGTACCCACCTGCTTCCTAGTTCATTCATTCCTCTCATTATTCTCACAGACCGCCGACAGAACCAGTCATCACGCCCGAAAATATCCTGAGCCACCGAGTCCGTGACCCACGAGGAGCTCGAAGGGTCGAATTCCTGATCCGCTGGAGAGACCATACGCCCACCGAAGACAATTGGGTTCCCCTGGACAGAATCGGGAACCACCCTGTCCTCACCGAGTATCTGCGCAGCCGGAATTTCCGGGATGTACACGCGTTTTCGTAAGAGAGGCTTCCTTGGGGGGGGGGGGGGGGGGGTAGTGTAAGGAAAATTCATTTTCCTTACTTCGCATCCCTACTCAGCGCGTACACCACTGTTCCCGCCAACAACACCCCACAATAATCCGTTACCACTCGCGACATTCGCCTAAACACATTCCCACCACTGTTCACGATGCGACCCAACCTCACGGTCCTCACGGTTCGGTTGGTAACCCGCGCTCCGGACCTCCGCCTCGACAATCCCCAACCTCGGCGCCAGGCCCGTCGCGCACCCCATGTTTCCACACGTTACCGTTACCGCCAGGGCTGACGTTTCATTTTAAGCTTCCCTGATTCCGGGGAAAATTTTCCCCCTCTATTATGGGTGCACATTTTCCAGAAAAGCAGTACCCTGATTGCTCAGGTTTGTAAAGTAGTTAACACTGATTGTTCAGGGTCGAGAACTGAACATCAGAGTAGTAACGCACGCTTTGTTACCGCGGAAAAATATCCCCACTCTCCATAAAGTCTCGAAGTTTCGATCAGAACGAAGTTTCGAAGAAACTTCGTCTCGATAAAGCGGGAAGGGGGGGGATTACGCACATGTGGGGGGATCACTGCGATCAATCCAAGGCGGGGTCATCGGAATGAAACTTCCGAGAAACTTCTTTTCGATAAGTCGGGGAAAATATCCCCACTCTCCATAAAGTCTCGAAGTTTCGATCAGAACGAAGTTTCGAAGAAACTTCATCTCGATAAAGCGGGAAGGGGGAGGATTACGCACATGTGGGGGGATCACTGCGATCAATCCAAGGCGGGGTCATCGGAAGGAAACTTCCGAGAAACTTCCTCTCGATAAGTCAGGGTCCACACAGTCGATACTCTGTTACGTCAGGGTCCACTAACAGCCTAGTTTGTTACACTGTACTCAAAATCAGGGATAGCTAAACTATTACTCTGATTGGATCAGGGCTGGAAATTCAATAACTCTGAAATTTCAGTCTCCACGAAGTGGAAATCCTGAAATCACCCTGAAATCAGGGTAATTACCCTGATAAAATCAGCCCTGGTTACCGCTATAGCTTCGCTATATATTATTCGCTCAACCCCTCGCTCATTGTATTTATTGCCTCGATAGTGCAATCCTCGCTCGCTCACTCAATTTCACTCGTAACACTCGTACACTGTTTGTTGCCACCCTTTTATTTTCTGAGGGGTTTCAAAGGGCATTGCAGTAGGTTTAGTAAACGCAAGAGATCCATGAAAGGAATTATAGCATGTTAAGTGATTGTGATAAAAGCTTGTTTGTTTTCCCCAGTTTCTTGCTATCGGACGGTCGGAATCCGAGTGTAACGAGGATCTGAATGAGCGGACAGTAATGCCCAGTGGCTAGTTTTGGATTCATCGATCTTATCTGGTTCATGGATGGAGGCGCCAACTGTCCAGGGGTGAGCTTGGGGCCTGCTCCCTGCCCGGCTCGTCTCGTCTCCTCTCCACACCACCAAGCCTCCAGCCAAATCCGACCAAACAGGGCAGCGAAAAACATCCTCGACTCGTAGTGTGTCGCCTTTGGGCAAAAATTGGCGACCCTCGATGGCGTTGGTCACTTCTCCCCATCCCCCCACCGACGCGGCCGCCCGAATGTGGAGTGGTGTGGTGTGGTGGTGGAGAGCAGGGCAGGTGAGCTTATGTGGCATGCGTGTACAAACAGTTCAGTTCACTGCACGATTCGGCACGGCACGGCATGGCAGGGCAGCCCCTAACCTGCCAGCCTGAGGCCGGTGTGTAAGTCCACCTTCCCCTCTCCCTCTGCACCGCTTTCCACGTAGTTTTATCGATCTTGTCCTCTCCTCTCTTCCTCTCCCTCTGCTCCGCTCCGCAATCCTTGTTCTATCAGTCAGTCTGTCAGTCAGTCACTCACTCACTCTATACGTCATCCTGTACAAGTGTGACTGCTACTGCCGGCTATCTGTGCCGTGAAAGAAAAACTCTCTCCAGTCTTCTCCCTCGATGTTATCTCCTCATCTTTCTCATCTCCTCATGAGAGACTTCGGTTTGGCTTACTCTGGTGCCAAATCCCAGCGCTTGATTTGTTCATTTTAGGGTTAGTGCATTTGCGTGATCCTGGGCGAGTGCCGATTGCTGCCACGCGTCCAAGAGCACACACGATGCAGTCTGCTGGTTTCGCCGAAGGCCGGCGTAACCTGCTGCGCTCCGCCAGCCTAGATCCTCTGCGCATTGATAATAGCCAGATCAGTAATAATTATTATTCTAACCAGCCTTTTAACTCTTCGATTCAGCAACAGCTCAACCCTGGTGTCCACTCTGGTGCCAAACCTAACATCCTCGTTAATGGAGGCGCGTATGGGCCTAATAACGGGTTCCACCAGCTCGAGTACAATCTTCCATCCCGACCTGGATCGTCCGCAGGCCCGTTGTCGCGACCGTCGTCCGCGATGTCGAACAGGTCGCACGGATCGTCGCACGGATCGTCGCAAGGATCGCCGCACGGATCGTCGTATGGGTCGTCGCACGGATTGTCGCATGGCCTGTCGCAGGGGCCGCCGTGCGACCCGCCGCAATGGATTCGCGGAAATCAGCTTGGCGGCGATCCGCGCAGTAAAACTCACCTTGCCCTTCACGCCGAATCCGGTCAAATCTTCGTCGCGAAATCCGTCTCGTCGCGCGCTCTCCCGCGCGACATGCGACAGCTCGACAACGAGCAGGCGATCCTCGATGAGCTTCGCGGCTCGCCACGTGTCGTGCGGCTATTGGGCGCAAACTGGGAAGACGACGCTGCCGTTCCAGGAGCTAGGGTTAGGAACCTATTTATGGAGTACATTTCAGGCGGCAGCATTGCGGACTTAATGTCTTCATTCGGCGGGAGATTACCGGAGGCGCTGGTGCGGAGATACGCGCGGGGGATCTGCGAGGGGCTGCGCGATCTGCACGCGCGCGGAATCGTCCACTGCGACATCCGCGCCGCCAACGTGCTCCTAAACGGGGACAAAGGCGAGGCGAAGCTCTGCAGCTTCGGCTCCGCGATCCGCGCTGCCGACGGCTCCGCCGCTGAAGCCGCCGGCGCGCGGAAGCCGCCGCCGGCGCGGTTCCAAGGCGCGGGGGCGTACAGCTGGATGGCGCCGGAGGTGGTCCGCCAGGAGGCGCAGGGCTGCGCCGCGGATATCTGGTCGTTCGCGTGCACGGTTCTTGAGATGATCACCGGCGAGCCGCCCTGGACGGCGCAGCTCGAAGCGGCGGGCTTCGCGGCGGCGCCTGGGAGCGCGGTCGGTGGTGCTCGGGCGTGTGATCGAGACGCGGTGTTGCACATGATAGGGAGCACGTTCGAGGTGCCGCATATCCCGGCGGAAGTCTCGCCAGAGTGTCGTAGTT
Source organism: Closterium sp. Naga37s-1 (assembly GCA_947471745.1). Lineage (NCBI taxonomy): Eukaryota > Viridiplantae > Streptophyta > Zygnematophyceae > Desmidiales > Closteriaceae > Closterium > Closterium sp. Naga37s-1. Next base: position 6,326,049 of record CANJKZ010000735.1, read on the forward strand.
TGCTGCGACGGTGCTTAGAACGCGACCCGGCGAACCGGCCTAGTGCTATGTTGCTCTTAGACCACGCGTTTTTGCTGCCCTCGCCGTGCCCGCCGCTCTTCCGCCTCCTAGGTGGTGGCAGTATCGGTAATAATGATGCTGCTTTTAGTGCAAATAGTATGCCTGGGTACAGTACGGAGAATATGAATGGTTCCGTATCAGGTGGAATAGTAGCTGCTAATGGAGTAGCTAATAGCGGGGCGTTTGGTGTACCAGCTGCTGGAGAGAGGCTTCGCACCCCGGACCGTTACAGAGTAGGCTTACCACGATCCGCGTCAGCCGGTTCGGCAGAGGAGTCAGGCTCGGCAACAGGCATGGCAGCAGGTATGGTGGCAGGCATGGGCCCGGGAGGGTTCAACGCACCCCCCCCGCTCACGCCACCCAGTTCGTCGATGCATTCCCACAGTGGTTACCCTACTTCGCTCTCTTCGCCAAACACTGCGGTTGGGGGATCAGGCGGAGGGTTCACTTCGCCTGGTTCTGGGGGAGGGAGGCCAGGAGGAGCGATGGGGGGAGGATCAGGGGGAGGATTAGGGGGAGGGGGGCTGGGGGGAGCAGCAGGCGGGGGAGCCTCTTTGGACCGCCCCCCAACGCGCCGAACTCCCCTCCAACGGTCCCAGTCACAGCCGAAGCAGCTCATATCCACTCACGTTTCTCTGCCTGGCACAGGTAACCCTGTTTGTAACCCTAATCCACCTGGTGTAATCGCGAATCTGGCCCAGGGTTCACCGAGCAGCATTCCCCCGACTGGTAAGGCGTCCAGCAGAAATGTATCTCCCATGACTAAGCCTCCTCCTCCTCCTGCTCCTTCTCCTGCTGGTTCCGGCAGCGCTGGTGCAAACCCTAATTTGCCCATGGTCGATCTGGGGGCGAATTCAATGAACCCGGCCCTAGCTGCTGCTATTCCCGGCCCGCCTGCACTAACAGCTGACGCAGCAGGGGGTGGTGGAGGAGCCACAGGAACAGCGACAGGTGGCGGGATGCCATTGGGCCCCGTGCTGGTGCCGCCTCCAGGCATCCGCATGGGGCCGTTGATGAGGCAGATATCCAAGGGTCAGGAGGCGATTAGAGCCGCGGCAGCCATGGCTGCAGCAGGAGGAACAGCAGCAGCTACTGCAGCAGCAGGAGGAGGAGCGGGAGCAGGGGGGGTGGAGACAGAGAGTGGATTTCTCCCGCACCACCAGGCACAGGCTCGGGCCACTCCTCCTCGCCCAGGCCTCCCCCGAAGCTCCAGTGGCGGTAGCTCTGGAAACTACAGTGTATCTTTCGGGAACGGATCGTCTTCTGTCTCAGGGGGCGCAAGTGGAGGCCCCACTGGTGGTGCTGGTGCTGGTAGTGGTTACAACAGCAGTGGCAGTGGCGGTGGCAGCAGTGGGTACAGCGCTGCCCTCCCTCCCTCTCCTGAAGGCGTCACTTCCCCCAACACCATATTCTCTGCTCCCTCCCCCCCTTCCATGCCCCCCCGCCGCCCCCACGCCCACCGACGCTCCCACAGCATCTCCCCCGAGCATGGTCACCTGGGGTTCAGTGCTGCTGCTGGGGCCAACCTTGGGATTGCCGTTGGCACTGGTGGGAGCGCTGGTGGGAGCAGTGGTGGTGGTGCTGGTGGTGGTGGTGCTGGTGGTAGATTTGGGGCCTATCCTCCCCCAGGTGTTGGCTCAGGAGGTGGGGCAGGTGCTGGCCCAGGTGTTGGCCCAGGAGGAAATGGCAATTCATCTCAGATTCAGCAGCAGCAGTTGCAGCAACATCACCAGCAGCAGTTGCAGCAACATCAGCAGCAGCATTTTGGTCCTGGGAGCTATCAGGAGCAATCTGCACCCAGGCCGAGCCGCTCCCCCGGACCTGCCCCTCTGGCTCGGCGGCCAAACCTTCACCAAAGGTCCCCGTCTGCTCAACTAGACATGTCTTCCAGGCGATGGGATTCACCTGACTACAATCAGGGCCTGTGATTCTTATTTGTATGATCATGACATGATGCACAACGTTTTAGTAGTTGTACATTGTACTTGAAAAGATCCGAATGTGTGCCTTACCTCTTAGAGGAAGATTTAAATCTCTTGGATCTAAAACGAGGCAAGCAAAATCGCGTACCGTACTGCATCACATTTTCACTCCATTCGTCGATTTCCTTTGGAATTCCAAACTCATGGCTGACACTCGACGATGAGCGCTTCTAGAAGAATTCCTGGGCTGACCTCTGCAGCGATTTTGGCCGTCCGATTCACAATTGAATCGACCCCGAAAGCTATTGGTCAACATCACATCACACCACTGTGGTGGTTAGAAGGGCAACATTCGGTTTGGTATCGTGAGATGTTTTACGGTCGTAAGCATTTGGGAAGGGTTGAGAAAGAGTTTGAGCGGAAAGCCCGTTGAGAAAAAGCCTGGATCCTAACCTGGTGCCAGTTTCCTTTGCCCCTCCCTAATCTATTCAGGGATCGAGTCGGATTATGGTCGCTCGTTCGACTTTCACACTAGATTCAGTCATTAACCGTCGCGCGTCGCATACGTACAAGTCGGTGGTTAGAAGCCAGCGGATCCGAAACAGGTTCATCTGCGTTGTTGATGTCCACCAGCTGTTGTCGAATCTTAGCGCTGTAACGAGACAACTTTTAACGATGAACAACCCCTCACATTCGCGAAGCCCGCTAGTAGCGATGCGAAATCTGCGAAATCTGCTGCATGGCCTGTTCTCGGCTCCTCTACTCCTTGTTCTGCTACTCCTCGTTCCATCGCAGCAGCACTCCGGTATTTCCGAAACTTCCTTCTTTCACACCACTGCTATTGACGGGATTCACGGCGCGATTGCCGCTAAGAAGTACGTAGCGCGAAAGGAGGACGTGCCGCTGATTAAGTGCGGCGTGTGCGAGCTGCTCGCGAAGAACCTTCTGCGGCAAGTGCGGGAGAAACGCCAGGCGATCGCGCCGAAGAAGGTAGTCGGTGAAATCTCACAGCCACTGAAAATAACAAACATCCTCGCAACATCACCAACACTTCCTCATTTCCTCCCCTTTCCTACCTCACCCCTCCCCGCACCTCCTCCCCCGGGATTGACGAAATCTCGCAGCTATCAGAGCTGAAGATCATCGACAACTCCTACACTTTCTCCCCTTTCCTTCCTCACCGCTCCTCTCTCGTCCTCCTCCCTCGGGATTGACGAACAATCGCAGCTATCAGAGCTGAAGATTATTGTCATCACCAAGACAATCCTAACAATTTCTTCCCTCCTCCGCCTTCCTTCATCACCCCTGTCCTTCCTCACCCCTCCTCACTCGCAGCTATCAGAGCTGAAGATCATCGAGCTTGTGGAATCGGCGTGTGACGTCAGCAAGGACGAGGGCGATTGGATCCAATGGCTGGATGTGCAGGAGAAAGGGGACAAGCTCGAGGTGAGATGCAGGCAGGGTAGGAATCAGGGAGTGGATGTGTAGGATTGGATCCAATGGCTGGATGTGCAGGAGAAAGGCGACAAGCTCGAGGTGGGATGCAGAAGGTGGGATGTGGGGGAGGTGTGATGCAGGGAGGGTAGGACTTATGAATGTGTAAGACTGGATCCAATGGCTGGATGTGCAGAAGAAAGGCGACAAGCTCGAGGTGAGATGCACAAGGTGGGATTCGAGAGAGTGCGTGGATTCGAGAGATGGATTTCAGTTCAGGATTGGACGTGTAGGATTGGATTCGATGGCTTGATGTGCAGGAGAAAGGTGACAAGCTCGAGGTGAGGTGCAGGGAAGGAACAGAGGCTTGGGAACAGGTTCGGGATCCGGTTTGGGGGCTGGTTCGGTGACCGGTGGACGAGGGCGATTGGATTCGATGGCTTGATGTGCAGGAGAAGGGGGACAAGCTCGAGGTGAGGTGCAGGGACGGTGGGACCTTCCAAGGTGAGATGCAGGAGGGAGATAAGATGCAGGAGAGGTGTAATTAGAGAGAGATGCAACGAAAGGGATAAGCTATGCTTGGTCTGTGGTAAGATTCCAAGAAGACGGGGTGGTGGAGGTGGGGTAGAGGAGGGTGAGAGTAGAAGGAGGTGAGAGTAGCTGGTGGTGAAGAAATAGGGAGGTGAGAGAGAGAGAGAGAGAACACAAAATAACGTACAGAGTTTGTTTATGAGTTGCAAAATGAAGCACACCGGGCCTGGTCGTAATCTTGATATGATGCGGACACATTCCCGCACCTATTACACTTCCAAGCTCCCCTACCTCTGGGATTGCCGCACCGAGTGCAAGGATAATAACATCTTCCCTCCACCCACCCACACCACACCCCCTCCTTTCTTCCCTTCCCTTCCCACCCCCCCACACCCCCTCTTCTCAGCTGAAGGAGTTCCCCTACCCTGGGGATTGCCGCACGGAATGCAACACTCTCCCTTCTTCCCTCCCCTTCCCCCCTTTCTCCCCAACCCCCCTACCCCTTCCCCGTCAGCTGAAGGAGTTCCCCTACCCTGGGGATTGCCGCACGGAATGCAACACTCTCCCTTCTTCCTTCCCCTTCCCCCCTTTCCCCACACCCCCCCTACCCCTTCCCCGTCAGCTGAAGGAGTTCCCCTAACCTGGGGATTGCCGCACTGAATGCAACACTCTCCCTTCTTCCCTCCCCTTCCCCCCTTTCCCCACACCCCCCCTACCCCTTCCCCGTCAGCTGAAGGAGTTCCCCTAACCTGGGGATTGCCGCACTGCACTGAATGCAACAATCTCCCTTCTTCCCTCCCCTTCCCCCCTTTCCCCCTACCCCTTCCCCGTCAGCTGAAGGAGTTCCCCTACCCTGGGGATTGCCGCACTGAATGCAACACTCTCCCTTCTTCCCTCCCCCTCCCCCCTTTCCCCCCAACCCCCCTACCCCTTCCCCGTCAGCTGAAGGAGTTCCCCTACCCTGGGGATTGCCGCACTGAATGCAACACTCTCCCTTCTTCCCTCCCCTTCCCCCCTTTCCCCACACCTCCCTACCCCTTCCCCGTCGCTGAAGGAGTTCCCCTAACCTGGGGATTGCCGCACTGAATGCAACACTCTCCCTTCTTCCCTCCCCTTCCCCCCTTTCCCCCCACCCCCCCTACCCCTTCCCCGTCAGCTGAAGGAGTCCCCCTACCCTGGGGATTGCCGGACTGAATGCAACACTCTCCCTTCTTCCCTCCCCCTCCCCGCTTTCCCCCCAACCCCCCTACCCCTTCCCCGTCAGCTGAAGGAGTTCCCCTACCCTGGGGATTGCCGCACTGAATGCAACACTCTCCCTTCTTCCCTCCCCTTCCCCCCTTTCCCCCCAACCCCCCTACCCCTTCCCCGTCAGCTGAAGGAGTTCCCCTACCCTGGGGATTGCCGCACTGAATGCAACACTCTCCCTTCTTCCCTCCCCTTCCCCCCTTTCCCCACACCCCCCTACCCCTTCCCCGTCAGCTGAAGGAGTTCCCCTACCCTGGGGATTGCCGCGCAGAATGCAAGACGATCCAGAAGGCTTGCCAGGAGGTAATGTGCGAGAGTGGGGTGTGAGGCAGTGCAAGGGGGGGTATGGGGGTCATATACGAGTGGGGTGTGAGGCAGTGCAAGGGGGGGTATGGGGGTCATATACGAGTGGGGTGTAAGGCAGTGCAAGGGGGGGTATGGGGGTCATATACGAGTGGGGTGTAAGGCAGTGCAAGGGGGAGTATGGGGGGGTAATGTGCGCGAGGTCATATGCGAGTGGGGTGTGGTGTAAGGTAGTGCAAGGGGGGTGGCAGGGGGGATTACGCGTGCAGCGGTGGGTGGTGTGGAGGGGGTAATTTGAGCGTTGGAGGAGGTAATGGAGAGAGTAGGGAGGGGGGCTGACGGTAATATGAGCGGTGCTTGAGAGAGTAGGTAAATTGGTTGCTGTGAGTGCCTCAAAGAGTTGTGGGGTGAGTGTGTGGTAGATGTGGCAGGGAGTGCAGGATATCATTCATACAGCTCTTTTGTTTTCTTCTTTCCTTTTCTGTTATTCCACTCCCTGTTGTTACCCTTTATCCCTCCTCGCCAGTTGCACTCACATCCATCCCTCGCCCATTTCCTCCCCTCCACCATCAGGTGGTGGGTTTCTCAGACACGGACGTGGCACAGCTCCTCTTCTCTCAGCCATCCACGCAGTGCTACCTGCCTCCTTGCCAGTCGCACTCGCATCCACCCTATCCCTTCATCTCCAACCCCATCTCCTCCTCCCCCCTTCAGGTGGTGGGCTTCTCGGACATGGACGTGGCAGAGCTCCTCTACTCCCACACAGGTGCCGCCTGACCCGTCACCTGTTCCACTCACATCCATCCCATCCCCACCTCCATCTCTTTTTTTCCTACCTCCCATGCCCCGATTTCCTTCCCCCCCATCAGGTGATGGGTTTCTCCCACCCGGTGCTGCCTGCCTGCCTCCTCGCCACATGCACTCACACCCACCCTATCCGCACATTCATCTCTTCATCACCCGCCTCCCTTGCCCCGATTTCCTTTCCCCCCATCAGGTGGTGGGTTTCTCAGACACGGACGTGGCAGAGCTCCTCTACTCCAAGCCGTCTATCCAAGAAGCAGACTTCAAGAAACAGCTGTGCCACGACATGACTCCCACGTGCAGAAAGCAGCCGCCTCCCATGCCCAAGGTACAGACAATCAGCAAGCAAGGTGATTCCACAGAAGTGCTTTCCCTTGTCCCAGCCGTCTATCCAAGAAGCAGACTTCAAGAAACAGCTGTACCACGACATGACTCCCACGTGCAGAAAGCAGCCGCCTCCCATGCCCAAGGTACAGACAAATAGCTTGCAAGGTGACTGTAGGAAAGAGCTGCTCTTCTCTCCCACCCGTCCATCCACAAAGAGGAGTTCGCGAGACAAGCTGTGCCACGAAATTACCCCCACATGCAGAAAGCAGCCGCCTCCCATGCCCAAGGTACCATGAGCAAATAGCTGTCTGCAGTTGCTTTCAGCAGGAGGCGGCTGTTAGAGCAGGTGCCGACGCGACTCCCACATGCAGAAAGCAGCCTCCTCGTGTTCCCAAGGTATTACTAGCAAACAGTTATGACATGTACATGTGATTGAAGAAGTGTTTTGAGACGTCTCAAAACATGTACATGGTGCATCGGCCTGCACATCCCTCCCTTGCTGTTGCCACGTGATTAAAGGGAGTTTTTGAGCCGTCTCAATAACTGTTTCCAAGGTATTTCGAGCAATCATCTATGGCATGTACGTACATGCCCTGGGGAGGGCACATCGGCCTGCACATCCCTCCCTTGCTGTTGCGCTGTTGCATACCACAGGGACGCAAGCCAGGGGAGGCCTTCCGGCGCAAGAGCAGCACAGAGGTGGAGAGGGATCGAGAGGCAAACAATGATGCTTGTGATGCATGACATGTGAGACATGGCACGTATGTGACACGTGCGTCTGTGATTTCACTGCTGCGTCGTCCTGCAGGGCCGCAAGCCAGGGGAGGCGTTCCGGCGCAAGAGCAGCACGGAGGTGGAGAGGGAGAGGATGATGCGAGACATGGACATGAAGTCTGAAAAGTATCGGGAAGAGGTAGGTCGTTGGGTTGGGAGGTACACCAATGTCGATAAAGAACGCAGTGAAGATTCACATTTATGGCTTCAATTTACTCTACGGCATTTTTTTTTTTTTTTTTTTTCAGTTTAAAGCCCCTGCCTCATATTTATGTGTTTTCAGCTAAGTGTTAAACGCTTGAGATTTGGTAACAGCCGACTGAGCGTTTCTGTGGCTTCCTCAGTAATTCGCCAACACGTCACATAACTCGCCACTCGTCACCCAATCACCGGCGATTTTTCCCAACCAAGTGTTAAACGATTGAAAACACGAGACGCGAGCTTTAAGAAGGAGGAAAACGGAAACCGGAAAAAAAAAAAAAAAAAATGTGGTCCCGAATCTCAGTATTCCTACGTGATTGTTGTTTATGTTCACCATTTTCGTGCAGAAATTTCGCGCACCCCGCATGCTCAAAATGAAGCTGTACTCGCGTGACGACCTCTTAAAGAATACGTGTGATTCGTCCAAAGGGCACCAGCATATATGGGTCCTCCTCCCCACCGCCCCCTTCTATTTTTCCTCGCCCTTGGTTTGTGCAGAACCCGCGTGCCCCTCGCATGCCCAAAATGAAGCTTTACTCGCGCGACGACCTCTTAAGGAAGACGTCTGTAGGGGGGATGGGGATGGGCGAGGATGAGGAGGATGAGGAGGAAGGGGAGGAGGAGGATCCGGAGGAGAAGCTAAGGAACGAATTGGGACCGGGGACGAATGTCGACATGGAGGCAATTCGGGCTGCTTTGAAGGCTGCAGACGAGAAGGTGAGATAGAAGGGGAGTGCATGGAAGATGCAGTTTGAATAGAAGCTAAGGAACGAGTTGGGACCGGGAACACATGTCGACATGGAGGCGATTCGGGCTGCTTTGAAAGCTGCAGATGAGAAGGTGAGAGGGGGAGGGGGTGCATGGAAGATGCAGTTTCAATAGAAGCCAAGGAACGAGTTGGGACCGGGAACACATGTCGACATGGAGGCGATTCGGGCTGCTTTGAAGGCTGCAGACGAGAAGGTGAGAGGGGGAGAGAGTGTGGCAGAGGCAGGGAGTGTGGAGAATGAGAGACCAGGATTGTTTTAGGCTAGCTAAGGAAAGAGTAGGCTCTGGGAATACGAGGGGATGAATCGAGCAACTCTTGGGGCCTAAGGTAAAAGGGTGTGAGGGGGGGTTGTGAGAAAGAGACATAGATCATTGAAAAGAGGAAGATATCCAAGGTAACCTGAGAAACCTCGAACCTGTTTTCCATGTACACTATACTTTCACATCTTTGGTTGGCCTGTTACATTGCATGTTGGCTCGTGCACGTTGCAGGAGAAGCAGCAGGAAGCAGCAGTCAACTCCCCTCTTCGTCGAATCTTCCTCTCCTCGCAAGCCCTCTTCCAACGAGTCGCTCACACCGGGACCACGCTCATCAAAAGCTTCCAAGCCACTGCTGCTGGGAAGCACACAAGCAAGATCATTCGCCAGGTCCAGCGGAGCCAGGCGGTTAAGCAGGCAAAAAGAGCATTGATTAAGGTTAAGAAGAGCACTGTTGGGAAGCAGGTTGTGTCTATGGTGCGGAAGATGAATGAGATGGTTGGAGAGGTTGGGGAGAGAGCTCTGCGTATGCGTGAAGGGCTCTTGTCCAAGATTTTACCAGGAAGTGGGGAGGGGCGTGGTAATAGGGATGGGCATGGGGAGGAGTTGTAGTGAATTTTGGCCTTGGTTTTATTATGGCTGAATGCTCAAGTCCCAGCTAGTATTTGAAATTCGTTTTGGATTCACTCCAGTCAGCTGGCACTCGTACCAGCATCTGTTGAGCTTGTCCCTGTTTAGTGCCTGGTCAAAGTGTTGACATGTTTGTGCTGAAGTATTTTCTCTTTCTGTATTGATCTTAGCTAGTGCAGTTGATCTTTAGCCAGTTCAAGTAGCTGATCGCGAGGCTGCTTGCAAGGTCCTATTTGTGTTTCCGTCAAGTTCGGGGAAAACCCAACAACCTTGGTTTGTGAAACCAGGTCCGGCGTGAGAATTCTGATTGGTTTACAAGAGAAATGCCGAGCGTCAAGCCTTGATGGTACGGCAGCCAGTGGCAGTTGCCTTGCTGCCGTGCCTCGAACGTCACCTCACCTTCCTCACCACAACACCGCCCGTACACGCCTGCTCGCAGCAGCCCCTCTGGTTTGACCTCTGCTCCAGACCAGGTCTCCTGGCTTGTTGCCTTCTGCCTCCTCTCCCCTTAGAATTCTTCCGCTCCGCCCCAGACCCACCAGCAAAATTTTTGTGACCCCGTCCCGTCATCCCGTGCCTCCGTTGAGCGAACTTTTCGCAACAACTCTCTCCCATCCCATGATCCCATCCCATCCAAACGTGTCCCCCTTTTCCATACCCGTTACCGTTCCGTCAAGTTCCGTCCCGTTCCTGCCTTGTTCGCGTCGGTCAACCCAGCCCATTCACAAAATTTCACACTTCCGCCTCTGCTTATCGTCCGTCCCCGTCAGTCGCTCACTCACTCCTGCTAACAGATTTTCCACACACACCAGATATTGTATTTCTCCGTCTTCCATAGTCTTAGGTGGTGTTCCCACGTTTGCCCGCCATCGAAGTCACCCCACGCGGTTCGCCAATTTGTATAATGTGAGGAAATTGGGGCAAATGCGGCTCGAACTTTGCCCATCAACATGTAATGTGGTTTTGGTCGTGCAATGCCGCATCCACGACCGTGAGCGAACTCATCCAACGGCGCACGACGCAGTTGTGGTATTGACTGTACGTGCATCCGAACGGGGGCATTTGTAAACATTTGAGATGCCCCAGCCTTTCGCCCACGTCCGTGATGTTGTTCCACTGACGTGCGCAAGCCTGTTTCTGCACTTCGTCCTCCACCTTCTCACCGAAGCTCTTGAAACGGGTAGTCGTAGGTACCACACACATGCATAAATTGATCACTAGGTTTGTCAAATGAACGTCTTCATTGGGCGCGCGCAGATCGCAACTACAGGGTGTCCAGAGTGGGAGAGTACCCCACTCTGGACACCATCCCGCCCAATATCGAGCCTGATGGGGTGACTTCGATGGCGGGCAAACGTGGGAACGCCATCTTACTCCTGTCACGACACATTCACTCCATTGTCCACACTTTTACTTTCCAGTAGTACTCGTATAACTCCGTTTCTCAGACTCTCAGGCTTTCCCTTCGTGTTTATCGTCCACAACCATGGACTCGGCGAAAGTGGTGAGCTTAAAGCATGAGCGAGCTTCAACTTCGTCTGCGCGGGCTGTTTCGTTTCTTAACATCATTCAGTCGTGCCACCTTTTCGATGTCGTGCTACTTTGCCGTTAATTTTCCTCGCAGGCTCTCTTGTCCACTAAGGACAGCGAGCTGCTCAGAGTTTTACGAAATTCGATTCTTCGTTTCCGTGTTATACTGATTCGCTTTTCATCCTCCAATCACAGGCTCTCTTGTCCTCCAAGGACAGCGATTCCACCGTCAACGGCTTGGAGGCTGGCGTTCGCCGCCTCGGCCTTCCTACCGGGTCCTTTCTGGTGCGTTTACCAAAGCGCTAGGTTCTCGATGAATTGCCTGGAGTCTTTCCTGTGATTTCTCAGAATTAGCTTTTATAAGGAATGCCTGCAACCTCTTGCTAAAACGTGATTTCTGCAGAATTTTGTTGTGCTGCGTGTTGGATGCATTTCGCCAGTTGTCATTTGCGTGCTGTGAGGCGTCACTTAAAGATTCGATATTCTTTCGTCTCTTCACGCTTCGTCATTTACCCGTTGGTGGAAAATAGGGCGTGAACCACAAGGGCGACGACCTTCTGGAGGTTAACCTTCCTAAACCGCATTGGCGTAAACCGAAGGGCCAAGAAGGCCCAAATCGGTTCAACCTTCCTAACCTCGGTTGTGTTTGGCTCTCGCACCCAAAGTCTTGACCAATTATATTGCTCGCCCCAACCAAGCTTCCTAAGGGCGACGACCTTCTGGAGATTAACCTTCCGCGCAACCGTGTTACCTCCCATTCTCTCGTCCTGTACTCCTTTTTTCTAAACTCGTCGTCATTTATCCGTTGCCTTTTGGTGGAAATCAGGGCGTGAACCGCAAGGGCGGTGACCTCCTGGAGGTTAACCTTCCGCGGAATGGTTTCACCTCCCGTTGCCTCGTCCTCTACACCTTTTTTCTGGTAAAGCTATGTTTTCCTTCACGTGTGAACCTTGCTTCCTCCCGTCCTTTTCTACCAGACATTTACTTTTGTTTCTTTGTCTGAACCTAGTCGTTTTGCCGAACGTACAGCTGCTTCTTGCCAGTGTTCTTCCTACCACTTAGCCGTCCTCCTCTTTGTACCACCTGCTCGCTTTGTTGTTCCCAGATCTACGTGGCAATCTTTGCCGTGTTCTTCATCGACCTTGATGCGCTCACTCCTTCCAACGCCGATTTCTGCTCCATGTGTCCCCTGATTGGCCTCGGGGCGCTGGTCCTTATGTAAGCACCCGTGCATAGTTCTGAGGAGACCTGAATATTTTCCCTTCCCGTGCACGTTTCGCGTCTCGTGGATTCATGCGCAGGGTGAATCTCTTCCTCCATCACATACTTCATACGAATCCGTTTAAGTCATCAGCATATCACCCTCGTTCTGTGCACATTTCAATCTGTACTGTCCCTATTTTTCCAAAAATCCGCACATATACCCTTCTTTTCAGTGTGACCATTGTCATGGTTGTCAAGGCACTGACTCGCCGCCACCTCACCTTCACCCGCTCCGAGTTCACCATGACGTCGTCCTTCCTGGGTCGCAAGTGCTGCTGCCGCAAGTCGTCTGTGAACGGCAAGGCCTCCGACATCAGCAACGTCAAGATCGTGGTGTCTGGGGTAAGTGCCTCGTGTGGGTGTGTGTGTGCGTGTGTGTGCGTGTGTGTGCGTGCGTAGGCGTGTGTGTGTGTTTCCTTACATTCTTTCCTCGCTGTCTCAATCCAGGGCCAGTTTACTGGTTCTTTCACAGGCTTTGAGGTCTTCGTGATTCCCTCCTCACAGGCTTCCCTCATTTCGTATCTTGGCGTTTTTCCTCTCTTTCCCCCTTCAGGGCCAGTTTGCGGGCTTCATGACAGCTTGCGAGGTCTCCGAAGGCGTTCGCACGCACCGCTTTGGCATGAACCTGAGTGTGAGCGAGAAGCAGTACCTGGTGCAGGAGATTGGCGACTTCCTCGCCTGCCCCTACTCCACCCAGGTCCAGCTGGCGTAACTACAGCACTCGCGGGTGCATGTATAGCACTAGGTTGAATGTACATGGAGTGGGAGTGGTGCGTTATTGCATTTTGCAGAGCTGGCAGCCCTGTGTGATGCCAGATAGAGGGTTACCGTAGATGCCCGTGTTCATAACGTTCACAACTGGATGGGTATGCAGCATTGGGAAGATCCGCGTGGCTTTCCCACTTGTTGTATGACATGGCAATGTCTATAGAATGTGATTTATCTTCCTCTGTACACATGATTCTCCAAATTTGTGGAACATTGGCAGTCCTGTGACATGGATGTTGAGCCTGAGCTTATGCCAAATCTACAATGGTAGTGATGAGGCCGGTGTTGGACAAGTGCCAGGCATACAGTACATACAACCATGTCTGCAATGCTCGATGCTTCAAGAGCAGACTTTATTTACTTTCAACTGGTGACAAAGTAACAGGAGCATGGCCCGGATTGGCCAACACATCATCCAAATCACTAGAATCACTCTCAAGCTTCGCTTTGAGAAAGGCCACCACCAGCCCAGCAGTTGCCGCCCGGGCTTTAACTTTCTTCGGCCCTCCAGGGCACACATTAACAGTCACTCGCATGTCATTGTTGAAATCGGCATGGCCATACCTGGGCATCACAACATGATAGGCCGAATCTGCAAGATCCGAGTAGTAATACTTGTGGCCGAAATAAGCGGGTGCACAGGGCATGCCGCCTGGTTGGTTTGGGATAGGGCCCAGCCCTGCTCCTATAACGAGTACAGGAATGCCCAGGCTGATGGAGCCTGGTTGGTGGGTCAGTGTAGCTGGGGGGTTTTTCGTTTTGTTAGAAGCGCCGTCTACAGGGTCAACCAGAATCACTGCCCCAATTGTAACGGGCGATTTCTTGACCAAGCCCCGTGCGACTCCAAACGCGACTTTGCCCCCTCGACTGTGTCCCGAAATAGCAAACTTGTCCCAATCGGGAACGGCTTTCACTTTGAGGCGGCTGGCAAGGACCTTGGCGAGTCGTTTACGCATCCAGCCAATGACGTTTGCTGAACCGCGCATCTCTGGCGCTGTATTGTAGCCTGTTGTTACGGGGTACATCTGGGGGTTGGTATAGGTGTAGGGAGGGTGGGGGAGGGGGAGGAGGGCAGGGAGGACCAGGGGGAAAACATGATGAGAGAAGGGTGGTGCAGGGGATGCATTGGAGCCTGTTGTTACAGGGTACATCTGGGTTGTGGTAGGAGGGGGAGGGGGAGGGGGGAAGGGGGGAAGGTTGGAGGAGGGGTCAGTGGGGAGGCTGGATGAGAGAAGAATGGTGGGGCCGCAGAGGAGGAAAAGGGGAATGAGGGAGGAAGAGGAGGCCAGCATCCACCCACCAGAACCAAGCCATGCCTACCTGTCAACAATGAACCCATGCCTGCGAGCTAGGAATAGATATATGTGCACGAAGAATACCGGAGGAGCCACGACAATGTAACGGTGCTTGGCTATCCGCGTGTGCAGATCAGCACTGTGCACCCATGCACCGCAGTAAACCCATGCTTACCCATCTATGCACAGATATGTATCAACGAATCTGAGGAGCCACGACTATGTAACCATTCTTGGCTATGCGCGTGAGCAGCTGCGAGTAGAAGGAGGTTTGAGCGGAGAAGCCATGTTGGACGAGCAGCACTGTGCACTCACCACCGCAATGAACCTATGCTTACCCATCTGTGCAGTGCACTGGTTGTACACACTCACATACCTGAGGCGCCACAACGATGTATCCGTGCTTGGCGATGCGCGTGAGCAGCTGCGAGAGAAAAGAGGCGTGGGCGGAGAAGCCGTGTTTGAAGAGCAGCACCAGATGTGCACCCGACCACCGCACTAAACCTATTCCTGCCCATCTGAACACCGATTACACCCACCCACACACCTGAGGAGCCACGACGATGTAGCCGTGCTTGGCTATGCGCGTGAGCAGCTGCGAGTAGAAGGAGGTTTGGGCGGAGAAGCCGTGTTGGAAGAGCAGCAGTGTGCACCCACCCACCGCACTAAACCCATGCTTACCCATCTGTGCACTGATATGCACCCATCCACATACCTGAGGCGCCACGACGATGTAGCCGTGCTTGGCTATGCGCGTGAGCAGCTGCGAGTAGAAGGAGGTCTGAGCGGAGAAGCCGTGTTGGAAGAGCAGCACTGGCAGGGCGGTGGCTGTGGAGGGCTTGGGGGACCAGATGCGGAGAGGCCTGGGGGGGTTGCTCTGGTGCGGGAACAGGGTCCGGGGGGGAAGGAAGGAGCGGGGGTGGAATGGGGTGGAGGTGGGGGGAGGAGGGTGGGGGAGAGAGGTAATAAAGGGAAAGCAGTGAGTGTGGGAGGGGAGAAGCCACTGGGAACAGAGAAGCAGAGAAGCCGTGTTGGAAGAGCAGCACTGGCAGGGCGGTGGCTGTAGTGGGCTTGGGCGACCAGATGCGGAGAGGCCTGGGGGGATTGCTCTGGGGGGAGAACAGGGTGAAGGGGGGAGGGGGGAAGGGGGTGTTGGGGGGAATTGGGCGACCAGATGCGGAGAGGCCTGGGGGGGGTTGCTCTGGTAGGGAGAACAGGGTGAAAGGGGGGAGGAGAAGGGGGGCGTTGGGGGGAATTGGGCGACCAGATGCGGAGAGGCTTGGGGGGGTTGCTCTGGTAACAAGGGAACACGGTGGGGAAGAGGAGGAAAGATGTGGGACAAGGAAGGGGGAGGGATGGGATGGGAAGGGACGAGAAAGGACGGGAATGGATGAGATGGATGGGGAGGGATAAGGAGGAAAGGGAAGAAGGGTTGGGGAAGGGGTGCGGAGCCTCGCTTAAGTGGCGAGATGACGAGCGGCTCGCCAGTGAAATGGAACGGGCGTTTATTTTACCTTCAAAAGGAATCGCCGCCGTTTGAGAAGGAACGCTCCGCGTTTTACGGTATAGGGTCCGCGGCTGAACACTTTTCCAGGCGTTGCATCAAGAGTGTCAGCTGTCGTGTCAACTGGGGTGGCAAACGATACGTTTGAGCTGGCCGCCGCCGCATCTGTACTGACCGCCTCGCAATCGACACGGACGATTGGCGCGAGGAAGCAGAGGACGGCTAATGACGTGGCAAGAGCAGCCAGGATGCCACGCGGAAACCTGCATTTTTCTGTTCGACGTGACCGGCAATCTACGTCAACCATCTCTCCAACCACGTCAGCAAAAGTGGTTCGCGACAATCGCCCACTAATGAAGCTTTTTCCACAGTCGCCCCTACGCTGTGTCAGCCACTACAGCTGCTTCTGAGTGCTGCCAGTGTCAGGAAAACGAACGAAAAACGAGACGGCCAGTAAGGTAGCAGAACTCTGTTATGGTAAGCTAGACGAATGAATAATTGGCAGCTGAACCTAGGGTGCAGGGAAAGTACGAAGAGTATTTGCTATCTACAAAGAGTACGGAGAGAGTACCTATTTCTGGTAGAGAGTACGCAGGAGGTTAAGACCATGGAGAGTGGCTTCTAAAAATTACTGGTTGGATGTGCTGCCACGTGGACAGCCTAGGCTTCTGTGCGGAGCGGACCAGACGGAAACACAGACATTTCGGTGCGCGCTTCGGTACGGTGCAGCTAGAATATGTAACACTTGGACAGTCTTTTCGGTTCCCCATGGCTTTTTTGCAGGTGCTTTCGGTTCGCGAAGGGGAAAGCTGTTTTCGCCAGGGCCCAGTTCGGCAGGCATTATGGCCATTATGGCCATTTTGGGCATTTTTAACGGGCCCCCAAAAAATGGCCCCTCGAAACAGCTGCGAAGTCAGACTGTAGCTGCAGTTTAACTTCGGAAGAATGGGCCCGACTGTTCGGTTGGCATTAAATGGGCCTGGATTAACGGCATCAACCGAAAATGACACTTCGCAGAAGCTCGCATGCAGCTGCGCTGATGGAGCTCAGAATCACTGTACTGGCAGCACGGGCAGCCATGCAAACCAGTGGTGGACGTCGAAAAAATTCGGGCAAGAGAATCTGTGCGTTCGATGTGTTAGTGAAGGTGTGTTGGTGATGTGCGATTTCCCAGCGGGCAAAATGAGGGGCATGAAAGACCGGGATTTGTTTTTGTCAGGGCAATGTGTGATTGCCCCGAATCACTGATACCCCGTGTGGGGGGGGGTCTCGAGGCAGTATGGTGCGGCGTATCAGAAAATGGACCATTTGCCTGGGAAATAGGGTTCGAGGAAGATTCCTCTGGTAGAAAATGCCAGCGTCAAAGGGGGTGTTCGGCTGGCATTCCATTATTGTCTGGTTCGGCGATGATCCGCTTTTATCGAGCCTAGATAACCTTTCACGCGCTTATCAAAGAAGGTTCCAGGGTGGTCGGTTTACTGTAGCCCAACCGGGGAAACCGTTTTTTTAATGCCTGCCGAACTGGGCCCAGACACGTTCCGACGCACCACGCCAAGAAACGGAACAAACATTTCACGTACGCGCTATAAGCTTCTAAGAAAATCGACCAATTCCGCGGGAAATCTTACATCACCATCATACTCCTAATTAACTACTTGGACACAATTGGGTCTAATTTGACAGGGCAATGGTCTGGGGTCGCAAGAATATCATCCAGGTTCGCAGAATCACTCAACAACTTGACTTGCAAGAAAGCGACCATCAAACCAGCAGTAGCCACCTGCATAGGTCTCCTTGAACGGGCGCCGGGACAAATCCCATTCGATGCAAGTGCCGCCGACAGGCCTGTTAGATGTATCATCTTAGCAGATGTAGAAAATCCAGTTGGAAGGTGTAGCTCTTGGCTGAGCTCACCACCGCGCCAGCGATCCCCTCGGCTATTGACCATGTCACTGTGCCCGCACTTGGGTATCACCGCATGTAAAGCTGGCCCGGCAAGGTCTGAGTAGAAGTATTTATGCCCCAGCTTTTCCGGGACACAAGGCGGCCTATTCCTCCTCCTTGACACAGACCCCAGCTCTGCTCCTATAACGAGTACAGGTGCACTGACAGTTAACGAATCAGGTTTCCTAACGAGTGTAGCAAATGTGTTTATTCCAAACCGGGTACCATTGGGATTACCATCTACAGGATCCAAAAGCACAACAGCCTTAAGAGGCACCGGAGAAGGAACTATAAGCTGCCTCAATAAGGCAAAGCAAACAGCACCCCCACGACTGTGCCCGGCAATAGCGAATTTCGACCAGTCGGGAGAGGCAAGGAGTTTGAAGCGGTTGGACAGGGTGGAGGAGAGGTGAGAGCGCAGCCAGGATATGACCCTGGCAGATGCACGGATCTCAGGGATTGCATTCGTGGTGGTGGTTATGGGATACATCTTGGAGTGAGAAAGGAGGAATGGGGAGGGCAAGAGGGAGAAAAACAGGGGGGAAGGGGTGAGGGTGGAGGAGAGGTGAGAGCACAGCCAGAGGACTTCAGGGATTGCATTGGTGGTGGTGGTTATGGGATACATCTTGGAATGACAGAAGGTATGAGGAGCAGGTGGAGAGGGGAAAAAAGGGAGGAGGGGGAGGGGACGAGGGGAGAGTGCGGGTGCAGGAGAGTTGAGAGCGCAGCCAGGGCATCACCCTGGCAGATGCCGAATTTCAGGCCTTGCATTGGTGGCTGTGGTACAACACGATACTTCTTTCCTCTCTTATACACACCTGGGGCGCGACACAATGAAGCCATGGGAAGCTACGCGGGAGAGCAGGCGAGAGTAGAAGAGGGCTTGAGCGGAGGATCTGTGTTGGAAGAGAAGCACTGGATGTGCACCCACGCACCCACTCACCGCAATAGATTTATGCTTATTTCATGCTTACTCATTTGTGCACAGATGTGCACGTACCCACCTGGGGAGCGATGACAATGAAGCCGTGGGAAGCGATGAGGAGAGCAGGCGAGAGTAGAAGAGGGCTTGAGCAGAGAAAGAGCAGCACCCAGTCACCGCATTGAACCTATGCTTACCTATTTGCCCTACCCACCTGGGGAGCGACGACAATGAAGCCGTGGGAAGCAACGCGGGAGAGCAGGAGAGAGTAGTAAATAGTTTGAGCGGAGAAGCCGTGTTGGAAGAGCAGCACTGGCAGGGCGGTGGCGGAGGCAGGCTTGGGCGACCAGATGCGGAGAGGCTTGGGGGGGTTGTTCTGGTAGGGAGAGAAGGGTGAGGAAGGGGGAAAGATGCGGTAGGGGGACGGGGGGGGGAAGATGGGGTTGGGGGGAAGGCGTGTTGGAAGAGCAGCACTGGCAGGCGGTGGAGGAGGAAGGCATAGGCGAAAAGATGCGGAGAGGATTGCTGATGAGGGGGGAGGGAAGGTCTGCCGGGGAACAAATGAGGGTGAGTGCGATTGAAAGTGAGCGTGAGTAGAGTGAATGTGAGAATGAGGGTGAGGGATTGGGTGACGCGGGGATTGGGTGCGAGAAGGGAACAACAGGAAAGAGGAGACGAGGAGAGTTTGTTTCTGCTAATTTTGTTTTCTCCTCAGAAACGAGGCCAGTACCCTCAGGAACATTGTCATTGTCGCTGCTAGCGGGGATACTCATGGTGCGTAACGCGCGTCACGAGTTATTACTACACACAGCATTTACCCTGAAAAGAACCCGACGGCGCTGCGGCAGCCATTTCGCAGCCACCGGATAGGTTCCTTTGCTGAACACCTTGCCAGGAGTCTCGTCCGCACGGAAAACGCGGGTTGGGAGGAGGAGAAAGAGGACGAGGAGGAGAGAAATTACGCGATGTGAAAGCGAGGTTCGCATGGTGAAATCTAGGCTCGCTTGTGGCTGTGCTTAGTGGG
The DNA here is from genome assembly GCA_947471745.1 of Closterium sp. Naga37s-1. Lineage (NCBI taxonomy): Eukaryota > Viridiplantae > Streptophyta > Zygnematophyceae > Desmidiales > Closteriaceae > Closterium > Closterium sp. Naga37s-1. The sequence continues at coordinate 6,345,556 of CANJKZ010000735.1, forward strand.
TAGTCTAGCTTGGAGCTGGGGAGTCAGCTTTTTGACGGGAGGGAGGAATGACCGAAGTTCCCAAGGGCAGGAGGGAAGTGCGAAAATGTTTCGAAACGTGTAGATATATGCGATTACTAGAGTGGTACAGAACATAATTGTAGCTCGCGCGACGCACGACGCTTTGCTATATCACGGACAATTCATGTACCCTCCAGACCATTCACTGAAAGGACAGCAGTGGCCTAGTGTCGGTGCTCCACGTCGCGCATTCTGTTTCCTGCGCGAAAGGCGAAATGCCAGCCCAACATAACCACCTCCAACTTGCAGGCGATATCTTTCGTCAGTTTTCTCAGTTTATGGTAACAGATTCGCCTCGCTTTCGCCTTCTAGGTCGCCTGCCCCAGCACTTCGCCTCGTACACCACCTCCATCTATCCTCCTGTCCTCCATCCGCTTATTTTCAACCAGTATTTTATTCCAACCAGTCGATGCTTTCCATTCTACCGTACCTTTTATGGTTGTCCTCACAGTTATTTCTGAGCGACATGGATAGACAAATTATTCACCGCGAGCCCCCACATTGGCGCTGAGAAAACGAGACCTTCTTTACCGATTTCTATGCACTTTGCAGAGGCGAATTGAGAATTGACTTCCACATCACCCGAGTTGATCAGGCACGATCAGCCACAACTTGCGGTACCTCTGTGCTTATGCCACTAAGTGCTGAATGAAATCCAGCTATTCAGCTGACAAATATATGGCGACTTCTCGCCTTTCTTCGCTCATGTCTTTTATCGCGAGCGATAGTAGCAAGGGCTTTCTAGTCTCCTCTCAGGCGGTGGATCGCCAATCCCTCCTACGTCCTCCCGCCATTTCCCGCGTCGCGCTCCTAGTAGTAACCTCGATCCTGGCCCTCTCTTTAGCATCCATCGTGTCCGACGCTTCGCCTCTCTCCGACACTTCGCCTCTTCCCGACGCGTCGCCTCTCCCCGACGCGCCTCATTCGCAGCCAACCGCCAACTCTCTCCCAGAAACCTCTTCTTCTCAAACTATTCCCGTGAAAAACCCATCAAAGACTAGCACGCCCGTCCCTGAACCTCTCTCCTCGCTCCAAAGTCAGTCTGTTCAGAACCTCTCGTTGCCTTCTTCTGAGTTCCTGCCGACTGCTCCGAAACTGATTGGAATGGATGGCGGCACGCCGGACCTGCCGGCCTGTATGGTCAACGGATCGGATGACGGCACGGCGGCCGCTCTGTCGAAGCTGATAGGAGTGGATGGCACGCCGGGGAAGGTGTTTAGCCGTGGGCCGTATAAGCCGGTGGAGCGATCGTCGATCGGCGGACCCATGTTCATTTTCAAGGTGTGCGAGAAGCATTACCGCACTTATCACCACTCGTTGTTGCATGTCACCACATATCACCGCACATCACCGTACACCACCTTGCACGCCTGGGAAGGTGTTTGGCTCGGGGCCGTACAAGTCTGTGGAGCGATCGTCTCTTGGCGGACCCATGTTTATTTTCAAGGTGTGCGAGAGGCATCACCCCGCACACCCCCGCCATCACCATATGTCACCGCATGGCACTGCAAGCCACTGCATTGCATTGCATTGCATTGCACAGTACCTGGAAAGGTGTGCAGCTTGGGACCGTATAAGCCGGTGGAGCGATCGTCTATTGGCGGACCTATGTTCATCTTTTAGGTGTGCAAAAAGCATTCCCCCACACACCACTGCATGTCACCGCATGACACCGCAAGTCGCTGCATGGCATTGCACATTACCTGGGAAGCTGTTTGACTTGGGTGGGGCCGCACAAGGCGGTGGAGCGATCGTCCATTGGCGAGGCCATGTTCATTTTCAAGGTCTGCTAGGCAATACCTTTTTATGCCAAAGAGCTTTTTACCCCTCCCTCAGTCACTCAGTTTGTATTCCGCTCTCCTCTCCTGCTTATCGTTTCGCCTCCCCTGCCTCATGCATCTCCTCCCCTCCGCCCGTTCCCTCCCCTCTGGCTGTTCCCTCCCCTCATTCCAGGTGCTGCCTCCGCGCCCTATCCTCCTATGGGCGCCTGCCACGTCATCACCTAGGTCCTTCCCGGTGGTTGTGTTTCAGCACGGGTGGGCCACTCGCAACTTCTGGTTCTCTGACATGCTCAAGAGGGTGGTCTCCCATGGCTACATTGTCGTGGCCCCTCAGGTATGACCTTTCTTAGCAGATTGAACTTGCGTGGCTGACACCTCCCTGGCAGATAACAGCTCCCCTGGGCCACTCGCAACCTGCAACTTCTGGTTCTCTGGCATGCTCAAGAGAGTGGTGTCCCATGGCTACATTGTGGTTGCTCCGCAGGTAACACCTCCCTGGCAGATAACACCTCCCCCGTGCCACTCGCAACTTCTGGTTCTCTGACATGATCAAGAGGGTGGTCTCCCATGGCTAAATTGTCGTGGCTCCTCAGGTAACACCTTCTTCACACATAGCACCTCCCTGACAGGTAACACCTTCTTCACACATAGCACCTCCCTGACAGGTAATACCTTTCGACAGATACCCCCCCACCCCCTTCCCCCTCCCGCCCCTTCCCCTGGGCCACTCGCAACTACTGGTTCGCTGACATGCTCAAAAGAGTGGTGTTCCATGGCTACATTGTGGTGGCTGAGAACAGCTGAGGTGGTGGATGGGAGAGTAGAGGGGAAAAAGAGAGGTTGAGGAAGGGCTGTAGTTATCGTCAGCATCACTGCCAGCACACACACCGCTGCCAACAGCTGGGGAGGGAGCGGGGAAAGAGGGGGTTGGGTGGGGGCGAACGGTGGAATAAGGGGCTTGAGATTGGAATTGGGAGGGGAAGGCTGAGGGAGGAAGTTTGGGAACAGGTAGAGAGTGGCAGCAGCAGGCTGACACAGTGGTGGAGGGAGTGTGTGTGCTCTTGTGAGGCATGAGCACAGCGATCAACCATGCCAGGATCCCAAGGGTGGGGGCATATCTGCAGGAACCGCAGCAGCGGGCTGACCCAGTGGTGGAAGGAGCGAGGGCTCTTTGCAAACATCTTCCGCTTGCCATCCTTCCGCGCGCCTCCCCTCCTGTCCTCGTAACTTACTCTACTACCACCAGTGGTATACCAGCCAAAATTGGGCACAACCGAGCAGAACCAGGCAGAATCACAACCGGGCATAACCAGGTAGAACCGGGCACAACCAGGTAGAACCGGGCACAACCAGGTAGAACCGGGCATAACCAGGCAAACATCGTAGTGGTAACGGGATTACCTGCAGGAATCGCAGAAGCGGGCTGACCCAGTGGTGGAAGGAGCGAGGGCTCTTGGCAAACATCTTCCGCTTGCCATCCTTCCCCGCGCCTCCCCCTCCGCCCCCTCCCCCTGCTCCAGGCAGCATGGTGTCTAGTAACTCGGGTTTGAGCAGGCCGCCTAGTCACCTGTCAATGGTACCAAGCACAACCTGACAGTACCGAACGTGTGGTTACCACACTCGGCTAGTAACTGGCCTGCTCTCGATCTGAAAAGTCTGGGAGTTGCTGGATACGGTAACAAGCAGCGCGTGTCAGCGAAGCTTTCCTGAGCTGCTAGCCTGCTACGGCAGAGAGAAGATGGAGTCTCGTCCTCGCTACATTCGCCACAATCGCCCGTTGCCTTCTTGAGAACTCTCAAAAGCGACTCTATCATATCTATGAACACCGCCCGTTGCCCTCCGTGAGTCCCCAATGTGCGTTTCCTAGCAGCACCACGGCGACAGCTACTCCTCCCGCTGCTGCTGCCGCTACTCCTGCTGCTGGTGCTACGAGCGTCGGAATTCGCCGCTTGCCCGGCGGTAAGCTGGCGGAATTGCGCGAACAAGTCGAGTGGCGGAATCCGGCGATTAGGTTGAGCGCAGCTAGCCGCTAGCCGCAGCAGCGGCACCAGCTTCGTGCGCCTCGCCCCGCTTCCCCATCGTCTCTCGCCGCTCGATCGTTCCATTCCCTCGCTGTTCGTCCCCTCGTTCCGCTCCGCTCGCTCTCCCCTCGAGGCGGGAAGTGGAGAAATTTGAATAGCAAGCTGGCAGGAGTCGCGAATCGAGTCGCACATTGGACATGCAAAGAGGCGCGGTCTGGTTTGATGTTGAGCCATCTAGGCGCGGTGCGGCGATGCCCAGCTGGTAAGGGGCTCAGCTGATTGACCTGCTGGTGACGTGGCGGTGCGAATGGCTCAGATTGACCTGTCGCCAGCTGCTGATTACATAGATTCTCTCGAAAGAGGGGCAGAGCAAGCAACTTTCAGATTAGGTGAAGTAGGTTCCCCGAAAGACCACCACCTCTCTAAGGAAGAATAGAACCGAACAAAAAAACACAGCGTTGATTAGCATTCTGTTCATGTAATGTTTAGTAATTTGTGTGAATATCGCAGATCTTCGTGACGAGTACAATTTGAACACCTTCTGCACGGCAAGCAATTTCCATCCAAACAGCTTCCGTCTTGACTTCTCACGCCTTCTCTTCACATCCCTTGCCACACCATTTCCCTGTTTGCGCCACTCGAAGCCTACTCCTTATCACCTAGTCTCGCGTTCAAGCGAACAGAGTAATTTTGTTCGCATTACGATATAATTCACCGTCGCGGCCCAACGCACGGCCAGATTCACTGAATCTGTCGCCATCACTGTGTTTCGTCCGTCGTGCAGTAGGCGGCTGCCGAGTTCAGTGAATCTGTCCCAATCATGCCGTCCGTGCCCCGAATCGGCATGTTCTGGGTGGCAGCGATCGGCGTGGGGGTCGTCACCTGCGCCGTCGCCTTCGTCCGTCAAAAGAGCCCGACGTTTTTCGTCAACCTGACGGCGGACGGCACGCCAGGGAAGGTTTTCAGTCGCGGGCCGTTTCGCGTGGTGGAGGATAGCGTGCGACCTCGGGACTGCTCTTTCGCCCAGGTATGATTACATCATTTTACTGGGCATGGATTCTAACGTAATAGGATTTCTTATTTTCGATGTTGAGTGTGGATGTTTGCTTTCCATTCTGGGATATGGAGCCTAATTGCACGTCGAGTATGATTATGTTCCATACCGTTCCTGTCCCGTTCTTATCCCGTTCCGGTCCCATCCTGTCCCGTTCCCAACCCGTCCAAACAGGAGCCGCTACCGAAGCCTGTTCGCGTCTGGTTCCCGGTCCTAGATCTTCCACGCAGCAACTTATCTGGTTCTGCCCAGGCTGCTCCTGTTGCTGTTTCTGCTTCGGAGTCTGAAGCTAAATCAGCTCCTGGCGATTCACCTGACGAGAAGCTCAAAAACACCTGGCAGCAACAGAGGAGCACCTGGCAGGTGCCAGTGGTGGTGTTTCAGCACGGATTTGCATCTCAGAACTATTTTTACTCCGACCTGCTCTCGAGAATAGCCTCGCATGGCTACATTGTGGTGGCGCCACAGGTAACACCTTCCCCAGGTATCCCTGCCTTACAGCTTCTACTCCGACCTGCTCTCGAGAGTCGCCTCCCATGGCCACATCGCCATTGCCCCACAGGTAACACCTTCCTCGGTTAGCACCTGCTCTTTGGTAACACCTGCCTCACATAGGATGAGACCTGCTTCTACTCCGACCTTCTCTCAAGAATCGCCTCTCATGGCTACATCGTCCTGAAACCTCAGGTATTACCATCTCCAGATAGCACCTGCCTCTCAGCCTCTCAGGTAGTACCTGCCTCGCATGAGACAAAACTCTAACTCTCCTGACCTGCTCTCGTGATTTGCCACTCAGGGCTACATCGTTGTGGCTCCTCAGATATCACCTTCATTACATAAGACGAACAATCATTGCTATTGGTACAGTACTGGTAATGCCTGTTACACCTGCATCTTTCCCACCTTTTCCCCTCTCCCCTTTCTCCCTCTTTTCCTAACCCCACCTTCCCATCCCACCCACTCAAATCCTCAGATGTACTCTATATTAGCAGGATTCGACACAATGCCAGAGATGCGGGATGCTGTGAAAGTCATCAACTGGTTACACGCCAATCTGCACACTCTAATCGATGCGCGTATCAAGCCTGCTGCCCTGGCTGCTATACGGGCAGCTGGAAAGGAAGCAGGCGGAGAGCAGGCAGCAGGAGAAGAGACAGTGGTGTCGCAGCCTGATTGGTCGAGGCTCGTGCTAGCAGGCCATAGCCGGGGAGGAAAGGTGACGTTTGGAATTTTGCGAAAGCTGGTGGGGGAGTTAGTTAAGTCTACAAAGCAGCAGCGTGGGTTCATAAAGGCAGAGTTACCAGTGCCTATTAAAGCCGCAATACTCTTTGATCCTGTGGATGGGACAGCGTCTTCAGCCACCAATCCTCCCACACTCACTCATCAACCGGACTCCATCTTTTTGTTAAACAACCCTCCTGTACTCGTTATAGGCTCAGGCCTAGGTCCCATTCCCAGAGGCAGCAAATCCCCTTCCGATAAAGGTAACCCATGTGCGCCTGCGAATTTTGGGCACAAGGTTTTCTTTTCAGACCTGGTCGGCCCGGCTTACCATTTTTCGGTTCCCGAATTCGGCCACGCGGACTTTTACGATGACGACTTGGGCCCGATTTATGGGCCACTGTTTAGCAAAGTGTGCACTAACGGGCCTGCTAGGGAGCCGATGCGAGTGGCGGCTGGAGGGCTTGCTGTGGCGTTTTTAGAGGCTGTGGTTGGGGGTGGTGGGTATGGTGAGAAAGGAGAGAGTGTGAGGAGAATGAAGAACGAGAGGAGTGGGATGGAGGTGGAGAGAAGGGATAGAGGGAGTGTGGGAGAGGCCGCAAGGAGCTTCGAGGAGAAGCAGCAAGCTCTGGAGAGATTAGTGACTGATGCTGCTGCTGATGTGGTTGGTGTGTCAAGTGGTACTGTGTTGCTGAGTGATCAGGGGCAAGGCACGGAGCAGAAACAGCAGGAGGGGCTGGAGCAGCAGAAGCAGGAGGAGGAGCGGCAGGAGCTGGTGGATTTGGAGCGAGAGAGGCAAAGGCTTGAGGAAGTGTACATGAGGAGTGGAGGTAGCGGAGGGGCGTGCGAGGTTGACTCGAAAGAAGGCAATGGGAGTGGCTCGGCTAAGGGGAACAGGGTCGGAGGCTGTGGTGCTGTGATTGGTTCAGGGAAGGGGAGTGATGTGAGCAATCTTTGTGATCTATTGCAACACCCTGAGCATTCTCCTGTGGTGCTGTCAGAGGTGGGGTGGAAAGTGGGGCGGCAGCAGGAAACACCTGAAGAAATACCTGCAGGAGCACCCGCCACTTTATGCGGAGCAGCACCAGCTACAGTTGCAGCTGCTGCTGCCCTCTAGTGGCTTCCTCAGCTTCTGCTGTAGAGGTCTAGCTGGCCATGTCTGTCCTTATCTAGTACCGGTAATAGTCATTATAGATCCTTGAAGATCTTAAGTTTGTTAGAGCAGTGTACAATGTACAGCTGAAATTCAGAAGGTTTTTTTTTTTTTTAATGGTATGATTACCGTAATAGCCATCCATCAAGCCCCTTTAGACTGAGGTGTAGCAAGTCTCACTGAAGAATGTACAGGACTACTCATTACATCATCCAAATCTGCTGAGTCCCCCTGTAACTTGGCTTTAAGAAAGGCAACAGCAATACCAGATGCAGCGACATGCATCGGCCGTTTTGCCGGGCCTTTTTTGCAAGCCACCTCACTCATTGCCCCGTAAATCCCGATGTTTTTATCGTAAAAATCCAAGTGCCCATACTTGGGCACTACAAAATAATAGGCAGGTCCCGCTAGGTCAGAAAAAAATGTCTTGTGCCCAAAATATTTGGGTGGGCAGGCGGGCAGCCCGGGACCTTTTGGGATCGGACCGAGACCTGAGCCAACAATCAGAACTGGGGCAGAAACGACAAGGGAGTTGGGCCTGTGCATGAGAACGGGCGGCACGTTTTTGGAGGTATTTGAGGTGCCGTCCGAAGGGTCGAAAAGGAGAAGGGCGGCAATGGGGACAGGGGAAGAGGGAGAGACGACGTTACGTGTTACACCAAATGCCACCTTGGCACCCACACTGTGCCCTGATAGGACAAATTTGGACCAATCAGGGACAGTGTTTTTGAAAGGGTAGGTGGCAGTGGGGGAGGCGTTATTGGGTGATGATGATGGGGAAGATGAAAGATTGAAGGGAGGAGGGGAGGAGGAAGAAGATGACGAGGTGGGTGATGAGGGTGAGGAGGAGAACGAGGAGGGGTGTGGGGAAGAGCTTGGTTGAAGTTGCTGCTTCGACTCAGACAGGGGTCGTTTCTGCTTCTTCTGTTGCAGCCATGTGTCAACATTCGTTCTTGCCCATGTGATCACGCGTACACTGCCTCTCATCTCCGGCTCTGTGTTGGATCGGCCTATAAAGGGGTACATCTGTGCACAGGCAAAACATGCGACAGGAATGGACAAGTGAGAGGTATGTTTTAGGCGTCTCAAACGAGGGAAAACAAATCTTTGGGATGAAGTGATGCAGGGAAGTTGACTTTTGAGTCGACTCAAAAGTCAACTCGGACCAGTGAGAGGTGAGTTTTAGGCGTCTCAAAAGAGGGAAAATAAAAATGTTGGGATGAAGAGATGCAGGGAAGGACTGGGCGGCATTAATATTTGGGGAGGCATAGCAATGAGCAATTATGATTGTGAGAGAAGCTGGTTTTGAGTCGAGTCAAAAGGAGGCACAGCAGTGAGCGATTATGATTGTGGAGGGTAGTTTCGAAACCCTTCATGGTTGGGGACAGTGTGACACTGTTCCACATCACTGTACCTCGGCTTTTGGGGTTTGTAGAGGTTGTGAGTCATTCCCAACTCGTAACTCTTTCTAATTTGTGTTATAAGTCTATAGTGGCTGCCATAGTGCCGTTCGTTCAAACCGACGATGTGTTGTCAATACTTGATCAAATCGTGCGATCTAAATTGCCTATTGTAGGCGACAATAAGACGCTTTATATTAGGTCATTTGAAGCCGTGACCAGAACGCTATGAACGTTTAAAGCCGCTGTGCTGAAATCCGACAGTGCACTCTATCTTTCGTTTTAGGCACATTCAAGCATATTGTGACTATAATAGTAAAACCACTCTAACCCATACACAGACCCATACTAACGCACGCGCCCTCACACATACACACGCATGCACACACACACACACACACACACACACACACACACACACACACACACACACACACACACACACACACACACACAATCTCACACTCTCACACAACTACCTGGGGAGCCACGACAATGGAGCCATGAGATGCAATGCGCGAGAGCAGCTGCGAGTAGAAGTGCGTTTTTGGCAGGGGAGCAGCAGCACCAGATGTACACCTGCCCACCTCACTGAACCCATACGTAAATCCACCTACCTGGGGAGCCACGACAATGAAGCCATGAGATGCAATGCGCGAGAGCAGCTGCGAGTAGAAGTGCGTTTTTGCAGCAAAGCCTTCTTAAATGCAGTAAAACCACTCTAGACCCTTACAAACGCACGCGCCCTCACACATACACACGCACACACGCGCGCGCACACACAAACACACACACACACACACACACACACACACACACACACACACACTCATCCACATACACATACACATGCGTGCGCGCGCCCACACTCACACCTACCTGCGGAGCCACGACAATGAAGCCATGCGATGCTATGCGTGACAGAAGCTGCGAGTAAAAGTGCGTTTTGGCGGCAAAACCGTGTTGAAAAACCAGGAGGGGTGCGGAGAGCTGCGATGAGGAGACTGGCACCCACAGGCGCAGGGGCTTTGGAGGGGCGAACTGGAGGGAGGAAAGAGAGGAGGGAGTGGGAGAAGGGCTCAGCACAGAGAGTTAGAGGGAGGTAAGAGGAGGTAGAGAGCATTGAGGCCGTGTGGGAAGAGCAGGAGGGGTGCGGAGAGCTGCGATGAGGAGACTGGCACCCACAGGCGCAGAGGCTTTGGAGGGGCGAACTGGAGAGGGGGGAGAGAGGAGGAGGAGGACAGGCAGGAGGGATGAGGAAAAGCGGAGGGTGAGAGGAGGGAGAGAGGAGGGAAAGAGGGGGGAGAGAGAGGAGGGAGGGATGGAACCAGCGCAGAGGGCGAGAGGGAGGGGGTAAAGCATGTGCAAAATACCAGAAATGCGATTATTTGGCAGCACGCCAACACCCAACAGGGGAACACAAAACGGGGAACACGATTTGGCGAAGCGAGAAGACTAGCACATGCGGGACACAGCAACACATCCGTACCTTGGAGTTGCCGAAAGGTCGTTTTGTACCGATCCTACGCTCGAGCACGCGATAAGGACCACGCGAGAAGACCTTGCTAGGGGTGCGGTCGTCACCAATCAGCTTGCGGTTGGGATCTTTCTGGTCGGGACTGGCGAAACCGTCAGAATCAAAAGACTGTAGGGTATTTACTAGTGATGGTAATGATTGGGAGGAGTTTGAGCCCTCAGCAGGAATTGTCGAGCCACTGGAGATTAAGATTATGAAGCAAATTAATGCAGCCTGACGTATTTTTAGGCATCTCAGAAGGGGGACGCGGGTTATAGTGCGACGAGGCCATGCTGACATTGCTTGTACGGAGTCCGGCATTGAGGAAATTATTGGATAGGTGAGTGGTTCTGCCGGAACGCAACGCGAACAGAATAGTTGCTACTTGCTAGTCCATGATATTTCCTACTAGAAAAGGCAATTCCACCGCGCATAATTTCAATGGTTCACTCATGCTCCAAGCACTGCCCGTGCGCCCCCAGCACCACAAGTCCAATGTTCCGCACAGAAGGCTTCGATGTATTTAGTCATACAGGGTGATATCTACAAACGGCAAAAGCATTTATGAACTACTACAAACTGAAACAATATTGTATACATTATGGTTTTGTCACAGGCTGGTCTATCTTAACCGGGGAGTGGCCTGGGTTGGCCATTAAATCATCCAGATCCGCCGAGTCATCAAGCAGCTTGGCCTGAAGGAACGCCACCATCAGCCCAGCAGTCACCACCCGCATCGGCCTTCTCGCCGGCCCGTTCTTACAGAAGTGCTTCGAAATGAAAGTAATCCCTGGGCCAAGTCAATTATTGAAAAAATCGGCGTGCCCGTACTCGGGCACGACAAATTTCCACACAGGGCCAACCATATCAGAGTAAAAATCTTTGTAGTTGTCGCCTTCAGGAGCACATAAACCTCCCAGTCCCGTTCCTAACACCGCCACCGGGGCGAAGACGCGTATCGAGTTTGGAACGTATGTAAGCACCGAATCCCCCGATTTCCAGGAACTTTTTTTCCCACCACCATTAACCGGGTCAAGTAGAAACTGGGCTTTAATCGGCACAACTGATTTGCAGAAAAGCTTCCGGAGCACGCCGAACGCGACTTTCCCGCCACGGCTGTGGCCGGTGAGGGCAAATTTGGACCAATCGGGTGAGGCTTTGGTTCGGCGGTGGAGGATCGGGTGGCGGGCGAGCCAATCCTTGAGGTTGTCTTTGAGCCAGCGAATGACGGCACAGGATCCCTTCATCTCGTAGATGGCTCCTGTGAGGCCGATGAGAGGGTACATCTGAAGGGTGAGGTGGGAATGCAAAAGCAAGAAGGTTTGATCCAGCCAGCGAATGATGGCACAGGATCCCTTCATCTCGTAGATGGCTCCTGTGAGGCCGATGAGAGGGTACATCTGAAGGGTGAGGTGGGAATGCAAAAGCAAGAAGGTTTGATCCAGCCAGTGAATGACTGCACAGGATCCTTCCATCTCGTAGACGGCTCCTGTGAGGGCGATGAGAGGGTAGATCTGGCAAGTGGGGTGGGTGGGAGATTTAAGAGCAGAAACCCTGTGCTGGGTTGGGTGCATGTTATGTATTTTGAGGCGCCTCAAAATGCAGAAACCTTGTGCTGGGTTGGGTGCATCATGCATGTTATGTTAGTGGAAAGAAGGGGCTTCATTCTTAACCAGTGGATGACTGCACAGGAAACTTCGAAATGTAGACGGCTCCTGTGAGGCCGAAGAGAGTACATCTGGAGGGAGGTGCTATCTGTGAGGGAGTTGCTATTTGTCAGGAAGGTGTTATCTGGGAAATGGTGCTGCCGCTGCTACTGGTGCAGCTGCTGCTGTTGCTGTCAACACATCCCTGCCCCAGCCTCCCTTCTCCCCTTTCCCTCCCCTTTTTCCCCCTCCAGTTGTTCGCAGCGGTGTGCGCCTTAGCAGTGATGGTGACAGCCAAGGTTGCGGGGAGAAGCTACTGGTCCTCCCACGCCTTCCGCTACCTCATTGCTGCCAGCGTCATCGCCGGCTTCTAGGCTCTGCTGCTGCTCCTGGTGGTGGTGTTGGTTCAGCTGCTGCTGATTCTACTGCTGCTCCCTTCTCCCCTGTTTACGTCCTGCCCTTTCCCCTTACCCCAGCTGTTCGCAGCGGTGTGTGCGCTGGCAGTGATGCTGACTGCTAAAGTCGCCGGGATAAGCTACTCGTCTTTCCACGCCTTCCGCTACCTCATTGCTGCCAGCGTCATCGCCGGCTTCTGGGCTCTGCTGCTGCTCCTGGTGGTGGTGTTGGTTCAGCTGCTGCTGATTCTACTGCTGCTCCCTTCTCCCCCGTTTACGTCCTGCCCTTTCCCCTTACCCCCAGCTGTTCGCAGCGGTGTGTGCGCTGGCAGTGATGCTGACAGCTAAAGTCGCCGGGATAAGCTACTCGTCTTTCCACGCCTTCCGCTACCTCATTGCTGCCAGCGTGATCGCCGGATTCTGGGCGCTCCTGCTTCTACTCATCGATCTTGGACTGCTGGCAGCAGGAATGACCTCTCACTCCGCCATCTTCAAGATTCTCAGGATCATCGGAGATTTCGTGAGTCTCTTTGTCTTTTTGGCATATGGGGATGCTTATAACGAGGATTTTCGTCTCTGCTGCTTCTTCTCATCGATCTTGGACTGCTGGCTGCTGGCATGACGTCTCACTCGGCCATATTCAAGATACTGAGGATCATTGGAGACTTCGTAAGTCATTTTTCTTGTTTGGTGGGGATGCTTATAACAAGGATGCTGGTCTCTGCTGCGGCTGCTGCTGTGGCTGCTGCGGCTGCTGCTGCGGCTGCTGCTGCGGCTGCTGCTGTGGCTGCTGCTGCTGCTGCTGCTTCCGATCAACCTTGGGCTGCTGGGAGCTGAGGATTGTTGGGGATTTTGTAAGTTGTTTCGTCGTCTAGTGGGGATGCTTATAACGAGGATGCAGGCTTCTGGGCGCTGCTACTGCTGCTGCTGAGGCGGCTGTGGCTGCTGTCTCTGATCAACCTTGTACTGCTGGCAGCAGGCATGACGTCCCACTCAGCCATGCAGTTGCTGCTGCTGCTGCTCTTGCTGCCGTGGCTACTGCTGATTGATCTGGCTGTTTGCTCCACGGCTCTGTTGGGTGCAGCAGTATAGGTTGTTTTTCACAGAAGATTTGAGCTGTCGTTCCTTCAAACTCCTCCTTTTTCCCTCTTTTGCCACTCAGAACCATCTCCTCGACTTTCTTGTGACAAATTCCTTGTGCCTTGCTTTCCATTTTCCTTTCTCGCCTGCCTTGCTTCCCTTCCTTGCTTGCCCATCACTCACACAGATTGCAGCAGCACTACTGCTGTCAGCAGGTGCAGCAGCAGCAGGGGTAACTACCTTCAATGACCAGGGTGGTTTCCCCTATCAGCAAACCATTTGCGAGGGTAACACCCCCTGGAATTTCTTCTGCGGGAGGTCCAAGGCCGCAACTGCCATGTCCCACATTGGTTTCTTCTTCTTCCTGCCATCCATTATCCTCGATATTGGTTCACTCGCCGTAGAGTACTACGAGGCTATATAAAGAAGGCCGATTTACGCTCAGGATGACAATCTGTCTACGCGGTGGCTTACTGCTTACTGGTAGTTCACATTGTTGGGGTTAGGGTTGGGGAGAAGATTGAACGTCTAATGTTTAACATGTTTCTCTATTTAACAAAAATAGCACAAATAGTAGCATAATGAGAAAACTAGAATTAATTGGTACAATAGATCCTTTAAGGTATCAGTGAACACAAGGGCATGCCTCAGACATGCCTCCCTAACCTGTTCCCCATGCTCCCCACATGTGCTTTCTGTAACGCTCCCTTCAGGTCTCATCATTCTGCATCATATACTGGTAATGCAGTGACAAACAATGATCCTATAACGGATTGACCCTACAGCGAATAAATAGTGTAGCAAAGCAGCGATGACAAACCTTCAAAGAATTGGCAGAAGCTTCCTGCCCAAGTTACACTGAACCGAACACCATGATCTTTCCAGTACGGCACCAGACACTCCTACGGTACCACAATCCCCCCTCTCTGTCTTTTGAGGCGCCTCAAAAGCTTCTTGTCCAAGTTACACTGAACTGAACTGAACACCAGAATCTTTCCAGTAAGCCACCAGAAACTCCTACCACAATCCCCCCTCTCGTCTTTTGAGGCGCCTCAAAAGCTTCCTGCCCAAGTTACACTGAACACCGGAGTCTTTCCAGTAGGCCACCAGACACTCCTACCACAATCCCCCTTTCCGTCCCTGCCTGTGTCAATCCAACGTTCCTGGTTTCCAAACCCCTCCCCCCCCTTTCATACAATGCTGCCTTTTCCCTGGCCCCTCCACTTCCCCATACTAGTGCTGCCCATCCTTGGGAGTGATATACAGCAGCGACGACCCTGCCTCGACGTCCCCCCTCTCCACCCCTCCCTGTCCCGCCCCTCCTGCTCTCCTGCCTCCTCCCCCGCCTCCCGCCTCCCTCTCACGCCCCGACCTCCTCCCAAACGACCCCGAGAACAACTCTAGAGGCGGCCACATCCCACCCCCACTGCTGCCCTGCTAGTGCTGCCCATCTTTGGGAGTGATATAGAGCAGCGACGACCCTGCCTCAACGTCCCCCCTCTCCGTCCCTGCCTGTCCCGCCCCTCCTCCCCTCCCACCTCCCGCCTCCCTCTCACGTCCCGACCTCCTCCCAAACGACCCCGAGAACAACTCTAGAGGCGGCCACATCCCACCCCCACTGCTGCCCTGCTAGTGCTGCCCATCTTTGGGAGTGATATAAAGCAGCGACGACCCTGACTCAACGTCCCCCCTCTCCGTCCCTGCCTGTCCCGCCCCTCCTCCCCTCCCACCTCCCCCCTCCCTCTCACGTCCCGACCTCCTCCCAAACGACCCCGAAAACAACTCCAGAGGCGCCCACGTCCCGCCCCCAGTGCCCTGCCTCCCACTCCCCCCCGAACCACTCCCAACCCCTCCACTTCCCATTGCATCCCCCGCAATCCCCGACCCACCACTCAGAGCCGCATACCCGGCCCCTCCAGTCTTCGGGGTCCCAGCCTTAGCACTCCCAGCAGCTGAGTCAGCAGAGTCAAGCGGGTCAAACAAGTCAACG
Organism: Closterium sp. Naga37s-1; assembly: GCA_947471745.1. Lineage (NCBI taxonomy): Eukaryota > Viridiplantae > Streptophyta > Zygnematophyceae > Desmidiales > Closteriaceae > Closterium > Closterium sp. Naga37s-1. The sequence goes on from CANJKZ010000735.1 coordinate 6,360,873, forward strand.
GCCAGCTCGATACTCCCCTCCATCGTCCTCACCACCTCCAGCATCGACGGGCGGCTGTTCGGATCCTCTTTCACGCAATCCCTCGCGATAGTCGCCAGCTCGATCAACTCCGATTGGTTGAAAAACCCGCCCAGAGCCGAGTCAACCATCAGCGGCATCATCTGGGTATCTTCCAGGAAAGGGGCGGCCAGACTAGTGATATGCACATCCTTCATGGCTTTCTGACCAGTGATAAGCTCCAGCAGCACCACTCCGAACCCATAGATATCCAGTTTCCGCGCGTCAGTGCGGGTGACCACTGGCTGTAGGAGCTCGGATTCTGTCTCGCTGCTCCCGTCGCCGCTGCTGCCAGCAGCAGTGAGGCTGCTGCTTGCGGAGGCGTCGTCTCGGCCCGCTGCTGCTGCTCCCCGCTGCCGGCGGTTGGGGCGGCGGCGGGGCGGCTCGTCGAACGCAGCGTGGGAGGTGGAGCCGCGAGCAAGACCAAAGTCGGAGAGCTGGGAAGGGGAAGGTGAGGGAGAGGGGGAATGGGGAGGGAAAGAGAAGTAGTCACTTTGAGTTGTGTGCTGGCAGAGTCCTTGTCATGTCTGGCCGTTGGTTGTCAAATGCAGCTCGGATTCTGTCCCGCTGCTGCCAACAGCCGCTGCTGCCAACAGCGGTGAGGCTGCTGCTTGCCAAGGCATCGTCTCGGCCTGCTGCTGCTGCTCCGCACTGCCGGTGGTTGGGGCGGCGGCGGGGCGGCTCGTCAAATGCAGCGTGGGAGGTAGAGCCGCGAGCAAGACCTAAATCGGAAAGCTGGGAAGGAGTGAAGGGAAGGGGGTGGGGCGGGAGGGTGGAGAGGAATTTCCATGTGTGAGGCTCGTGCCTTGTCTTAGGGTAAGACGTCTCAGAAATCTTTGTTCCTGGCTCGTGGCAAAGGCTGCTTGCGGAGGCATCGTCTTGGCCCGCTGCTGCTGTTCCCCGCTGGCGGCGGTTGGGGCGGCGGCGGCGTGGCTAAACGAACGCAGAAGTGGGACGTGGAGCTGCGAGCAAGACCAAAGTCAGAGAGCTGGGAAGGAGGGAGGGAATGAATGAGCGGGTCCATTCTATAGTGAAGGAAGGCCAAGGCCGACTGAATGAGCAGAGAGAGAGACGCCCATTCAAGAGCAATTAGCCCAACTTAGCACTGCCCACCCACCTTGGCGCTCATATCAGCGGGGTGGAGGATGTTAGACAAAGTGACGGCACGGTGCACGAGGGGCGGGTCACAGCCATCGTGGAGGAACGCCAAGGCTGACTGAATGAGGTGAGAGAGGACGGCCAGTGTACAGCAAATAGCTCACCTTGGCGCTCATGTCGGCTGAGAGGAGGATGTTAGACAAAGTGATGGCACAGTGCACGAGGGGCGGGTCGCAGCCATGGTGGAGGAACGCCAAGGCTGACTGAATGAGGTGAGAGAGGACGGCCAGTGTACAGCAAATAGCTCACCTTGGCGCTCATGTCGGCTGAGAGGAGGATGTTAGACAAAGTGACGGCACGGTGCACGAGGGGCGGGTCGCAGCCATGGTGGAGGAACGCCAAGGCTGGAAGAACCAAACAGCACCTTGTTTTGAAAAATGCCACTCAAGACACGGTATGGAATGATGTGGGCATACCTTAGCGCTCATGTCAGCAGACAGGAGGATGTTGGATGAGGTGACGGCGCGGTGGACGAGAGGCGGGTCGCAGCCGTGGTGGAGGAACGCCAAGGCTGATGCCAGGTTGACTGCCACGTGCACCCGTGCATCCCAGGGCAAGGGATCCACATCGGAGCCTGTAATGGTAGGAAGTGAGAGAGGTGAGAAAGTGGGCGATGAGAGGAGAAAGAGAGGCCAAGGCGGACGCCAGGTTGACTGCCACGTGCACCCGCGCATCCCATGGCAGAGGATCCACGTCAGAACCTGGTGGGAGTGGGAGAGGTCAGGATAAGGTTAGAGAAGATGAGAGGAGAGCGATAGAGCATATGTGTGGTAACCAAGGCCGAGGCCAGGTTGACTGCCACGTGCATTAGCGCGTCCCAGGGGAGAGGATCCATGTCAGAACCTGGTGGGATGGAGGGATGGGGGCAAGAGCAGAGGACATTAGTGAGAAAGAGAGACAGAGTGTGCTTCTGAGGGCGTGCAGAGCAGCTAAGGTGGACGCGAGGTTGACTGCCACGAGCCACCCGCACATCCCATGGCAGGGGGTCCACGTCGGAGCCTGGTGGTGTCAGGGGGTCCACGTCGGAGCCTGGTCGGAATGCGGGATGGGGGCAAAAGGAGAAAAAATAGGGATTAAGGAGAGGAAAGTGAAAAAAAAAGGGGATTTGGGACACCTCTGCCAGACAACTCAATAATAAGTTGCTTACGGTGAAGCAAGGCTCCGTCCTCGAAGAGCTCAAACACGAGGATGCGCAGCACAACACCTTGCCGATGAAGTACCCCCGCAGTGACACGATGCAGTAACCACTCAAGCTGCACAGCATGCATTTACAGCGGAAGCACAAGGCGAGCATGACAGCCCACACGACACCAACACTCACGGTGAAGCAGGTCGAACAAGGAGCTGTGCGGAAGGAACTCAAACACCAGGATGCGCTCTGCTTTGCCGATGCGGTAATCCCTGCTGATGCAGCCACCTACACCTGAAGCCCTAGCCCTCACACCACCACCAGCACTCACGGTGAAGCCGGTCGAACAAGGAGCCGTGCGGCAGGAACTCAAACACCAGAATGCGCTCTGCCTTGCCGATGCAGTACCCCCGCAGCGACACGAGGTAGCGGTGGCGCGCCTTTGCCAACAGCTGCACCTTCTCCCGGAACTGGGCCTCCGTCATTTCTGAAGTGGGCAGGAGTGGGTGGGCGGGGATGGGAGTAAGGCAATGGGCAACAGATAGCCCCTGGTAGCAGTGGCGCGCCTTGGCCAGTAGCTGTACCTTCTCGCGGAACTGCGCTTCAGTCATCTCTGGTAAAGGGGAGGGTGGGTGGAGAAGGGATAGGCATGCCACAAGTGGGAGGGGGCAGTGTGAGAGGGGTGTGTTACTGCCGGAGTAACACCAGAAGCTGCACCTTCTCTCTGAACAGCTGCTTTAGTCATCTCCCCACCCAACTTCAGGACAGCTATATGTAGCGAGGTTGTTTTTGAGACGTCTCAAAAACAACCTCGCTACTTCAGGACAGCTATACCCGGAAGAGCAGTGTGCTCATGTGTGAAGAGTCGATTTTTGAGTCGACTCAAAAATCGCCTCATGCACATGCATTATGCATACCCCCTCCTCACATCGCCCCATCCCGTCCGCTGCCCACACACTCTCAGGCTCGTGGGCGCGCTCGACAATGGCACGCGGCTCAATCTGATCGGGAAGGAAGTCGTCAGCGAGATACACGGTGCCGAAGCTGCCCTTGTCACACACACCGACACCCACCTGTGCCCAGTATCCCCACCCATGCCACTCACTCTCGGGCTCGTGTGCGCGCTTGACAATGGCGCGCGGCTCGATCTGGTCGGGAAGGAAGTCATCAGCGAGATACACAGTGCCGAAGCTGCCCTTGCCGAATACTGTGGTGAAATTCTTCGTTGCCCTCTTGATCTTTGACAGCCCGTACTCTGTCACTGGGACTGGAGGATGGGGGAGAGAAGGGAAAAGGCAAGGAAAGTGCTTGGAGGCTCGCTTCATTTGGGAGAGGTCATGCTCCCATATGAAGGAAATAGAGGGGGGAGGTTGGTGAAGGGGGGGTACAAGGGATGAGTTAGGGGAGCTGGAGTAGCATACAACATATAGCATACAACATACAGCGGCAAGCACATCAATGCAACGTACGCTGGTCGACGCGTGGCGCGGAGAAGTCAACCGCGGTGTAGCGGCGGCGCTTGGCAAGCATTGAGAAGGCGGAGTAGAGGAGGAAGGCAGTGGAGCAGGGAGCGGAGCGGCACACGTGGCAAACAACGCTAGCCCTTGCAGTGACCACCGCAGTGAACCATACGGTGCTCACAGTGCACACGCACAGTTTAGAACGGGACAAAGCTACAGCCACAGTAAGTCAAACGTACGCTGGTCGACACGTGGCGCGGAGAAGTCAACAGCAGTGTAGCGGCGGCGCTTGGCGAGCATGGAGAAGGCGGAGCAGAGGAGGAAGACGAACGCCACTGAGAGCAGCGCCAAGAAGACGTAGCTGAGAATGGGCTTCCAGTCCACTGCGTGATTGCGAGGAGGAAAAAGGGGGAGAGTGCTAGGGAGCTTATTGCTTGGCGAGCAAGGAGAAGGCGGAGCAGAGGAGGAGGAGCAGCACCACTGAGAGCAGCGCCAAGAAGACAAAGCTGAGAATGGGCTTCCAGTCCACTGCGTGATTGGGTGGTGGAAGGGGTTAGGGGGGCGGGGGAGAAAAGGGAGAGAGTGAGGGGGGTTTATTGCTTGGCGAGGATGGGGAAGGCGGAGCAGAGGAGGAAGTCGAACACCACTGAGAGCAGCGCCACCAGAAAGAAGCTGCAAAGGGTTAGAGGGCCGGTGAACCGATTCTCAAAAGCGAATCTCAAATAGAAGCCGAGAAGGGTCAGTCAGAGGGGGTGGGGAACCGGGCAGGCTAAAGAAGTAGACACCCAAGCAGCACACTCACACACTGCACGTACCTGGGGGCCCCGAGGGGGCGGGAACAGCAGCAGCGGCGGCCTAAGCCTCCCCCCACGTGGGAGTGCCCGGCCAGGCGTTCTCCTCTGGGGTCTGTGCGTTCTCCCACAGTGGCTGATTCTGATGGCTGCCAGGTGGCAGCCTGCACCTATGATGTGTTATAGTCAACTCAACCCACTGTGTCTGTGCCTGTGCCTGTGCGGCTGTGCCTGTGCCTGTGACTCAAGAACCCAATACACACCTGGAGGACCCGAGGGGGCGGGAACAGCAGCGGCGGCGGCCTGAGCCTCCCCCCACGTGGGAGTGCCCGGCCAGGCGTTCTCCTCGGGGGTCTGTGCGTTCTCCCACAGCGGCTGGTTCTGGTGGCTGCCAGGTGGCAGCCTGCTATTGGGGTCCGTTGCCGTTTCGATAGGGCACGGGTCGTTGCCGCGATCCTGACCGTCCAAGCAGTTGCCCGCGTAGCTGTTCCCATGAAACGAGTGGGGAAGGGGAGTGGAGACGGGGAGTGGGGAAGGGCGAAGGCGGTAAGAAAGAGAAGGTGGGTCTTATAGGGAGTCTCGATCAGGCACTGGGCACGGGTCGTTGCCACGATCCTGACCGTCCAAGCAGTTGCCCGCGTAGCTGTTCCCATGTGGTGCCAGGGGATATAATTTGGGGGATGGGGGGAAGAGAGGAAAGTGAAAAAAGGGGGGCACGAAGGAATGGACTAAACACACCAAGTAGCGGGGGGGGCTAGGCAGGCGGGGTGACGAGAGCATCTCGCTGCAAATTAAGCAGGGAGCCTACTTTTGACTCAGCAGGCACAATTGAGGCATCGCATCATATCCTACCAAGAGGCAGAAAAAGAGAGAGGCTCACAGGAACTGAAGGAAGGACTTTGGAGACGTCTCAAGCTTTTGACTCAGCAGGCACATTCGAGGCAAGTCACATTCGATCCTACCAAGAGGCAGAGAAAAGAGAGTGGCTCACAGGAACTGAAGGATGGAGCCGGCTTCCACCGTGGGGATTGGGCCCTTGAGGTAGTTGCCCGTCACATCACTGCGGGGTGGGTGGGTAAGGCAGGGGGGAAGGCGAGAGGGATGAATAGAAGGCAGAGGAGGTCAGTGAGTGTATACACTGTATGGTGCTTGTGCATGTAGTGTGGATGGACTTTTGAGGCGCCTCTTGAGGACTTTTGAGGCGCCTCAAAAGTGCTTGTGCATGTAGTGTGGATGGATTCTGCTTCCACCTTGGGTATGGGGCCTCTTGCGGTAGTTGCTCGCCAGTGAGGTCTCTGTGAAATGAGGTGGTTACCATATAAGGCACTCCGGGTAACAGCAGTCACATGTTACCATACCATGATACCACGTGCACAGTAACCGCAGCACTCACAGGATGAGGAGGTTATCCATGGTGACAAGGCACGCGGGAATCATCCCCCCTATAGAGTTCCTCTCTAGCACGATCGCCTCGGCCTTCTGCAGCCGGCACAGGCTCTCCGGAATGTGCCCCGAGAGATCGTTGTTGCTGAGGTAGAGGTTCACGAGGCTGGGGATGTAGCCGTAGGAGGCGGGGATGGCGCCGTCCAGCCCGTTCTTGTCGAGATACAGGCTCGCCAGGAAGGGCAGCCGCGAGTAGCTTTCAGGAAGGACACCTGTGAAGCTGCAGCCTTCCAAGTTGCTGGGGTTTGGAGCAGGGGAGGGGGAGGGCGGGGGGGGGGGGTGGGGGGGAGGAGGGAGGGACGGGGAGAAACGGTGTTGGTTGCAGTGGGTTGTGGCCTGAGAGGAGGTTGAGTGGAGGAGACAGGCTGGGGATGTAGCCGTAGGAGGCGGGGATGGCACCGTCCAGCCCGTTCTTGTGCAGTGCGGGAAGAGTGGTAAGAGCAGGGGCGGTAGCGCTAGTGGGTGGGGTGTTTAGAGGCTCGCCAGGAGGGGCAGCCTGGAATAGCTCTCGGAGAGCACCCCCGTGAAGCTGCAGCTTTCCAAATTACTGGGGTTTGAAGGGGTAGGGGAGCAAGGGGATGAGGGGACATCCGAGGTCCAGGGGCTTGACAGGAATTGCGAGCGCGAATAGCACTTGTGGCGCTGCAGGCCTCCAGGTCAATGTTGTGTCAGCGGCTAAAATTTCAGCACAGACGAGAGGGGAAACGTGCTTGAGAGGGGAGGAATTGAGAGGGACTGCAAAACCAGTTCCTACAATATACTATGCTTAAAGGAGATTCCAAGGCACGTTGAGTTAAGACAGTTTGCTCACATGGTTCGGAGGGTATTGATTTTAGCGAGTGCCTCTGGAACAGGGCCAGTGAGGTTGGAGTTGAAGCTTAGATCGCTGCATGGGAGGGCGAGGGGTTGGAAGAATGGAAAGGGGGGGCAAAAATATATGTGAGGTTGGAGTTGAGACTCAGATAGGTGCATGGGAGGGAAAAATGGGAGGGAGGGACCATTTGAGAGGAAGGAAAGAAGGAGGGAAGGAGGGAAAGAGGGAAGGAGGGAGGGAAGGAGGGAAGGAGGGAGGGAGGGAAGGAGGAAGGAGGGTAGGAGGGAAGGGGGGAAGGAGGGAAGGAGGGAAGGAGGGAAGGAGGGAAGGAGGGAAGGAAGGAAGGAAGCAAGGAAGGAAGGAAGGAAGGAAGGAAGGAAGGAAGGAAGGAAGGAAGGAAGGAGGGAAGGAAAGAAGCAAAAAAAACCCAACCATGCCTCCCACCCCCAAGCAAACAAGCAAAGACGCAGCCATGCATGGAACCAACCAAGCAACCAAGCAGCCACACATACATGTATCTGAGCTTCTGCAAGGCGGAGATCGAGCTGGGCACCGTGCTGTTGAAATAGTTGCCCATGAGATCGCTGCGGGGAGGAGAGAATGGGGTGAAGGGGGAAACATGGAAAGAGGCGGAGAGGAGGAGAGGGGGAGGGAGAGAGAGGGAGAGGGGGAGGGGGAGAGGGGCGACAGAGATAGTGAGTGAGCTGGGTGGCACAGTGCTGTTGTAATAGTTGCCCATGAGATCGCTGCAGGGAAGAAGGAAGAGGGGAACAAGGGTGACACTAGACTTGTTATCAAGGAACAGTGGCAATGAGCTTGGGTCAGTACCTTTTGTTTTGTATTTCTTTCTCCACCTGGGGTTCTGAGTCATTGTGAATAGTCATTGTGAGGGGGGTGAACAGTTGCAATAATCTAGCCCAGTTTCCTGTGCTTTAGAGGCCTCACCTGACAGCAACCCACTCACAGGTGCACGAGCGTGGTGGAGAGCTGATCACCAATGTCCTCTGGAATGGGCCCAGACAAGAGGTTGGCTGCCAAGCTCCTACTCATTCATTCATTGCCATGATGCCATGCACAGTGCACATTGCACACACCACGTGAGAGAGATATGGCGGTGGTGTTACACAAAAAAAAACAAACGTTTTGGCTGCCGGGCTCCTGCTTGCTCATTCATTGCCATGCGAAGTGCATACCATCTGGCAGAGATGTGGCGGTGATGTGGCAGTCGTGTGGTGGCGGTGATTTGACAAGGGTAAACTAGAGAAGAGAGTGAGATGCCAAGAGAACAACCGACAGAATGCATGACGTGTCCATCTGCGATTGACAGGCTCTGTGGCAGCTGAGTACACCACTTCTGATTGTAAATCGTACTGGGTTGTGACTTGGACGGAGGTGACTTACAGGAATGTGAGCGTACAAGAATGCAGGGCTTACAGGAATGTGAGCTGAGGCCAGTAGCCAACAACAGTTTCAGGCCAGTACTTGAGCTGATTCTCTGCCAGAGAACTGAGGGGTCAACATGAGGAGGAAAGGGAATGAGTGGCACATGGGGAAGGGAATGAATGGCACATGGGGAAGGGAATGAATGGCACATGGGGAAGGGAATGAATGGCACATGGGGAAGGGAATGAGTGGCACATGGGGAAGGGAATGAATGGCACATGGGGAAGGGAATGAGTGGCACATGGGGAAGGGAATGAATGGCACATGGGGAAGGGAATGAGTGGCACATGGGGAAGGGAATGAATGGCACATGGGGAAGGGAATGAATGGCACATGGGGAAGGGAATGAATGGCACATGGGGAAGGGAATGAATGGCACATGGGGAAGGGAATGAATGGCACATGGGGAAGGGAATGAATGACAAAAGGTTCACTTCACGTTGTATTGTGATTCATGTCCTGTCATGTCATGTCATGTCATGTCATGTCAGCATGTCGCCATATCATGTTACATCATGTAATGAAATTTCACGTCAAACAATGCCATCATGTCACATCATATCACATCATGTCACATCATGTCATGTGCCAGACGTGCCATGTCATGTGTCACGTCATGGGGCGGCTTACACAAGCTGCAGGTTGGTCATCTGCTCAGCCGTATCGTTCATGCATGCAATGTTATGTCACGTCACACCATGTCACGTCATGTCGCACCACATCACATCATAGGATGCCATGTCATGTCACACCATGTCCTGGGATGCCTTACACATGCTGCAGGTTGGTCATTTGCTGGCAGAATGGTGCCTGGCGGAAGAAGGTGAAATTGTTGGAGCCCAGGTCACTGGTGGGGGGAGCACAGGGGGGAGGGGAAGGGGAACGAGGGGGTGTTGTGAGCATCTCATCTCAGGACTCTGCTGACAGAAGGGTGCCTGGCGAAAGAAGGTGAAATTGTTGGAGCCAAGGTCACTGGTGGGGCAGAACGGAGGGGGGCAGGCCAAGGTCAAAACCAAAGGAAGGAGAGACTGTTGGAGCCCAGATCGCTGGTAGGGCCGCAGAGAGGGGAGGGAGGGAGCGAGAGGGGCTGAGAGGGGCCAAGAGGGGCCGAGAGGGGCCGAGAAGGGCTGAGATGGGCTGAGATGGGCTGAGATGGGCAGACGAGACAAATGAGCTGAGGGAGAAAGACAGAGGTGATAACTGTGATAGCAGCGGGATGATAAACGAGCAGTCACTGGTGAGGGCAGGCACCATTCTGTCAGAAGTAGAGGGCAGGGTGCTGCGATCAAGTAGGAGCAGAGCAGTGGGGAGGCAGGAGAAGAGGGAGCAGGGCTGAGAGCGTTGCGGTGCAGTGCGGTGGGGCGCGGTAGCGCTCACAGGTAAGCGGGATCGTTGCAGTGCAGTGCGGTGGGGTGCGGTGGTGCTCACAGGTATGTGAGGGCGTTGAGCTGGGAGAGACCAAAGCAAGGAACGTCCCCAACAAGGTCGGCACGACGCAGGTCACTGAAACGGAGCATGGGGAGGAGAAAGTAATTTGATGAGTTCAGACCATAAGCATGGGGAGGAGAAAGTAATTTGATGAGTTCAGACCATAAGCATGGGGAGGAGAAAGTAATTTGATGAGTTCAGACCATAAGCATGGGGAGGAGAAAGTAATTTGATGAGTTCAGACCATAAGCATGGGGAGGAGAAAGTAATTTGATGAGTTCAGTCAGACCATAAGCATGGGGAGGAGAAAGTAATTTGATGAGTTCAGACCATAAGCATGGGGAGGAGAAAGTAATTTGATGAGTTCAGTCAGACCATAAGCATGGGGAGGAGAAAGTAATTTGATGAGTTCAGACCATAAGCATGGGGAGGAGAAAGTAATTTGATGAGTTCAGACCATAAGCATGGGGTGTGTAGAATTCAACAGTAACTGCAACATGGATGGAGAGTTTTGAGGCGCCGAATAGTTCCGAATTGTGCTGTACTGATGAAGGCGTGATTGGGTTCGCCCATCCGCCGAAACTAGTTTACGCAAGGAGGCTTTTCGGAAACTAAGGGTTTTTCAGATCTGCGTTTTTTTCACCAGTTTTTACTGTTTGATTCCTTTGCTTAAGCGTCCTCTCTACTACTGCAGCCCTTCGAAACATGAGTCAGGGTAACTGCAACATGGATGGAGAGTTTTGAGGCGCCTCAAAAATTATTCAACAGTTACTGCAATGCAACATGGATGGAGAGAGTGACTCACAGGCTCACGAGTTGGCGTGTGCGGTTGTCGCACTTGATGGACGTGGTCCAGGAGCCATCGCGGGATGCTACACATGTTGATAGACATCGCAAAAAATTATATATATGTGTGTTGCTACAGGGCGGCTAGCGTGGAGTGAGTAACTCACAGGTGCACGACTTGGCGTGTGCGGTTGTCACACTTGATGGACGTGGCCCAGGAGCCATCACAGGGGTCAGATTCTTGCGTCCACGAGGGCAGCACGTCCGTTCCTGCTGCTGCCCTCAGCCCTGCCAGCATCTCCATCAGTGCAACAGCTGGGAAAAGCGGGGAGGGGGGCAAAGGGAAGGGGAAGTAGGAAAGGAGAGAACACGGATGGAAGGGAGAGGAAAGGGGGGGGTGAGGATGAGTAGAAGTACGGGAAAGGAAGGGGAGGGATGAAAGAAAGGAAGGGAAGGAAGCCTTTCCATAATGCACAAACGCCCTTCTTTGATCTAATCCCCAGGCACTCACCGTCAGGCGAGGGCAGGGCGGAGGAGGCAGATGGGTCGACAGTGGTCTCGGCAGGAGAGGGTTCTGTGCCTCCCGGCTGCCTGGGAGCTGCTTCGCTCAGAGGCAGTCGCACGGTCCAACCCACAAGCCCAGCATTTCCATACTGCACACTAAGATTTGCGACTCGATCCCCCGGCACTCACTGTCAGGCGAGGGCAGGGCGGAGGAGGCAGAGGGGTCGACTGTGGTCTCAGCAGGAGTTGGCTCTGTGCCATCCGGCTGCCTGGGAGCTGCTTCGCTCAGAGGCAGCCAAGCAGTTCAACCAACAAGCGCATAAGCCCAGCTTTGTATCATGCATGCATGAATGAAGGCACTCACCGTCAGGCGAGGGTAGGGAGGAGGAGGCAGACGGGTCGACAGTGGTCTCGGCAGGAGTGGGCTCTGTGCCTCCGGGCTGCCTGGGAGCTGCTTCGTCCGGAGGAGGCTGGGTGGGGGCGACGGGCGACGAGGGGCAGGGGTTCCTCTGCGCGCCCTCTGATGATGCCAGACAGTTGCTTGAAAATCTGGGGACAGGTTGGACGTGGTAGACACAGGGGGCAGGTGGGGAGAGGGGTGGTTAGGATGGGAGGCAGGAGGGTTGGTTCGGATGGGGAGAGGGGTGGTGGTTAGGATGGGAGGCAGGAGGGGTGGTTCGGATAGGGAGAGGGGTGGTGGTTAGGATGGGGAGAGGGGTGGTGGTTAGGATGGGAGGCAGGAGGGGTGGTTCGGATGGGGAGAGGGGTGGTGATTAGGATGGGGAGAGGGGTGGTGGTTAGGATGGGAGGCAACGGAATGGAAGTAGGAGGCTGCATGGTGGGCACGGGCGAGGAGGGGCAGGGGTTCCTCTGCGCGCCCTCGGATGTTGCCAGGCAGTTGCTCGAAAAGCTGATGGGGTAGTGGCGGGCAGGGGAGAGAGCAGCAGACAAGCGGTTATATCAGGAGGCTGTGTGGTGGGAGGCACAGGCGAAGAGGGGCAGGGGTTCCTCTGCGCGCCCTCTCATGTTGCCAGGCAGTTGCTCGAGAAGCTGATGGGGTAGGAGGGGGCATGGGTGACAGTGGGGGCAGGTGGGGAGAGGGGTGGTTAGGATGGGAGGCAGGAGGGGTGGTTAGGATGGGAGGCAGGAGGGGTGGTTAGGATGATAGGCAGCAGAATGGAGGCAGGAGTTCCTCTGCGCGCCCTCTGATGTTGCCAGGCAGATGCTCAAAAAGCTGCAAGGGGAAGCGAAATGGGAATGTGAAAAGAGTGGGAATCACTGAGGATGCAGGTGAAGCTTCAACCCCAGATCGCACCATGGACAATCAATCAAGGCAGACATCCGAGCAGAAAGAAGTGGGAATCACACAGTCTACAGGCGACGGGTAAGGCTTACTCAAACTGCAGAGGGCCGCCCGCTGGGACGGAAGGCACAGGGCCCGTGAGGTAGTTGTCAGAGACATCGCTGTGTGAAAAGGGGAGAGGAAAGGAGAGGGGGGAGAGGGGAGCATGGAGGGGCAGAGGAGGAGGGGGTTGACTCAACAAGTGCCCACTAGGATGACAGGCACAGGGCTGGAGAGATAGTTGTCAGAGACGTCGTTCAAAGGGGGGAGGGAGACAAGGTGACCTTGGAGTCGACTCAAAGGTCACCTCGGAGGAGGAGAGGGTCGACTGAACAGTGCCCACTAGGATGACAGGCACAGGGCTGGAGACATAGTTGTCAGAGACGTCGCTCCAAGGGGGGAGGGAGACAGCCGGAGAGAGTGGAGATTAAGGCAAACAGGCAAGTGACAAAAACAAAGTGGGGGGGGGGGGAGGGGGGGGGGGGGGAGGGTGGGTGGGGTTGACGGGATCACCAGGCAAAGTCCACTCACAGCAGGCGCAACTCCTTCAGGTTGCTGATGATGCAATCCGGAATGCTTCCCCTCAGCTCATTCCGTGCCAGCACAATCGTCTTGGCCTTCCCCAGCCGGCAGAAGCTTCCAGGAATCTCCCCCGACAGCCGGTTGCTGCTGAGGTAGAGCGTGGCCAGGTTCGGCATGTCGCCGTACAGGCCCGGGATGGAACCTTCCAGGTTGTTGCGGTCCAGGTAGAGCTCAGCGAGTGCTGGCAGCTTGGCATAGCCCACAGGGAGGGACCCCGTGAAGTCACACTCCTCGAAAGCACTGGAAGGAAGGAAGGGGGTGTGGGTGTGGGGGCAGGAGGACAGGACTTTTGAGTCGACTCAAAGGGAAGCTTGGCATAGCCCACAGGGAGGGACCCCGTGAAGTCACACTCCTCGAAAGCACTGGAAGGGGGTGGGGGCAGGACGGGACGACTTGAGTCGATTCAAAAGGCGGCTTGGCTTGGCATAGCCCACTGGTACGGATCCTGTGAAATCGCACTCCTTGAATGCACTGGGAAAAAGCGGGTGTGGGAGAAGGAAGAGAATTTTTAGTCAATTCGCCCATGGGAAGAACGGGGGTAGTGATTTGGGGACAGAATGGAACTTTTGAGTTGACATAGGGATTCTCTGAAGCCTCACTGACTCGCATCGACTCTTTGAAACACAGTGATTCACATTCACTCTCATACTCCATGAATCTCATTGCCTCACATTGAATCTTGCTGACTCCATTGACTCACATTGACTCAAGGGACAGAATGCCACTCAGGAACTCGGGCAGGGCACCGGTGATCTTGGTGTTGAAGCTCAGATCGCTATTGTCTCACATTCACTCAATCACATTGACTCACATTGACTCGAGAGACTGAATGCCGCTCAGGAACTCGGGCAGGGCGCCAGTGATCTTGGTGTTGAAGCTCAGATCGCTGCACAGCAGCAGAGGAATACACACAATGCAAAGGAGGACAAAGTGAGATGAGGCATTGGCGATTTGGGGGATTGGCCAAATGGGCATGAGAGTGGCATTGGCCGGGTGGGACGTGGGCGTGGGAGGGTGGAGCAGGCAGGGTGATAGGGTAGCAGCAGGGTATCTTTCATCACTACAAGCAATCATTATGTCACATTGCATCTATCATCTCACATGCACGCATCCATCATCTCACATGCACCCATCCATCATCTCACATGCACCCATCCATCATCTCACATGCACCCATCCATCATCTCACGTACTCACATCCAACCATCATCGCATTACTCACATGTGTTCGGTTCGGCAAACGGATGTGTTCGTGTAGGGGCGAACACGAACATGTTCGTGTTCGCCCCTTGCTCATCCCTATGCACATGCATCATCCCACTCACATGTATCGCAGCTTCTGCAGGCTGGAGTAGGAGTCGGGAATGGTGCCGTCCAGCTGATTGCCCACAGCGTAACTGTGTGATGGGGAGATGGGAAAGGGGAGAAAAAATGAAGGAGAGGTGAGAGCGGGAAGATTAAGAGTGGGAAAATCGAAGGAGTAGGAGTCTAGAATGGTGCCGTCCAGCTGATTGCCCACAGCGTAACTGCGTGGTGGGGAGGCATGAAGCGAGGAGACGGAGGGGAGGTGAGAGCGGGAAGAGAAAAGGAGGGGCAAGTGGAGGAGTGGGAGTCAGGAGTGGTGCCGTCCAGCTGATTGCCCACAGCGTAGCTGCGTGGTGGGGAGACAGGAGAGAGGGGGGGAAGAGAGAGAGTGAGAAGTGAGCGCAGAAAGGGAAAGGGGAAGTCAAAGTGCGTGTGTGCGTATGTGCATGTGCGCATGAGCCATGCTATGTACGTACAATGCTTCCAGATTGGTGAGCGCGCTGAAGGCGTCAGGCAGGGACCCGGTCAAACGATTCTCATCCAGCACCCTGCAGGCAGAGAGAGGGGAAGAGGCGCGGAGAGAGGGGTGGAGATGGATAATAGTGTTGAGGCGGATTTTGAGAAATTTCATAAATTGAGCTGAGGGTGTCAGGGACCCAGTCAGAAGTTCATCCAGCAACCCGCAGAGAGAGAGGGTGAGGGTCTGAGGAAGAAAGAGTGGGTCGAGGCAGAGAGTGGGGTTGGAGTGAGAGATGCGAAGGCACAAGAGAGGTGAAATCATGAACAGAGGGACGGGGGAGAAACCACACAAATACGAAAGAGCGCATGTGGGGAGCAGTCTGATCCATGGGAGGTATGCTATGCTACGGTGCCTCAAAACATGAGACTTTTGGTTGTCAAGAGTCTCAAATCGGAGACCGAGAAAGTGACGAAGGGAGAAACGCACAGGGTAGCAAGGTTCTTGGCATTGCCAAGAGAGTCGGGTTGAGTCTTGAGTCGACTCAAAAGCCAACTCAGGGAGTGAGGAAGGGAGAAACGCACAAGGTAGCAAGGTTCTTGGCGTTGCCAAGAGAGGCAGGGACGGGTCCTGTGAACCTGTTGTGGAACAGCGACCTGTGTGGATTCGAAGAGAACGAGTGACAGGAGAGCGGGGTTGTGGGGGGAAGGAATGGGAGGGGAGGGGTGGGGAGGGAGGGGAGAGGGTGGAAGAGTGGGTTTCGGGAAAGAGAAAGTGGTTTAAAATGGTGTAGCATCCCAGGGTATCATTGAGAATTCTCAGTAATAGTGAGACTGGTGTCGCATATACATAGACCATGGGCACTCACAGGTGGTTGAGTCGAGGCCAGGAGCCCAGCCAGTCCGGAATTCCCCCCTCGAGAGCGTTTGTGGCCACCTTGCTGCCAGGAGAGGAGAATGGGCGGGAGAGGGGAGGGGGGGGGGGGGGGGGGGTTGAGTAAATTTCGAGCAGACATGGAATCTCCCCCTCGAGAGCATGTGCTGCCACTTGAAATTAGCTCAGCTGACCAATCTATCACCACCACTATACACACATCTAGCACGCTCTAATAAGCCCATGAGCCCACTGTGAGCACTCACAAGAAGACCATGTTGGTGAGAGCAGCATAGCTCGCAGGCAGAGGGCCGGCGAACTGATTGCCTGCAAGGTTGCTGCAGACGGGGGTGTGGGGGAGGAATGGGGGAGGAATGGGGGAGGGATGGGGGAGGGATGGGGGAGGGATGGGGGAGGAATGGGGGAGGAATGGGGGAGGAATGGGGGAGGAATGGGGGAGGAATGGGGGAGGAATGGGGGAGGAATGGGGGAGGAATGGGGGAGGAAGAGGGGAGGAATGGGGGAGGAAGAGGGGAGGAAGAGGGGAGGAAAAGGGGAGGGAAAGAAAGAGGAAAGGGGCATGGAGAACAACAATGGATGCGAGTTTTGAGAATGGGGAGAAGGGGCTTTGAGACGTCTCAAAGCTGGGTGAGGAAGGGGAAGGGAAAGAAAGAGGAGAAGGGCATGGAAGGCATGGAGAACAACAATGGATGCAGGTTTTAAGAACGAGGTGACTTTTGAGTCGACTCAAAAGTCACCTCGTTACAATGGCACACAACACATTCTGAGTCAACTCAAAAGGGGAGGGAAAGAAAGAGGAGATGGGTATGGAGAACAACGAATGCGAGTTTTGAGAATGGGGAGAGGGGGCGGGCAGGCAGCGATCACGTTCTGCCACGAGGTGGATAAAAAGATATTGGGGAGTTTGTGGGTGCCTCAAAGGGCTCCTCCGCGGGCCTGCAGGGACGTGAGATGCGCTAGCGACTTGACTTCTGGGAGTTCAGATTCGAGCACGCTAGGCTGCTATTTTCTCTCGTGAGCCACGCCACTCACATGGCCTGCAGCGACGTGAGCTGCGCAAACGACTCAGGCAGAAGGCCTGTGAAATTGTTGGTGGCGAGGGTGCTGCAAGGAAAGACGACAGGGAAGGAAGGAGAGGGTCGGAAAGGGGCGAAGAATTGAGCTTGTTTCTGAGGCGCGTCAAAACGAACGGATTCAGGCAGAAAACCTGTAAAATTGTTGGCGAGGGCGCTGCAGGGACGGATGAAAACGAGCGGCGGGTGGGATAAGAAAAGGGGAGGGGGAGGGAGATGAAGGGATTGCAGATCGTCTTGAGACGTCTCAAAACTAGATTGCTGATCGTCTTGCACACGCTTTCACGTTGGGAGGAATCAATGGAGCTGTCTGTCAGCTGACTGACAGCCATCGTAACAGGCTCATGGCTGGCTGTACAGACAGACTCATAGCACTGAATGACTGACATGACATACATACATGTGTGAGCCGAACTGAGCATCCATAACGTATGAATGATACTGACATGGATCGGAGCTTGCTGAGGGCCGTGATGGTATCAGGAACGCTGCCAGAGAAGTGATTCTCTTCCAGCTTGCTGTGTATGAGAGGGGAGGGGGGAGATACCAGGGACAATGCAAAAGCACAATGGGCGGAGCGGAGGCACCACATGTGGGAGATGAAAAAGGAAAGGAAAGACAGGAATCTGAATGGCAGGACCCGAGTAAGATCAGTGGAGTGGATGCGGAACCAACATTGGCAAAAGCACTATGCTACCTGTGCTCTGAGAACCCTTTATTTGGGGAAGGCAACTCACAGGTGCAGCAGGTTGGGCATCACAAGCACATCTTCGGGGAAATCGCCCGTGAATTTGTTGGTGCTCAGATCCCTGAGAAGATGGAGGGAGGCACGGTGGCCCGGTGGGTGGGTGGGACGGACGGGAACAGGTAGGAGGAGGGAGGGAGAAGTGTTGTGTTGTGTGGGAACGGATGAGAATTGTTAAGTTGAGCTGTCACTAAATGCACTGCTTGCTATGACACCGAAATGAAAGCCTAGGGACACATGCCTAGAGCTGAAATCAGCACCCCAAAAGTCTTTCTCAAGTAAGTGAAAGAGAAAGTTCTTACAGCGATGTCAGCCGGGTGAGAGCATTGATGAAGGTTGGGAACCACTGGAGCTGATTGTCTGCCAGGGAGCTGGAAGATGGGGGAAGGAAGGAGATGAAGGAAGAGAAGAGGTGAGGGGCAAGATGAGAGCATGATCAGAACAACACGGTTTAGAAATACTCGAGATACGATACGGATACAGCATAAAGACCTGGTGCGGTGGTTTACATACGAAGCATCACACCCACTAAGCATCACGCTTACAGGTGCTCCAGGCGTGTGAGTCTCTCCAGAAAATCCTGCTGAATGAAGGATGAGAACTCGTTACCGCCAAGGTCACTGCAGCCAGGCGGAATGAATGGGGTGGCACGGGGAAACAGGACAAACACATGAGGCAAAATCGAAATGGAGTAAGGGGACGGGTGCCCGTCTTTGAACACACTCAAAGCACAGCCTCAGAAATTGATTTAGACACAAAGAGATGCTGCTGCAGGAATGCTGTGATTCAGTTCAGTCTTCAAAGTAACATCCATCGATTGATCACTCACAGGTACGTGAGTCGGTTCAGTTGTGCCAGCTCTGCTGAAGGGATGGCTCCTGACAGGTTGGCCCGGCGGAGATCACTGCACGAGCACAGGGAGAGCAAACGAGGAGGGGGGGGGGGGGGGGGGGGGGGGGTGGCGGGAGGGCGGAAGAAGAGTGTGGGGGAGGGGGTGTTGAGAGGTTGAAAGGCAGGAATGAGATGAGAGGGCCAGCTCTGCTGCAGGGCGTATCTTCTGGGCGTATTGTTGGTGTGCGTTTCTTGGAAAACTCAGAGAATGATTGCAAGAGATTCTCTAGAGTCGACTCACAGGCGGATGACGTGGCCAGTGATGGGGTCACAGATGACTTCGGTCTCCCACGTGCCGTCACAGGGGTCTGACCCCTGGTTCCACATCTGCCAGGCGTATTGGCCTTGACTTTCGGAAAACTCAGAGATCTTGCAAGCAAGAGATAATACAGAATTCATAAGAGCCGTCTTACAGGCGGATGACATGGCCGGTCATGGGGTCACAGATAACTTCAGTCTCCCACGTGCCGTCACACGGGTCCGACCCCTGGTCCCACGTCTGCAGGGCGTCTGGGGAGTCCATGCGCAGTGCTGCCTGCAGCGCCACCAGCGGACCCACTGGGAACAGGGGGAGGGGGTGGGACGAGGGAAAAATAGGAGAAGAATTGGACCCTTTTGTGTTGCCCTCCTGGTCCCACGTGTGCAGGGCATCAGGGGAGTCCATGCGCAGAGCTGCCTGCAGCGCCATCAGTTGGCCCACTGGGAACACAGGGACGTGGAGAAAATGGAGAACGAGAGGAAGCAGAGAGAGGAGACTGGATTACAGTTGGTCCGTTCAGGGTTTCACAGTCTCACCCTGCTGACCCCTGGTCCCATGTCTGCAGGGCGTCTGAGGAGACCTCTTGGCGCAATGCTGCCTGCAGCGCCACCAGCGGGCCCACTTGGAACGTGGGAAAAGGAGGGAGAGAAGGAAAAACAAATGGCCCTTTTAGGGTCTCCCCTCTGGTCTCACACGTCCGCAGGGAAATGGGGGAGGTCTGGCGCAGCGCATAGCTGCCTGCAGGGCCACCAGTGAGCCCACTGGGAATGGAGAAGTGAGAGAACGAACGGAATAACTCTGTATTGTGCCGTGTGCCGCTTTTGACAATTCTAAAAGTGCCCCGGTTGCCACTCCATTCAGAATTCCCACCGTCAGGGCAGGGCGGAGCAGTGACGCGAGGGAAATTCAAAGAATATTTGCTAAGGAAGTCACGGGAAAAGAAAAGAAAAGAAACGCAACGAAAGAAAGAGAAAGCAAAAAAAAAAAAAAAAAAAAAAAAAAAAAACAACAACAACAAGAAAGAAGAAGAAAAATAAACAAAAACTGTCAGGGAGGGTTACTCACTGTCAGGGCAGGGGGGGGTGTTGGTGCCAGGCACAGGAACGCCGCCTGGAAGCTGCTGACCAATGGGCACCCCCACTTGCTGCCCAATGCTCCTGGCCCCTTGTTGTTACTCCATTCTGGTTACCAGTGGAAAGATTACTCTCACTCAGGACAGAGAGGGGTGCAAGCAAGGAACTCACTGTCAGGGCAGGGCGGGGTGTTGGCGCCAGGCACAGGAACACCTCCCGGCAGCTGCTGACCAATGGGCACCCCCACTTGCTGCCCAATGCTCCCGGCCCCCGGTCGCTGCTGTGGCACCCCCACATTCTGACTCACAGACCCCCCTCCTTCCCGGTCAATTGGGACCCCCACTTGCTGGTTAACATCCCCCCCTGGCTGCTGGTCGAGGGGATTTCCGACTTGCTGGTCGGGGGGCCCGCCTCCCTGCTGGTCGATGGGGACGCCTATCTGCTCCTCCCCCCCACCGGGTGCTGCTACTGGGCAGGAAGGGGAGTTATCGACCACGTTATCAAAGCAGTTGTTCAAGTGGCTGGGAGGGAGGGAGGGAAGGAAGGAGGGAGGGAAGGAGGGAGGGACGAAGGAAAGGAGTGATTGTTGAATCGACTCAAAAGGCACTTCCTGGTTGCTCCATCCCACCTCCTTCCCGGTCAATCGGGACTCCCACTTGCTGGCTACCACCAGAGCCCCCCTTGCTGCTGGTCGAGGGGATTTCCGACTTGCTGGTTGGGGGGCCCACCTCCTTGCTGGTCGATGGGGGCGCCTATCTGCTCCTCCCCCCCACCCGGTGCTGCCACTGGGCAGGAAGGGGAGTTATCGGCCACGTTATCAAAGCAGTTGTTCATGTGGCTGGGGAACGGAGGGAGTATTCGGGAAGGGAGGAAGGGCGGCAAGGGAGTGTGTTGTGGGCGCGGGTCAGAAAAGGAAAGCCCTCTCGCCCACCCGGCAGTGCTACTGGGCAGGCAGGGGAGTTGTCGGCCACTTTATCAACGCAGTTGTTCATGTGGGGGACCGGGAGGGTGGGGGGAAGGGAGGGAGGGAGGGAGGGAAAGAGAAAGCAGGGGGGCCCTCTCGCCCACCCGGCAGAGCTACTGGGCAGGCAGGGGAGTTGTCGGCCACTTTATCAAAGCAGTTGGTCATGTGGGGAACCGGGAGGGAGGGAGCAAGGGAGGGTGGGCGGGAAGGGAGTGTGTTGTGGGCACCTAATCGGGATATGGAAGAAGTGTGGGATGGATAATGAGAAATGGGAGCAGAGGGGAGAGGGAGCGAGGGAGAGAGAGAGAGACATTAAGGCGACCAGCAGTGGGCAACAGAGTTTGAGTCAAGGGATCTATCAACAGTCGGAGACCAATGAGATACACACTACTCGAGCAGAGGGGTACAGCAACGGGGTTGAGTGAGAGATTTTAACAGGACAGAGAAATGTTACCCAGCCAAGCCAAGCCAACCAGCAGACATGAAGTCTTGACGTTGTACAGAGACAGAATTAGTGTCACTCACACAAACTGCATGGGCGAGCCGGGAGGGACCCTGGGAAGTGTGCCCGGGTCTTCGCTCATAATGGAAGAGCAGCAATTCTAAAGAGTGACGCTTAAAGCAACAAAAGGAAACGAAACAGAAATTCTTTCCTGGAAAAACGATCAGTAGAAACCTTAAAACCCTTCACTAACGTTAGTGTCACTCACACAAACTGCATGGGCGAGCCAGGAGGGACCCTGGGAAGTGTGCCCGTGAGGTAGTTCTCTGAAACGTCCCTGTGGCGTGGGGGGGAGAGAGGGGGTTGGAGGGAGGGATTTAGAGAGAGAGGGGGTTGGAACTTGGGACCATAATTTGGGACCACGATTCCCGCCTGTCGCTCACACAACCTCTCGGGAGGGACTCTGGGAAGTGTTCCCGTGGGGTAGTTATCTGACACGTCCCTGTGGCGTGGGGGAGAGGGGGTAAGAACGAGGGACTCAGAGGGAGGGGGTTAAAGGGAGAGGTTTAAACTGAGGGGGTTGGGAAGTAAGGGCTCTGTGAGACAACCGGTTGCTGCTGAATTGGAGTGTGACGTGCATGATCCAAGAAAAGGCACAACTCACAGAATGAGCCGCCCCTGCAGCTGAAGCATGCAAGGCGGCACGGGGCCAGTCAGCTGGTTCCTCTCCAGCACACCATTGGTGCTGAGAAAGTGGGTTACATACATGATTTCATAGAAGGCACAACTCACAGAATGAGCAGCCCCTGCAGCTGCAGCATGCAAGGCGGCATGGGACCAGTCAGCTAGTTCCTCTCCAGCACACCGTTGGTGCTGAGAAAGTGGGTTACATACATGATTTCATACAAGGCAAAACTCACAGAATGAGCAGCCCCTGCAGCTGCAGCATGAAAGGCGGCACGGGGCCAGTCAGCTGGCTCCTCTCCAGCACACCGTTGGTGCTGAGAAAGTGGGTTACATACATGATTTCACAGAAGGCACAACTCACAGAATGAGCCGCCCCTGCAGCTGCAGCATGCAAGGCGGCACGGGGCCAGTCAGCTGGTTCCTCTCCAGCACACCGTTGGTGCTGAGAAAGTGGGTTACATACATGATTTCATAGAAGGCACAACTCACAGAATGAGCAGCCCCTGCAGCTGCAGCATGCAAGGCGGCATGGGGCCAGTCAGCTGGTTCCTCTCCAGCACACCATTGGTGCTGAAAAAGTGTGTTACACACATGATTCGATAGAAGGCGCAAATCACAGAATGAGCAGCCCCTGCAGCTGCAGCATGCACGGTGGCAAGGGCCCAGTCAGCTCATTCCTCTCCAGCACCAGCAGCCCCGCCATTTACAGCCCACACATGCTCTCAACAATTCGCCCCGTGCGGCGGTTGTTTCTCAGGTAGAGAGAACGACACATTTATCCATGTGTGAGAGGAGAGGCAGAGGCACTCACAGAATGAGCAGCCCCTGCAGCTGCAGCATGCACGGTGGCACTGGGCCAGTCAGTTCATTCCTCTCCAGCACCAGCAGCTCCGCCGTTTCCAGCCCACACATGCTCTCGGGAATGCGCCCCGTGAGGCGGTTGTTGCTGAGGTAGAGAGACACGATGCGCGGGAAGTGCCCGTACGCCTCGGGAATGGTCCCCTCAAAGCGGTTGTGCTCGAGGAACAGTTCGGTGAGGTAGGGCAGGCGGGAGAGGGACTCGAGCAGCCCACCGGTGAAGTCACAGTCGTCCAGAGAGCTGTTTAAGAGGTGGGGAGGGACAGGGGAGCGGGGGGAGGTAAGTGGGAAATCCCCCCCATGAGGCGGTTGTTGCTGAGGTAGAGAGACACGATGCGCGGGAAGTGCCCGTATGCCTCGGGAATGGTTCCCTCAAAGCGGTTGTGCTCGAGGAAAAGCTCCGTGAGGTAGGGCAGGTGATAAAGGGACTCGAGCAGCCCACTGGTGAAGTCACAGTCATCCAGAGAGCTGTGCGGGAGGGAGGGACAGGGAAGGGGAAGTGGAAGGTTGGGAGAAAAGAAAGGAAGGAATGGAGCCGTCAAAGCGGTTGTGCTGGAGGAACAGTTCGGTGAGGTAGGGCAGGCGAGAAAGGGACTCGAGCAGCCCACCGGTGAAGTCGCAGTCATCCAGAGAGCTGTGCGGGAGGGAGGGACAGGGGAGCGGAGGGAGGTAAGTGGGAATGGAGCCCTCAAAGCGGTTGTGCTCGAGAAAGAGCTCCGTCAGGTAGGGGAGGCGGGCGAGGGACTCGAGGAGCCCGCCGGTTGAAGTCACAGTCGTCCAGAGATCTGTGCAAGACGAGATGGGGTGAGAGTGGGTGAGAGTGGGTGAGAGTGGGTGGAGAGTGGTTGGAGAGTGGTTGGAGAGTGGGTGGAGAGTGGTTCAGGCCGGTCAGGTTGTGTGAGGGAAGTAAGTGCCCGTACGCCTCGGGAATGGTTCCCTCAAAGCAGTGGTGCTCTAGAAAGAGCTCTGTGAGGTAGGGGAGGCGGGCGAGGGACTCGAGCAGCCCACCGGTGTGAAGTCACAGTCATCGAGAAAGCTGTTGGGATGAGAGTGGGAGGGAGGGGGGTGGAGGGTGGTTGGATCGGGACGAGTGAGGGACTTGAGGAGCTGTCGTGGAGTCCAGCGGTGAAGTCACAGTCGTCCAAAGAGCTGAGAGGAGGGAAAGCAGAGGGAGGGACAGCAGAGGGAGGGACAGCAGAGGGAGGGACAGCAGAGGGAGGGGCGGCAGAGAGAGGGTAAGCAAGCGTTGGAGCCCCTGAAGCGGTTGTTTGACTTCATTGACTGCATTGACTCTCCGACTGTCCTCCTCTCCACTCTCTCTCTTTCCGTAAGATATGGGCAGCACTGACTCAATCGAGCGAGTGAATACAATGACTCACCCACCCCACTCTCCATACAGACTGTGGGCAGCATTGACTCTGTTGACTGACAATGACTGCAGTGCAGTGTCTCTCGAACTCCTCTCCCCCCTCTCCCCCCCCCTCACCCCTCTTCAACAGAAACACAGGCAGCGTTGACTTGGTTGACTCACAGCGACTGCAGCAGACCGAGCTCGCCCAGGAAGCTGGGGAGAGGACCTGTGAGGTTCCTGTTGGAGCTCAGGTCCCTGGTGGAGGTGGGAGAGAGAGGGGGAGGGAGACAGGGAGACAGGGGAAAAGGGAAGTGGAATTTATGAATGTGTTCTATTCGAGTCTTGGTCTCAAGAAGAGGGGAGGAGTGTGGGGGAGGGAGTACAAGGACCAGGTATGGAATGGCTGACAAGCGTGGACGAGGAAGGACTTTTGAGGTGCCTCAAAAGTTCGAGCACAGGACTCAAGAAGAGGGATGGAGTAGGGGTGACGATAATTTAGGAACAGAACATGTATGGAATGGATGACAAGCGTGGACGGGGAAGGTGGTATAGCAGCCGCTCACCCCAAAAACTTTCCTTCTCCCCTCACGCCCTCTCTCAAAAAAACTAGAGACAAACCAAAGGGGCACGTACAAGCGACGGAGGTTCCTGAGAATGGCATAGGTTTCGGGGATGGTGCCTTCAAAGCGGTTGAGATCCATCTTCCTGCCACCACACCACACCAGACCATCATGCCACGCCATGCCATGCAAGAGTTATCCCATGCAAGTCATGCAAGCCAGCCACCATGCAACACAGAAGCAAGCCCCGTAGCAGGCAGACGTACATGATATGTGTGCACAGGTGATGGTGCTTACACGGAGAGTTAGGCTAAGGGGTGAGGGGATGAGTAGGGGATGCATGGACATTTCAAGAAAGAAGTGGTTAGGCCACTGGTGCACAGCATCACAGGTACCTTGGGACGTCCCAATAACCGCGTATGTTTGGTGTGAAAGCAAAGCACACACACACACACACACACACACACACACACACACACACACACACACACACACACACATGACGTCATCCAGAGTGAAATGCTCGTTCCAAACTCACAGGTTAACCAGGTCGTGCATGGCGCCAAAGAACTGGGGAAGCGGGCCGTAGAAATCATTCTTGCCAAGATTGCTGCAAGTGTATGGACGCAGGCAGGCAGGGAGGGGTTAAGCTAAAGGTGAGGAAAAGTGAAAAGGAGCAAGAGGCCGCTACTCCTTCCTGATTCAATTCGCAACTAGGGGTACACGCGACGCGACAACTATGAAAGCCTTGCGTGTGAACAAGCCAGTAACGGGAAGAAGAGGCAATTAGTGTGGTTGAATACGGTTTCAAAAGAGTTGCAGCGACAGAATCCTGAGTTGCGTAAAGCGTAGCTACGACTGTGCTTACAGCGTCTTGAGGCGGACAAGGTTGCTGAGAGCGCGAGGCACACTCCCTGTGAACAGATTGTTCTCCAAGGACCTGTGTCAGAAGGGCAGGGCCATTGAGAGAGTGGATAAGGCGGGGGAGGGAGGGAGGACGTTAGAGACGTCTCTAAAAGGCACACTCCCTTCCCTGTGAACAGATCGTTCTCCAAGGACCTGTGTCAGAAGGGCGGGGCCATTGAGAGAGTGGATAAGGCGGGGGAGGGAGGGAGGACTTTAGAGACGTATCTAAAAAGCACACTCCCTTGAGTGGATAGGGCGAGGCGAGGGAGGGAAGACATTTGAGCCGTCCTTAAGGCAGATGTCATGTCCCTAAAGGCACAGTCCCTATGAACAGATTGTTCCTTAAGGAGCTACCCGCGCCAGGCAGATGCGGCCTTTAAAAGAGCAGATAGGGCGTGCGTGGTAGGAGCAAGCAGGGAAAGCAAGACAGGGGAGGAGGGGAGGGGGAAGCCAGGGTGGACACGGCTCGGGAGCAACTACATAGGACGAGCAAGCATGCGGAGAAATGATGCCAGTTAGGAGCAGCGACTCACAGAACTTCGAGGTTGCGCAGCTGAAAGATGTGTACGGGGATCTGGCCGTCTCAAGAACAACGTGTGCAAAGCGAGTTCTGAAGTGGGACTGCAGAGACTCACATTACTTCTAGGTTGCGCAGGTGGAAGATGTCTACAGGGATCTGACCACCTCAAGAGCAGCGTGAGTAAAGCAAGTCCTGGAGGGACCTCGCGTTGGGCGAGTGTGAGGGCAGGCAGCGACTCACAGAACTTCAAGATTGCGCAGCTGGAAGATGTCCACGGGGATCTGACCGTCGAACTTGTTGTTGCTCAGATCGCTGCAGGAGTGGGAACGTGAGCGCGGGAAATTTGTCAAAAGGAATTACGAGGAGAAGGGGAAGAGAAGGGACAGCAGCTGGAAGATGTCCACGGGGATCTGACCGTCAAACTTTTTGTTGCTCAGATCGCTGCAAGAGTGGGAAGGTGAGCGCGAGAAAATCAACATGTCAGCATTCGTGAGGAACCAATTCGTGTTGCTTCTCCTTCGAGCCGTCTCAACAGTGCACATACAGAAAAGCGAGTGTGCTTATAGAGAAGAGGTATGCTGCCAACAGGGAGGAGGTAAGCTGTTCACTCACAGAAAGGTGAGACTCGTGAGCATGTCAACATCCGTGGGAAACCACTTCATGTTGTTCTTTGCGAGAGACCTGAATGGATGGACCATGGAAGAGAAAGAGGTTAGGAGCTGAAGATGATCGAGATGTGTTGTAACATGGTAATGTAAGACATGTGGGAGGACAGAGAGCCTCCCAGGCACCAGGGAGGGGATTAGGGGGAAGCCTTCTTCGAGGTGGTACATACAGACACATACACGAACACAAGGTGGGTCAAGGAAGCACATCACAGCACACACAGGTGCTGCAGGCTGGTCATCTGCACGATGAACGCCTGGCCGTTGAATGCAGAGAAGTTGTTGGCTGCCAGGTCCCTGGAGGAGAGTGGAGTGAGGGGAGAGGGGAAGGAGAGGGGGGAGGTGGAGGTATGAAACCATCTTTCAGTCGATAAACGCCTGACCGTTGGGAGAGGGGTGTTGCTGCTGGCAGCTCGATGGCGAGGTCCAGAAAGGAAGAATCGAATGGGTGAGAGGAGACAGGGGCGGACGGGTGTTACAGGTGTGTGAGAGAGCGTGTGCATGTGCGATTTCAGGTATGTGAGAGCATGCTTGTGCTGCCTACTTACAGATAAGTGAGAGCATCGAACTGGGAGAGCTCAAAGGTGGGGATGTTCCCAACGAGGCCCGCCCGCTTGAGATCCCTGTGGTGAGTAGTGATGGGAGCAACCCAGCACAGCAATACAGAAGAACCGCAGTAAAGCAGCAGAGCAGCAGCAGAGTAGCACACGAAAGGGTAGAAAAATGCCGGGGAGAGAACAGAACACGGTTGCAAGGAGAGATGGCTTGGTGCGGGAATGGTGAGGACATGAGGAGGGTGTGGTGAGGGCGTGAGGAGGGTGGGAGACATGGACACACATGGACACACATGGACACACATGGACACACATGCGCCACATGGGACTTGGCAGCAGCAGCGACTCACAGGTGCACCACGCGGCAAGTGACGGGGTCGCAGCGGATGTCAGTGGTCCAGGCCTTCTCACAGGGGCTCCCCTCCCCTCCCCACGTCGACAGCACCCCAGGGGCCGTTGAACGCAGCGCTGCCTGCAGCTGCAGCAGCGCCGCCACTGGGGGGGAGCGGGAAAAGAGGGATGGGGGGGAAGGGAGGGGGTTGGATGTCAGTGGTCCAGGCCTTCTCACAGGGGCTCCCCTTCCCTCCCCAGCCGTTGACTGCAGCGCCGCCTGCAAATGCAGCAACGCCGCCACTGGTGGGGAGCGGGAAGAGAGGGATGGGGGAAAAGGGAGGGGGTTGGATGTCAGTGGTCCAGGCCTTCTCACAGGGGCTCCCCTTCCCTCCCCACGTCGACACCACCCCAGGGGCCGTTGACTGCAGCATTGCCTCCAGCTGTACCAGCGCCGCCACTGAGGAGGAGACGGGCGCAGAGGAGAGCGGAGGAGGGCATTCGTTTCAAGCAGCATATGATGAAAAGGCCATCGAACACTTCTGCTCGTCTGCTGCATTTACCGACTGACTGCCTGGCGTCTGCTGCGGGCCAGCGTCGGCCGCACCGCACCACACCCAGCTGTGCATTCGTCCCAAGCAGATTTGATTAGAAGGTCACCCAGATGACACCTTCGTGTCGAACACCTCTCTCCGATACACGCGACTTACTGTCAGGCGTCTGCTGCGGGCCAGTGTCGGCAGCACCCAGCAATGCATTCGGTTCAAACAGATCCGAATAAAAAGGCCGCCTGAGTGTCACCTGTCCGATGCACGTGACTTACTGTCAGGCGTCTGCTGCGGGCCGGTGTCGGCCGCACCCAGCAGCAGAGGGTGAAGCGAAAGCAGCGCCACCAGCAGCAGCACAAACGGCAGGTCCAACCCGCGCCTTCCGCTCACGGGTATAGAGGACGCCATCGCTGGAAGGGAGATGGGAGGGATTCGCGGAGCGAGGGAAAAAAAGAAAGCAGCGGATAGGAAGGGAAATTATTTGAATGATTGAGGGTGCAGCGAGAGCAGCGCCCGCAGCAGCACAAACGTTAGGTCCAGCCAGCGGCTTCGCTCACAGGAACAGCGGGCGCCATCGCTGGGAGATGGAAGAGGTTGGCGGATTGAGAAAAAGGAAGCAGCGAAGAGTAGGGACGTTAGGGTAGACAGACTCGTTCGTTTTCTTAATAGCTTGTGTTCTTAATGTGGCTGGTGGCGATTCTGTGTCCAAGACGGGAACGCGCCAATTGTACATGATGAGGTTCGAGTCGACTAAAAGAATCGTTCGACGATTCAGGAAACCTGTAAGCAGGCCGTATGGATGTACACCTGGACGCTCACTCCCCGCGTCGTCAACATCGACGAGCATGGCATTTGAATTTCATGACATACGACATCTAAGAATGACGCAAGCGTGCGAACAAACCGTGCACAGACGCGGCCTGTTCCACACACACGACGGAGAGTCAACGGTGCAGCATCGACTAAGAAAAGCGTTTCGCGACACAAAACGATTGCTTCGTTCAAAGAGTCAACATAAGTGTGGTCGTGGGATCATTGCTAGGAAAGGCGGCTGGGACGGCTCAGCGTCAGGCAGCTTCGCAACCTTACCGAAGCTGGGCAAATTAGTTACGCGAGTTATCAGCAAGCATTGTCGATGCACAAGCAGTTTCCAGGCAGCATTATGTCGAGAGATTGCGCCGGAAGGACATACACTAAAGTTAAGTGTGACGCCGGACGAAAGGAGATGCAAAAGTCGGATAACAGAAGGCGAAACATGGAATTGCAATGACAGCGCGATCGAGATAGTCGGCAGCTTCCTGCCATTCGTCATATCTGCGATGAATGCAACATTGAAAACCAACTTGCAAATCTCGCAAAGTCCATTGTTTTACGTAGCACTGACATTTTAGAAGGCATTGCGAGTTACGTAGACTCTCACCTGTCCACGTCGACAGCAGTCAGAACTTTCTCAAAACCGTCGCCTTCTTTTCCGTCTTAGAGCAGCAAACTAGGATGGGGGACAACCAGAAGCTATCCTAATCCCAACCCTAACATAGCAAACGTGGCAGTATTGAATGCAGCACCAACACGGAGAGAGAATCTTTCCGTAGTCTGTCCTGTTCCTGAAAACCAGGTTCTGGCTCTGGCCCTGAATGAACCAAGATTTGAGAATGCTTTCTGAGAGAGGAAGGATGGATGGATGGACGGGTGGGTGGGTGGAGGAAGATGGTGGGGGGAGGTGGACAGAGAGGGATGGAGAGGAGTACGCGTGGGTGGAAGTGGAATTAGAAAGGGATGGTGTGCTGGCGGATTGTCTTGCTGGCTGCAAGAAACCATCAGAGGGGGAGGCTGACACGGTGAGGCAATGTTCCGAGCCTATCGTGCTGCTTGGAATTGCCCTCGTGTTTTTCAAGGCACATCCAACCGTTTGTAGGCCTCATTGCAGGCATCCTGGTCGTCTGTTTCATCCTTGCCGTTACGCTCGCCCCCAATCAGAATCAGAAACGGCATAAATCCTTGAATTTTTATGACTCCGGATCAGGAGTCAGGAGAATCTGCCCTTGCACACCTGGAGCTCTGGGTGTGCTTTGGAAAAAAAAGGATTTGCAGGTAGCCAAGCAAACTCACGAAGTAAACATTTCAATGTTACCCTCGCCTGCCATTCTTCGCACGGAATGATGTAACCCTTGACCCACTTCGAGCTGCCCGATGATAGTTCTGCAAACCAGCTCACAATGGCTTGAGGCTCGGAATTTTTTAGACTTTCGTCAGCCAGTTTTCCCTTGTTTCGCGAAATAACTGTAATCGTGGCTATTCTCAAAATGTAAACCATTTCCACTTGCAAAATAGCTATTTCAACCAAGAGTCAGCACTCAAGCTTGCAAATCTAAACGACCCTCCAGCCATCCACATCACATCCTAGCGGGACTTGCGGCGGCGGGGGAGGTCTTGATTCACACAGGAGGGTAGTTGTTCTTAGGAACTGAAAACACTTCGTATGCCTTCGTAGCATCTACGAGACGCGATGAGCGACACCGTGGATCGCATAGTCGGTGGCGTGCTGGTTCTGATCGCGCTTACCGTGTTCTCGTACTACAGCATCTGGGTCCTCGTTACAGTAAGTACCATGTTCTCGTACAGAGTATCGCTTGTAGACAAGATCGTTCCAATACTGGTCTGGCTTTCGGCGATGAGTGCTCGCGTCCGGCTAGGTCGCGACTTCTGGTTACAGTGCTCCCCGTGTCGTCGTCAATTATCGCCTCCCCCGATCCATTGAATCCTCGGCCCAGCCGTTTTTTCCAGGCGGACGTTTCATCAAATCCTTCCTCATCCCACGCATCCATGGTTGCCCTGCTCGTTTCTCTTCCACTCGCTGTCTCCTCCTTCGCGTTCCCCTTTTTCCCTTTCTCCCAACAATTCCCGCTGTTCCCCACTCCCCTCCCCACCCCACACCCCTCCCACTCCGGCCTACCCCCAGATGTTTCTCCCAGACGGCCATTTTATCAACGCGCATTTCCTCCCGCGCATTTATGCTGTGCTCATCCCCGCTGCTGCCACTGTTTCCCCCGTTCTCTTTCCCGTTATCGCCCTTTCCTCCTACTCCCTCCCACCCCCAGCCGTTTCTCCCGGACGGCCATTTTATCAATGCGCTCTTCCTCCCGCGCATCTACGCCGTGCTCATCCCCGCTGCTGCCGCTGTGCTCATGCTCGGTTTCGTCCTCATTTTCTTTGCTGCTGTACTCATGGGGCAGAAGACCGGCAAAGCCAAATCCAGCTGATACACTACGCTCTCATACTGCACCAACCTGTAATAGATAAATTCTTCTCCACCTATGTGATCAATTCTTAAATATCGTAGGGTGCATTATGCACATAGTATGGTCAATTAGGAGGTCTGGCAGCCCAGCCAATGTGTTAGCAACTTACAGAACAGAAATTTAGGTGTGTGCTATCCTTTCCATCCCAGTCCTTTCCACAAAGATCTGTACACCTAACAACATAAATGCAATACCGTACCTGCTCTGATCTGATGTCTTGCACAAGCACATATGTTCAGAAACTGCTGGTGCTTTGCACAGAAGGCTCAAAGCCAACCTAGCTATCCACACGTGAGAGGTCAGATGGAGAGCAAATGTTGCCAGCCTACCACATGCCCACATCAGATTCATACTGGTACCAGGGTAGCGGCAGTAAGATCCTGTGCAGTTTTGGGATGGGAACCAGATTTACGGTAGCTACCGTATCTCAGGAGAACATACCGTACTGCAGGCATACTTGATGCATCAGAGGCCGGAATGCCACCCCAAATGCATACAGGTGGGGTGGTTTGCAGCAGAAACCCAATAGGCACCGATCAATGAGTCACTCCCAGCCGGAACGCTGCGCTACCTTTCGAGGCGCCTCGAAAGCCTTGTGCGGCGTCACTCCATTCGCCCAGTAAGGGGCCGGAATGCCACTCCAAATGCGTACGGGCGGGGCGGCAGCAGAAACTCCTTGTGCACCGATGGGGTCCAGCTGTCGTCGCCGCCCACCCCCATGATGGCATGATCGAGGTGCACCTGAATGGGTTGTGTGGGTGTTGTGGGAAGGGGGAGGTCATCAGGTAGGTATCCTGTGATTTCGGTCCGGTGGACAGCTGGAGTCCAGCTGTCGTCCCCGCCCACCCCCATGATGGCATGATCGAGATGCACCTGAAAGTGTTGTGTGCGTGGGTGTGGGTGGCGGGGGTTGGGAAGGGAAGGTCATCAGGTAGGAATGTTGTGATTCGGTTTGGTGGTCGGATGGAGTCCTGCAATCATCGCCGCCACCCCAATGATAACATGATTCAGATACACCTGAGAGAATGGAGTTGGGTGTATCTCGTCCCTTGAGTCAAGCAGTCAGCTGCGACCGAGCTGTGAGAGAGAGAGAGAGAGAGAGAGAGAGAGAGAGAGAGAGAGAGAGAGAGAGAGAGAGAGAGAGAGAGAGAGAGAGTTGAACTCAAGTATTTACCTCTTTTAAGTTGACCACGACAGACATTACCCCCCCGATCCACTCACATGGTTGCACTCCTCATCTTCAACCGGTTCTTCCTCATGCTGTGCTCGATGACAACAGAAACTTCACCTCTTCAGATAAGAGCCTCAAAATAACCCCCCCCCCTCCCAATCCACTCACATTGTTGTACTCCTCGCCTTCCACCAGTTTCTCCTCGTGCTGTGCTCGATGTAGCTCCTCTGCACAGTACCCACTTGCTAGTCACCTCTTTTTTAGTCCATCCTTTGAAAAGTATATCCCCAATCCACTCACATGGTTGTACTCCTCGTCTTCCACCAGCTCCTCCTCATGCTGTGCCCGATGCAGCTCCTCTGCAGAATACCCACTCGCACTGAAATGCACCACCGCCTTCCCTCCCTCCCCACTCTCCTCACGCTCTCCTCCACCTCCCTCCCCTCCTCCTATCTCCACTGGCTCCATAACAAGCCCTAAGTATGGAACCTTCTGGAATACCTCCCTCCCCTTCCCCCCATCTGCCTCCTTCCATTCCTCCCCCTGCGCTTCCACCTGTGCTCCCCCCTGTGCTTCTGGCTGCGAACCGCCTTCTGCACCCTTCTGTGGTTCCCCCACCGACCCCTGTTGTTCTCCCTCCTGTGTGCTTGTAAAGAGTGTGACCCAACGCGTGTCTACTCTCGCTCCATTCTCCCCAGGAGCAATGTACGGCACGTGCAGGGATTTCATCGGCAAATAGTGAAGCGCCACGTGTGCAGACTGCTTCCGGTCAGGATAACATTCGTGCGGGCCCCGCCCGGACCAGACAGCGTTGGAGAGTTTTTTTGCTGCCCGGAACTGCATTCCAACACGCGGTAGAGGCGGCAGAGCAGGGCTTGGGTCCACCCAAAATTTTACAACAACCTGCCCGTTGCCATGGATCTGCCATTCTGACTTGAGCCGGACCCAGCAGTCCACGTCGGAAATATTTTTAGCCTGCCCGGCGCTGGCAGATGCTTCAGCTTCTGCCCCTCCATAAGCCTCGACCAGATTGGTTGGGGCAGCACCAGCCTCCACAGCTCCCTCCTCAGAAATTTCATCTGCCCGGGGTCGAAAAGTTGCCTCTACTACCACAGAGACCAACCCATCCTTTCCAATCGAAACTTTTAAAGGCTCATCATCACCCTCGCCTTGCTGCCCCTCTTTCCCGTCCCCATCTTCAACCCTCTTCTCTTCGTCCTTCCCCTCTCCTTCCCCTCTCCCTGCAGACACCACCGTAGCGTCCCCTTTTAGGGAAATCACCCCCCCAGCGTCAGCAGCAGAGAGGCTGTTGAGCCCAGCAGCCTTCCATCGGGCAGCGTAGCTGGCAGCGCCGCCTCCCTTGTCGTTGTCCGTGGGTGCTCGCCACAGGGCGAGGCAGGGCGAAGACGGCAGCGGGGGAAGCAGCAGGTCAGACCCATTGACCTGAGTGTGAATTATTTCCGAATGGGAAGAGGGAAGGGGGGAATGGGGGGGAAACGGGAGGACAGGGGGTGCAGTGGGATGGAGAGTGAGAGGGATCCAGGAACAGAGGCCAATGGGAGCAGCCCTGGGCAGCAACAAGGCTGTAGAGCCCAGCAGCCTTCCATCGGGCAGTGTAGCTGGCAGCGCCGCCTCCCTTGTCGTTGTCCATGGGTGCTCACCACAGGGCGAGGCAGGGCGAGGACGGCAGCGAGGGGAGCAACACATCCAAACCGTTGATCTAAGCGAGTGGGAAGGACAGGGAGGCAGGACGGGAGAGGAGCAAGAAGGGTGTGGCACTGCCTCCCTTGTCGTTGTCAGTGGGTGCCCACCACACACACAGGCATGGGGCAGGGGGAAACGGGGGGAGCAGCAGGTCGGAACCGTCAATCTGTGGGTGTGATTTGCGGGGGGGGGGGAGGATGGCGGGAGTAAAGGCAGAAGAGGGCCGGAGGGGGGAATGTGGGACGCCAACTGGTACGAGGGAGATTACTTCTCCTTTTACTGGAACGCATAGTAGTCTACTTCTCCTTCTACTTCGCATAGTAGTCTATTTTTTCAGGGTCATGATCAAGAGACGGGAACTAGAGCAGACACAAGCCTCACCTTCCAGGAAAGTGCGCCACCGGTCTTCACGTGAACAGTGATTGCGAACGAGCCGTCAGTGGATGTGACGAGAACAGATGATTGGCGGATGGGTAGAGCAGGCTCGGACAGCTCAGGTTCGGAGATGGCAGGCTTGGTGGAAATAGCTCCTTCGGGCAGCTTAAAGGGCAGCTGAACAGATGCGACAACCTGCCCCGGAGCACACCACCTTGTTCTCTCATTCACTGTAGCAGTGAACAGTGCAAAGAGCTCTGAGTCAGCGCTGACACCATGCGCCGCCCAGTCCAGGTCAGCAGGGATGGGGCTGGGGATGACGTGGCACTGACGTGGCAGGATGGTAGGAATGGCGAGTGGGCAGGAGAGGATGGGAGTGGGAGGAGAGGGGGGAAGGGCGGTGGTGGATTGCGGGGGGGGAGGGAGGGAGAAGAGAGAGAAGGAGAAGGAGAAGGCGGAGGAGGGCTGGTAGAAACTCTTGTTGAAAACCTGGTGGTTAGAGAGAGGGGAGGAGGGGGGGAAGGGGAAAGGGGGGGAGAGAGAGAGGGGAAGGTGTAGAAGGAGAGGGGTAAGTGAGAGGCATATTTCGTGGGAGTATATGGGAGGTGACAAAGAAGAGTTGAAGGTTGGACAGGGAGATAAGGGTGGGGATGAAGAGATTGAGTGCGGTACAGAGGGGTGTATGTGGTGGGCATGTGGGCCCCCCACACCTACAAACACTCTACTGGTCTGCATCCCTCTAAACCACTCTGCAGCACTCTACATCCATCAGCACCGCTGTGCATGCTCCCAGCTCGACACATGTCATACCTCAACGTCACCCTGCTCCGTCCACTTAAAGCCAAAGTAGCGATACACATGTGCCAGCTCTGATGGTGGGGCGTGGAGGGGTGGAGGCATGGGAGAGTGGAGGGGTAGAGGGGATGAGAAGGGTGAGAAGAGAGGAAGATGATACAGGTGGGATGACACGAGGGACCACCCCGTACAAGGCAGGGTGCTTACCTCGCATGACATGGCACTATGCTTACCTTACAAGCCAATTCCCTTACCGCGCATGGCAGGGAGCTTACCACGCATGGCAGGGTGGGGAGTCCTGCCAGGCCACACGAGCCCGTTGATACAGAAGTTGAGGTCAGAGGCCTCTTATAACAAGGCTCGCACTCACCGCACATGCCAACCCACTTACCGCACATGCCAACCCACTTACCGCACATGCCAACCCACTTACCGCACATGCCAACCCACTTACCGCACATGCCAACCCACTTACCGCACATGCCAACCCACTTACCGCACATGCCAACCCACTTACCGCACATGCCAACCCACTTACCGCACATGCCAACCCACTTACCGCACATGCCAACCCACTTACCGCACATGCCAACCCACTTACCGCACATGCCAACCCACTTACCGCACATGCCAACCCACTTACCGCACATGCCAACCCACTTACCGCACATGCCAACCCACTTACCACGCATGGCAGGGTGGGGAGTCCTATCGGGCCACACAAGCCCATTGATGCAGAAGTTGAGGTCATTAGGTGTGTCCCCAAAGTCTAGCATGAGGTGTATTTTGAGGCGCCTCAAAATCCGCGTGCAGTGAGGTGTATTTTGAGGCGCCTCAAAAAGTGTCCCCAAAGTCTAGCATATGCTTAACCCGGATTTGATCCCAGCCCCCTCACCTCGCTCACATGACAATATGCTCACTCACCTCGCATGGCAGGGTGCGGAGTCCTATCGGGCCACACAAGCCCATTGATGCAGAAGTTGAGATCGTTGGGTGGGTCCCCGAAGTCACCCCCATACGCCCGAAGTAAGCACATTGCATGGAACGGAACCATGCGTGTCCCCCACTGGGCCACTCCCGCACCCATACCTCCCATATCAGTGTACTATGCTTGCCTGGCATGGTCAGGTGCTACACTTACCGCGCATGGCAGGGTGGGGAGTCCTGTCGGGCCACACGAGCCCGTTGATGCAAAAGTTGAGGTCGTTGGGTGTGTCCCCAAAGACGCCCCCATACGCCCAGAACCTTCCAGGATGTTTCACTGGCAGCTCCACCTCCTCCCATGGTTGCTGCTGCTGCTGCTGCTGCTGCTGCTGCTGCTTCTGCTGCTCCTGCAGCCCCTCTATTCCAGCTTTCCTGCTACCACTTTGATTTCCTTTGAGACCTGCTGCTGGCAATGCTGCTGCTGATGTTGATGCCGAGCATGCTGGTTCAGCAATTGCTGGTGCTGCTGCTGGTTCCGTTGCTGCTGCGGGTTCCGCTGCTGCTGCTGCTGCTGCTGCTCCTGCTTCTCCTTCTACTGCTACCCGAGCTGTCGCTTCTCCTTCCTGTGCTGACTCAGGTGCCAACTCAGCTTGGGGCGCTGAGTCTGGTACCCCAGCTACCGGTGCCTCACTTGGCATTTCCTCCGCAGCACCAACCGAAGGGGGATCACTAGGTGATTCTGCAGCATCTTTGGCATTAGGGTCAGTGTCAGGACTTGCTGTTGCAGTGCCAGTGATGCCATTGCAGGTACTGCCGCTGGTAATCTTGTCGACCCGCGTGCTGATGCGTGGAGCCATGTCCTTCCACAGGCCCTGAAGAGGAGGGAGAGGAGGGGCATGGCATGAAGTGGGTGGTGTGGGATGAGGCGGGGTGGGGTGGGGTGGGGTGGGTGGGTGGGGTGAGACTGTTTATCGCAAGATGGCGAGTGTTTATCACATGAATGGTGAGTATGAAGGGAAGAGGGGGCGAGCAAGAGGGGGGAATTTCTTAGCACTGCCATGAATAATGGCTGTTCCAGATAAAGCCTGTCTCAGGTAAATCCTTTCCTGGATAAAGCCTCTCCCAGATAAATCCTGTCCCAGATAAAGCCTATCCTTGTCTCACTCACCTGATCCACCCAGTCCCAGATAAAGCCTCCCTGCAGCCCGTGGGTTGACTCTATGGCGTCCCCAGTGTGAATCCACTCCACAGTAACATAGGCAATGCCTGTCTCACATAAAAGCCTGTCCTAGATAATGCCTGTCCCAGTCAAAGCCTATCGCACCTGATCCACCCAGTCCCAGATGAAGCCTCCCTGCAGCCCGTGGGTTGACTCAATGGCATCCCAGTACGCGTCCAGGTTGCCACTGCTGTTGCCCATGGCGTGGGCGTATCTGGGGGAGGTGGTATTCAGATGCGGGGGCGTATGGTGCATTCACTACAGCCGTGCATGGTGTTTACAAAATGAGGCGGGTTGGGAGTGGACTCTCAAACATACAGGTTGCCACAGCTATTGCCAATGGCGTGGGCGTACCTGGTGGAGGTGGTATTTATATTGAAAAGAGCATGGGTCGCATGGTGTGTTTGGATACATGATGGAATAAGAGGAATTTTATGACTGCAAGCGTTGTATGGAAATACTAGTGTCTGTGGAAGCAGCAGGGGCAAGAAACACAAGGTAACAGCCACATAGCCCTGCTGATTCTTTCGCAGAGGATGAGGGGGCGAGTCTCTTTAGGATCAGCAGCAATAGCCTTGATGTCAGGCACGCGCATGTACATGGGACGCACCAGGTCCATGGCAGAGGTGCGAGAGCACATGTATTACATGCAATGCAATACAGCAGAGGCGAGCAGCACAAAGCAGCAGATGGCAGGGCGGTACATGGAAACAGACCGACCAATTCACTCACTCGCAGAGGATGAGAGGGCGGGTCTCCTTGGGGTCGGCAGCTATGGCCTTGATGTCCGGCACGCGCATGTACATGGGACACACTATGTCCGTGGCAGTGGTGCGCGAGCCGCCCCCCTCGTAGTGTATGGGACGAGACAGGTCCCTGTGACGCAACCACGCTGGATGGAAGAATGCGGGGGGGGGAGGAGGAAAGGGAGGGAGAGTGATGTGCAAGTGCCATGTCACTCAACAGTAGCATGTACATGGGACACACTAGGTCCGTGGCAGTGGTGCGAGAGCCACCCCCTTCGTAGTGTATGGGACGAGATGGGTCCCTGTGACGCAACCATGCTGGATGGAACGAAGAGCAGGGGAAGGGGGAATGGGAAGGAGAAATCTCACTCAATAGCCTACGCACGCGCATGTACATGGGACACACTATGTCCGTGGCAGTGGTGCGAGAGCCGCCCCCCTCGTAGTGTATGGGGCGAGAGGGGTTCTTCTGACGTAACCACGCTGGAAGGATGCAGAGCCAGGGGAAGGGGAAAGCAGGAAGGAAGATAAGTTGAAGGCAGGGAGTGCATATGATATATGGTGTTGCAGTGTGCAAGAACGCCCCCCCCTGATAGAGCATGGGGCGAGAGACGTCCCTGTGACGCAACCATGCTGGAAGGATGCAGAGCCAGGGGAAGGGGATGGTGGGAAGGAAGAAGGGGGGCATAGCTAGTCACCGTTGTAGTAAAGGCCATCTCCTATGCAGAACTTGACATTCCTCCCCATACCATCCACTCTACCCCACCTGCCAGGGCGTCATGCGTGGCCCCATAGCCCGCCTCGTTCCCCAGCGACCACACCACCCATCCCCACACCACCCATTTACCCCACACCATCTGTCCACACACAACCCATCAAACCCACCTGCCAGGGCGTCGTGCGTGGCCCCATAGCCCGCCTTTTTCCCCAGCGACCACACCATCCAACCCCACACCACACCACCCAACCCCACACCATTACACCACACCACCCACCACACCTGCCAGGGCGTCATGCGTGGCCCCATAGCCCGCCTCGTTCCCCAGCGACCACACCACCACGCTCGCATGGTTCTTGTCGCGCTTGCACATGCACACCACCCAACCCCACACCACCCAACCCCACACCACCCAACCCCACACCACCCAGCCCCACACCACCCAATCCCACACCACCCAATCCCACACCATCCAACCGCACACCACCCATCCGCACTCCACCCATCTACCCACCTGCCAGGGCGTCGTGCGTTGCCCCATAGCCCGCCTCGTTCCCCAGCGACCACACCACCACGCTCGCATGGTTCTTTTCGCGCTCGCACATGCGCATCACCCGCGCGCCCATCGCTGCCGCCCACTCGGGGTCCTCTGCCGGCTGCCGCCCCTTCCTGTTGAGGTGGTTGTCTGGATCAAACCCGTGCGTCTCAATGTTGGCCTCGTCTACGACTAGGAGGCCAAAGAGATCGGTCAGCTCGTACCTGAGAGGGGAGGAGGAAGGAGAGAGATGAAAAGGGAGAGAGATGCCGCCCCTTCCGGTTGAGGTGGTTGTCTGGGTCGAAACCATGTATCTCGATGTTGGCCTCGTCTACGACTAGGAGGCCAAAGAGATCGGTCAGCTCGTACCTGAGAGGGGAGGAGGAAGGAGAGAGATGAAAAGGGAGAGAGATGCCGCCCCTTCCGGTTGAGGTGGTTGTCTGAGTCGAAACCATGTGTCTCGATGTTGGCCTCGTCTACGACTAGGAGGCCAAAGAGATCGGTCAGCTCGTACCTGAGAGGGGAGGAGGAAGGAGGAGAGGGACAGGAGGGGAATATGCTTGGCAACATAATCGAGCCCCTTCCAGTTAAGGTGGTTGTCTGGATCGAACCCATGCGTCTCTATGTTCGCCTCGTCGATTACGAGAAGGCCAAAGAGATCGGTCAACTCGTACCTGAAGGGAGAGAGGGAGGAGATGGATGGGAGGATTGGCACGTGTTTCCACATGGGAATAAGAATCGGTATGGCATGGGCATGGGCATGGCGTGGGCACGCCACATGGGCATGAGCATGGGAATGGGAATGGGGATGGACAATGGCTGTGTGTGTGTTGCAGGTTGTTGTGAGCAGGCGAACGGGAATGGAAATGGGAATGGGAATGGAATTGGGGATGGATGGACAATGGCTGTGTGTGTGTTGCAGGTTGTTGTGAGCAGGCGAACAGGGAGCTTACAGGAAGAGAGAATGGCCATTATGAGGATGGGGATGGGAATGATGATGGACAATGGCTGTGTTGTGTGTGTGTTGCAGGTTGTTGTGAGCAGGCGAACGGGGAGCTTACAGGGAAAGAAAATGGCCATTCAGGGCGGCGTACCAGCGGGAGTGGTTGGGGTAGTGGCTGCATCGCACTGCATTCACGTTGTGCCGCTTCATCTCCACCACATCCTGGTAAGGGAGGGAGCAAGGAGGGAGCAGGGAGGGAGCAGGGAGGGAGTGAGGGTATGAAAACAGGGCGTGAGGGTATGAAAACAGGGAGTGAGGGTATGAAAACAGGGCGTGAGAAACCATGAGTGGTGAGAGGGTGGTTGGGGTAGTGGCTGCATCGCGCATCGTTCACGTTGTGAGAAGTTGTGCCACTTCATCTCCACCACATCCTGTTAAAATAAGAGCAGGGAGGGAGCGAGGGTATGAGAAGTGGACAGCGGCATAAGTCCTACCATGTCCAGCATTGATTATCGTAACCAGCAATGACTCACCTTGACCAGCGTTGACTCACCTTGACCAGCGTTGACTCACCTTGACCAGCGTTGACTCACCTTGACCAGCGTTGACTCACCTTGACCATGCACTCCTCAATGTTGACCTTCCCGGTCTGCGGGTGGTGCTCATGCCGGTTCACCCCTTTCACCTCCACAGCCCTCCCATTCACCAGCAGCTCTCTCCCCCGCACCTCCACCCGTCTCACCCCCACCCTCGCCGCCTCCACCTGCTGTGCCCGCCCCGAGGCATCTGCCAGCTTCACCACCAGCGTGTACAGGTGTGGCTGGGGGGTGGGGGGAGTGGAGGAAGCGAAGGAAAGTGGGAGGGGTAAGAGGAGAAGAGAATCCAGTGTTCACGTGGTTTCAGCATTTGAAATAGTCCCTTTCGGCACCACATCTGATGTTTCCTTCTCACCTGATCAGGAGACCACAACACAAGTTTGTCCTTATCCACTTGCGCCTCCATCCGCACTCGCATCGTGTTCCCAATCACCACCACCTTATCATCCTTCCATCCTCCACTCCCCTCTCCCCCTCCTCCACCCACTCCCACTCCTTCCGCTCTCTTGTCGCCCGCTCCCAACCCCACAGCCTGGAAAACCGCTGCTTCTGGGAGCCTCAGCGCTTCTAAATCATCC
This sequence comes from Closterium sp. Naga37s-1, assembly GCA_947471745.1. NCBI lineage: Eukaryota > Viridiplantae > Streptophyta > Zygnematophyceae > Desmidiales > Closteriaceae > Closterium > Closterium sp. Naga37s-1. The sequence goes on from CANJKZ010000735.1 coordinate 6,402,495, forward strand.
AATTCAGGGTCTTTAGGGGGGCAGGAGGTGGGGGACATGGGGACTGAGGAGAGGGAGGAGGAGAGGAAGGAGGAGGGATCGGAGGAGGGGGAGGAGGAGGGAGAGAGGGGGTGCTGAGGTGGAGGCGGTGGGGAGCGCCACGCGTCGAAGAGGTAGGCCTCGACGTGACAGCTGTCGAGCAGGGATTGGATGTCGCAGCGGGGCCAGCCCTCCAGCAGCACCTCTAGCTGAGCTCGAGGGAGGAAGAGAAATAAGGGAGAGAACGGAGGAAGGGAAGGAGGGAGGGGACGGAGAAGGAAGGACTTGTGAGATTTCTCAACGGCTGTTTCAGCAGGGCCAGCCCTCCAGGAGCACCACTAGCTGAGATTGCGGGAGGAGGAGGGAAAGGAAAGAAGGGGAGGAAGGGAGGGAGGAAATGGAGAATGTTTTTGAGTCAGTACAGAAGCCAGCCTTTCAACAGCACCTATTACAACCCTCTATACACCCACAGACCCCTCTTCAAACACCAAGAAGCAGCAAGCATCGCACCTTCACCATTGCAGACTGCAGGTCGTCAGCCACTTCAGTCTTCACCTCCAAGTCCACATACAACCATGTACAGCCGCATGAGCCATGCACCATGCGGAAGCAACCATCTCACCTTCACCGTTGCAGACTGCAGGTCGTCCGCCACCTCAGTCTTCACCTCCAAATCCGCACACAACCATGTACAACCACATACCACCGCATACAACCGCATGCACCATGCAGCAAGCATCATGCATGGCTAGCATCACACCTTCACTGTGGCAGACTGCAGGTCGTCAACCACTTCAGTCTTCACCTCCAAATCCGCATACAACCACATACAACCGCGTACAACCACATACAACCGCGTACAACCGCATGCACCATGCACCATGCGGCAGCAACCATCTCATCGCACCTTCACTGTGGCAGATTGCAGGTCGTCAGCCACATCAGTCTTCACCTCCAAATCCGCACACAACCATGTACAATCGCATACAACCGCATGTCACCACGAACCATCGACCATGCTGCACCAGCATCTCACCTTCACCGTTGCAGACTGCAGGTCGTCAGCCACCTCAGTCTTCACCCACAAGTCCGCACACAACCATGTACAACCAGATTCAACCGCGTGGTAACCACATGCACCACCAAACGTCTCACCTTCAATGTGGCGGACTGCAGGTCGTCAGCCACTTCAGTCTTCACCTCCAAGTCTGCAATGTGCACCTGAGGGTTGGCAGTGAGATCAGACGGGGGTCACATTGAGGCCGTGTTGTGAGACGTCTCAAAACACTTCTTCAATCACGTGTTTTCAGACGGGGGTCACATTGAGGCCGTGTTTTGAGACGTCTCAAGTCACATTGAGGCCAGAATAATTTACGCACATGCCACACAGCACAGCGAACAACTCCCTCGTTTCAAAAGGCAGGTGGGCGCTAAAGTGAAAAAATCTACTGTTGTGGCAGAGCAGAGAGCAGAGTGAACCGAATGCCACAGGTAGGTTATTAGAATCTCACAGGTAGACCGAATAGTTTTGAGGCACCTCAAAACCAGAGCAGAGAGCAGAGTGAACCGAATGCCAAAGGTGGGTTAATAGAATCTTACAGGTAGACTGAATCTCACCTGCGGGCGGCACAGCAGAGTGACGTCGCAGTGCATGCCAGACAGCCACCAGTGGTCCTGGTCCTCCAGATACGACCCATCGCTCCACCGCACCACCATCACCGCAAGAACATTCCCCCCTTCCACATCCCCATCTCCATCCCAATATTATCCCAATTCCATCCCCATCCCCATCCCCATCTCCTTTCCTGTTTTCCTCTCTCTCCACCTCAGGTCCCACCCATACTGTCACAGAATGAATAAATTCTCACATGCAGATCGGATCTCACCTGCGGGCGCCACAGCAGAGTGACGTCGCGGTGCATGCCAGACAGCCACCAGTGGTCCTGGTCCTCCAGATACGACCCATCGCTCCACCGCACCACCATCACCGCCAACACATTCTCCCCTTCCCCTTCCCCCTCCCCTTCCCAATATTATCCCAATTCCATCCCCATCCCATCTCCTTTCCTGTTTTCCTCTCTCTCCGCCTCAGGCCCGACTCATACTGTCAAGGAATGAAATCGAATCTCACCTGTGGGCGGCACAGCAGAGTGACGTCGCGGTGCATGCCAGACAGCCACCAGTGGTCCTGGTCCTCCAGATACGACCCATCGCTCCACCGCACCACCATCACCGCCAACACATTCTCCCCCTCCCCTTCCCCATCCCCATCCTCATCCCCATCCCCATCCCCCTCCTCCCCGACCCCCACTCTCTCCCCCTCCCCTCCCACCCGCACTTTCTCCTCTGCTTCACGAGTTTTCCCCTCCCGATTCTTCCCCTCGGAAGTGCCTTCTTCGCCCTTTTCCTTCCCACGCGTGATACAATAAGGTGTGACATTGAACTCGGCAGGGAGGCGGCTGTCCTGGCTGTACCCCACGTAGTGCCCGTTCAGCCACACATGGATGGCGGAGTCCACTCCCTCGAAGCACAGGGTGATGTGCTGGCCTGCCAGGGGAAAGGACCGAGAGGGAGGGGAAGGGGGAGTGGGAAACACAGGTCTCGGAGTGTTGAGTTGCAGGGAGGCGGCTGTCCTGGCTGTACCCCACGTAGTGCCCGTTCAGTCCACTCCCTCAAAGCACAGAGTGATGTGCTGGCCTGGCAAGGGAGGGGAAGTGGGAGGGGTAATGAGAGAGACAGATTCGTGAGAGTTCAGTTGCAGGGCGGTGGCTATCCTGGCTGTACCCCACATATTTACCGTTGAGCCACACGTGGCTGGCGGAGTCGACTCCCTTAAAGCACAGCGTGACGTGCTGGCCTGGCAGGGGGGTTGATGACAGCAGGGAGAGGGAAGAGAGGCGAGAGGGACGCTTGAGTGGGAGGGAAGGAGTCAGTGTGAAAGGCGAGCTGGCCTGGCAGGGGTTGCATGGCAGCACGGAGAGTGGGAGGGGACCTACCTCACTGAAACCCGGAAACACGTGAGCCTACCTGACCAGGAGGCGGGGAGGGAGAAGCGGCGGCGGTAGCAGGCAGTGGGGTTGTCGGTGGGGACGAAGGGCGGCTGGATGGGGAAGGGGTACTGGATGTTGGTGTAGATGGGCGGGTCCTCCACCTCCTCCCATGCCCATGCTGCTGCTGCTGCCACCGCTGATGCTGCTGCTGGTGCTGATGCTGGTGCTACTGGTGACAGTCTGTTTTTCAGACAGTTCTACTAAAAAAGCCACGAAAAAAGTAGGAAACACGAGAGCCTACCTGACCAGGAGGCAGGGAGTGAGAAGCGGCGGCGGTAGCAGGCGGTGGGGTTGTCGGTGGGAACGAAGGGCGGCTGGATGGGGAAGGGGTACTGGATGTTGGTGTAGATGGGCGGGTCCTCCACCTCCTCCCATGCCCATGCTGCTGCTGCTGGTGGTGGTGGTGGTGCTGCTGCTGCTGCTGCTGCTGCTGATGATGATGATGATGATGATGCTGATGGTGTTGCTGCTGCTGATGCTGATGCTGATGGTGTTGCAAAAGGTGTGGATGGTGACGGTACGGTTGAATCGTCAACTGCAGCTGCAGCTGGCGTTTTTTCGTCTCTTCCCGTTTCTGCTGCTTGCTGCTGCTGTTCTTTCTGCTTCTTTTGCTGAAGCTGCAGCTGCCAGTGGGATGGGACTGCATGCAGGGGGGCAAGAAGGGGAAAGGGGAAAGGGCAAGAGAGGCGGGGGGTGTTTGACAGAGGAGGAGAGAAGGGGAAGGGCGAGAGGAAGCGAGGGGGAGGAAGGGAGGGAGGGAGGAATGTTCGCAAAAAAGGAGGACTCTAAATGTGAGAGGCTGGCTGGTCCTGGTATAGGGGTAAATCTGCAGAGTCAGAATCAAGCTTAAGAGCAATCTTCTAAGGCCACCACTTCTCACGAACCCATTACCTGGGTGCGTTGACCAATCAGAGACATCAAATCCAGGCGCAAAAAAACCCTCGGGAACTTCCTCAGGCCTCGGGAACAGCCGGAACCGCCAGGAGCCGCTCAGAGAGGCTACACGTGGCAGCCCGTGGACCCACCACCTGGCGCTCCGTACCGCTGCCACGTCAGCGCCAGCTCCAGGCGCCCAGGTGGCAGCATCTGCTGCCTCGAACGTGGCTGCTCTGTCTCGGTGGTACCAGAAACGAAGGGCGTCTGATGGGGTGTTGGGAGATAGGAAGCAGGAGAGGCATGGTCATTGTGTAAGTGGTGAGCATGCTCGTGCTTTTCGTGCGTGATGAATCTCCGAAGATTCAATGCTCAACGCTGGACAATCAAATCAATGTTGACGATGTCATGATTATTAACGTTCATGGTGATGCGATGTAGAACAGGCAATCTTTAACGTGCATTATAGAACAAGCATTATGAACATGCATGTGTAGCATGTCTCCTCCACGGCATCACATGTCACTGTAATCATCTGTACCGTCAACGCTCGCATGTGAGTGCAGAGGCACGTGCAATCTTGAGTATGCAATATCAAACAGGCATTATGAACATGGGTGTGTAGCATGTCTCCTCAACGGCATCACATGTCACTGTAATCATCCGTACCGTCGACGCTCGCATGGGAGTGCAGAGGCACGTGAGCTCTCTCCCGCTTGTACCCAAACATCGATTTATCCTCCCACCACCGCCCGCGCAACACCTCCGCCACTCCTCCCCCCATTCCCCACAAATTCCCGGATTTAACGCCGCAATCTCCGCCAATGCGCGCGCCCCCCGCAACTTCCCCGGCGAACACTGTCGGATAGCTCTTTTTGAAGAATTTAGGGCGTCTGTTTCTCGGCAGCGATGGGAAGCGCGGTGAGCGCGAGACGAAGAGGCGCGAAGGTCGTGGACGACAAGCGTGTAACGGTGCCGGATTTGTCGCCGGATTCGCAAGTGGTTGCTGGGAATTGTTACGATACACCAAAGCAAGGGGACGACGAGCGTGTAACAATGCGGGATTCGGTGTCAGATGCACGGAGCAATGAACGTGGCAGGTGCTCCAGGCAAGGAGCATGGAGTTGCGTGCTGAAATGCGGAAAGAGAACGCGAAAATGGCACTATCTAATAAACAATCTCGACCAGCTTCCTTGGCGAGGAGTGAAAAAACAAGGGATGACGAGAAGATGAAGATGGAAGCATCGGAAGAAGATTGGTCTGTGAAATGCTGGCATGGCAGGAATTCATCTAGGTGTATCTGTCTGTCAGGCATTCAGAATTCGTTCTCAACAAATCAGGTCGACATATCCCTCTGGAACGTTACGGAACTTACTGAACGGTAATTTTTGCTACTTGTTCTGTTTGAGTCACATCTCATCCTGAATCTCCCCCCCTCCCTCTGTCGGGAGGAAATGGAATCTGTGCGAGCTTGACGACCCCCTTTTGAACGACTCGAGGTTGGGTTGGGACGATGCTTTCAAGAAAGCGTTCGGAGTTTTCAAGGAAAGATATCGATATGTTTGTCATAGTTTCAAATTGTTGACAATAATTTCAAGGTTATATAAACCCTTATGCAGTTGGTGGAGGCCTGCGCGTGGACATAAACCTGTACGACATAAGCAATGCATATCGTGATTTTTTCTGCTGAGGTGCAGAATTATTCTCATCTGTGTACGCACGCCACACCGCACTGACCTTCAAGTTGGCAAAGACGCTCGTTTGACATGAGCGTTTTCTCTAAGGTGTGAGAGAAGCCCAATGGACTGAAAGCCCACAGCTCTCTATATTATTGAATGTTAGAGAGAACCTTGGTTATGTTAGAACAAACACGAGAGAGGATACCATACAAGGAAGAAACATCGGTACAGTAACAATAGCATCAACCTTTTCGTAAATGTCGAGCATGTGGTATGGCTGTTATATTACCATCCACCTCTAAGTCACCTATTCTAAACCTTAAACTCCTCAAAACCACTCCAGAAACCTCTCCCTCGTATAACAATCCGAAATCTCGGTAAGAAAGTGAATGGATGCCGTAGCAGTTCCACACATGGGGCAGTGACGTGAACCAGAAGCATGGCAGAGGAATGTGATCCATGCGATCTGTCAGAATGCTTTGAAGAAAGAGAAGCTCTAATGCCACTGGGTTGGTCGAGGGCCCGACGAGTGTGATTGTATAGCTGAGCTCCACACGAGAACTGAACCTGCCATGAGGTCAAGTTAAAGGGAACAGAGATGAGGGGAAGGGACAGTGAGGAAAGAGAAGCTCTAATGCCACTGGGTTGGTCGAGGGCCCGACGAGTGTGATTGTATTGCTGAGCTCCACACGAGAGCTGAACCTGCAATGCAATCAAGTACGGTACCAATAGAATCAAATAGGACAGAAGAAGAGCAGCAGGAGAGGGAGGTGAGAAGTCAGAATGGACGAGAAAAAACTGCTGATGGGGCGAGGTGAGAACTCCAAATAGGCGAGAACAAGAGCGTGGCTTTTTCATGGCTGGAAGTTGGAACTAACTTTGCGCTCACAGCACTCCAACCTACGGTACCTTGTTCAACTTACCGCAACTCGCTGACGTACACCCTGCCATACACCACTCCATCGCTCGCAAACGCAGCACCGTATTTCGGCGCAGGACATGTAGCTTGCTCCAACCTACTGTATGTTGTTCAAATTTACTGTAGCTCGTTCAACTCATCGCAACTCGCTGACGTAAGCCCCGCCATACTCCACTCCATCGCTCGCAAACGAAGCGCCGTATTTCGGCGCAGGAAATTGGGGTGGAAGAGAGGCGTCCCCCACAGGGTCCCTGTGAGCCGCTGCCATCATCTCCTTCCGCTACTATCATGGCCAATGACTGTGGAGGAAACAAGGAGTCAAGTCAACCACCGGGAATCGGGGTGGAAGAGAGGCGTCCCCCACAGGGTCCCTGTGAGCCGCTGCCATCTTCCCTTCCGCTACGAGCAAGAGCGTGGCTTTTTCATGGCTGGATCATACTCTCGCTCACAGCACTCCAACCAACATACGGTAACTTGCTCAACTCACCGTAGCTCGCTGACAAACGCCCCGCCATACACCGCTCCATCGCTCGCAAACGCAGCACCGTATTTCGGCACAGGGAATCGGGGTGGAAGAGAGGCGTCCCCCACAGGGTCCCTGTGAGCCGCTGCCACCTTCCCTTCCGCTACTATCCACCACTCCATCTCTGCCGGCCACAGGTAGGCCTTCTGGCGGGCCAGCGACGGCAGGTGCAGGGTGCCGCCAGGCTGGCAGCTGTTCACTGAGTAGACAGTTGGTGCCGTGCTCTCCCAGTCAGGGCCAAAACGAAAAAGCTGAAGAGAGAGGGGGGAGTGGGGTGGGAAAGGGACGGGAGGCACAGGGGAATGTGTGGAGGAGGAGAGGAGTCAAGTCAACCACCGGGAATCGAGGTGAAAGAGAGGCGTCCCCCACAGGGTCAGGGTCTCTGTGAGCCGCCGCCATCTTCTGAGAATTCTCAAAAGCGAAAGAGGAAGGAGGAGAGGGGTCAAGTCACCAACAGGGAATCGAGGTGGAAGAGAGGCGTCCCCCACAGGGTCAGGGACCCTGTGTGCCGCCGCAGTCTGCCGTTCCGCTACGATCCACCACTCCATCTCTGCCGGCCACAGGCAGGCCTTCTGGCGGGCCAGCGGGGGCAGGTGGGCAGGCTGGCAAAAATTTTGTCGCAGTAACGGGGAATGAGAAGAACATTTGAAGGGCCAGAGATGGCAGGAGGAGGGCGGGGCAGGCTGGCAGCTGTGCACCGAGTAAACAGTTGGTGCAGTCTCTCCCACAAACTGCCAAACCGGAATAGCTGGAAAGTTGGGATATGTGGGGAGAAAATGCTCATGGGCGCGTTGGTATTGCCTGGTGGTGGCGCTAGCTCGTAAGCTGGAAAAGCTGGACATAGGACGGACCAGGGGGAAAGGGAGAGGGAAAAGGAGGGAGTCGGGGGTTATAGGAAAGGGGAGGAGGGGTTGAAATTTGAATGAAAACAAGGGGGATTGTTACCCACATATTTCTGAAAGACAAGGGATACAGGAGACAGGGACACTGCCTAACCACCTGTTTACAAACCTCACAACACAAACCATCTATCTACGTACCCGCACGACCAGCCAACTCACCTGTTCCGCTTTTTTTGTGCTCTTCACTTGTACCCCTCCAGGCACTGCTGCTGGGCTCCTGGGCCGCTCTACCATGAGAGAGAGAGGGGGATTTTCAACATTACCCCCCACGGTCAGCTGAACTAAGATTCCCGGGCAGGATTCGGAGGAGTCTGAAAGTACGAGGGAGGCTAAGATGCCTGAACCGTGCAGGAAGGAGGTGAGAAAGGCTGTGTGGGAGAGGGGAGAGACGGAAAGGAGAAAGAGGCAGTTTTTGGAATGCTTCGAAACCAAGACGCTTGTTCCGTGCAGGAAGGAGGTCCAGAAAGGCTGTGTGGGAGAGGGGGGAGAAGGGGAGAGAGTTTTGGAATGTACTGGAAGTGTGGGTGTACGAGGGAGACCAAGACGCCTGAACCCCGTGGGAAGGAGGTCAGAAAGGCTACGCAGGCGGGGAGCGTGAAATAGCGCAGAGAAGCGCAGAGCGGCGCAATGGAGCGTAAAACGGCGCAGAGGGGCGTGAAATGCGCGGAGATAAGCACGTACATTGGGCTCTTGCAGTTGGGAAGAACACGGCGAGAAAGAATGACGCTGCCAGGGAGCAGTTGCACACGCAAGAATGGGGAGGGGAGTTGAGTAAGGAAAGCGTGAGTATGGGTACTGTAGTGAAAGGCTAGACGTTGATAATGGAAGGAAGAATAGAAAGGCTAGGCGAAAGAAAGCAAACGGAGGAGAGCAAGGATGAGGGGGCTAAGGATTTGTGTAGACAAGTGAAAGTGGATGTTTGCCTGCTAGCAAGAGGATGAAAGTCGATGCTATTAAATGTGAGAGTGACGGTTGTGTGTTGCACCTACGAGGAGCGCACAGCACCTGCAAGCAATCTGTTGAGCCATGGCCGTACTACTGAAACCGTTCGTCGCATAAGGAGCTTGCACATGTTGAGTTAAGGCTGTTGAGAAGTATTTTGACGGAATAAACGCCTGGAGTCCAAGACATTCGCGGTGTCTTCTGAAGCCTCGAGCCCAGACCAGTTCTGGGATGTGATGTGACCTGGTTGGTGGGGAGGGGAAGGTGGGTTCAGGTCAGCTCGGCTTTGTGCGGCTGCAGGTGCATTCTGCCGCCAGTAGGTGGAACTTGCAGTCCAGTCCAGTCTCGTGTCTTTCAACTGTCGGCGAATTCGTCTTGAGAACAAACGGGTGTCGTCTCGCTCTGTGGCTGCATGTCAACCAGTTGACTCCAAGTCTGAACCAGCGTTGTGACGAGAGATGTGCGAAGCAAGGGAAGGGGGGGTGCGAACGCATCACGATACAAGCGAAATACGTTCTTGGACATGAACATGTTCAAAGTGCGAAATTGCAAAACCGGATTCGTAATTCATGAAATTTCGGTGTTGCCTCAGCGATTTGCAGTCCTGCCCCTACGAGCCCTTGGGATTTTCATTTTGCCTTATCAGTTCTCACGAACTGTGTGGTTGAAATGAGGAATGCGTGATTGCACATCCATCATCTTTTGACCTGAGTTCCTTTCGTCTCTCGGCCTAGGACTTCGCTAGCTCACGCGCTTCCAGTTGGTAACCAGGAAGAGCGTTTCTCCCGCAAGCTACGCGAGTGTTTTCATTTCAACCTGTTTCGTCGCCTATTGCTGAGTATCGCCGCTTCGATTAATAGTTGACCATGGCGGATCTCAAGTCCTTGAAGCTGCGAGCAGGAATCTGCAAGCGGTTACTAAAAGAGTTGAAGTCGTATGAGAAAGAGGTGGAGAAGGATGCTGCGAGAGTAGAGGAGATGAAGGCTAGCGGTGCAGATTCGCACGACATTAAACAACAGGCATGGAATTTCGATTTCATATACGCATCTTTGTTCCATTTCTTGAAAATGCCGGTTGCTAAAGCTCGTGGTTGTGGCCATGCTCATGCAGGAGAACGTTCTCGCCGAATCGCGTATGATGGTCCCTGATTGTCGCAAGCGACTAGAAACAGCCTACTATGATCTTGAATCCACAGTGGTGAGTGGGATTGTGCGGTTATCCGTCCAAGGGTACCAAAATGCGGACGTGCCAAATGGTCTTCAGGTACCTCCGGCTTTGATAGATTCAGTCAAGTGCGCCAGGCTCCTCTTCCCTTTTCCTACATAGAATCACCCTATCATGACCTGTGGTTCCAATGTGCAGTCCACAGTTGTTCCCATTATTGCATCGATCTCTTCTGTTCGTGGCACTGCTGTTCATAGCTCTGTTCAGTCCACATACCTCGTTCTCTCCCCTCTTCCTTCTCCTTATTCTAATGAAATCCCCTTGCACCCTACCAGTACCTTTTTTATGTTTCCTGCTCAAGCTCGTAGATCCCCCCGTCCTGCATTCCCTTCTGCTTTCACTTGTCCTTTTGCTCTGCTTCCTGTTTCTCTCGCGCTCTGTCTGATGCAGGACGGAGCAAAAGATGATGCTACATTGACAGAATCACAAGAGTTCAAAGATGCATTAGAAATCCTGGCAGAGGCTTCAGAAGTTGTTGGGTGAAGCATCAATTTGCACAACTTGCTGGCCTGGCCTGGCCACAAAGGAAGCCCGGGCACTTCATTATCGGTTCACACGATTTTCTGCCCTCCTCTAGATACATGTTGCATCTCACGGATGGAACGAATCAGCATTACCAGTTTTTATCATGGGGGTGTCTTATAGGGAATCCAACCAGTGAAACGAATTATTCGTCTAGAAGCAGCTGCTGTGTAGGCAGTTGCCTTTTACTCTGGTCTGGTGATGATACCAGCAGACACTGAAGAATTTACGGAAACAATATCAGTCAGCCATCACCATTCTAGCTCTGCCCTTCACCGGCTGCTGTTTGCCCTTGTCCCCCCTCTCTGCTTCCTTGAGAGGGCTCCACACCAGCAGCACTAGGCGCAGCAGCAGCACTAGGCGCAGCAGCAGCACTCCCACCACCACCACTGCCACCGCTGCCACCACTGTTACCACTGACACCATTGTCCAGGCCAGCAGAGGCGTCCGCACCTGTGCTATTGGAAGTAGAGGGTCCAGTGGGAAGGGTTTGAGCTGCAGTGAGGGGGGTTTGAGGTGCTTGTTCGCCTGTGCCTGCAACAGCTGCACCTGTAACGGATGCACCTGCACCAGATGCACCTGCACCAGATACACCTGCACCAGATGCACCTGCACCAGATGCACCTGCACTAGAACCAGTGGGGCCAGCTGCCTGCCCTTGAGAACCAACAGGTGTATACCCTTGAGTCTGCACCTGTCCCTGTGTTTGAGCCTGAGCCTGTGCTGTTAGCTGCTGCTGCAGCTGTTGCAAATACTGCTGCAGGTACTGCTGCTGTTGTGGCTGCTGATACTGCTGAAGCAGCTGGAGGTACTGCTGCTGCTGCTGCTGCTGCTGCTGCTGCTGCTGTTGCTGCTGGTACTGTTGCTGCTGCTGCTGTTGCTGCTGCGGGTATGCAGCTGACAACCTGAAGGACCGATGGGAGAAAGTGGTAAGCAGCAATTCACGCACAAAAACACACAATCAATCAGCCACTTTTGAAATGTCTCAAGACAAAAGCTCGAGCACCCGAAGGTTGAATGCTGCAGCTGGGAAAGTCAGCTAGGACAAGTCCAAAAGATGTCTTGATTTGTAGAGGTGAATGCAGAATAGTCAGAGAATACGTACCAGGCGTTGTATTGGCGCAGGAAGGCATCTGATCCAGAGGCAGAGGCCGCAGCAGGAGGGGGCTGGGTTGCACTGGGAGCTGGACTGGGGGTTGCAGCGGCAGTTGCATTGGGTGCAGCAGTGGGAGCTGCAGTGGCCACAGCCGTGGGAGCTGCAGTGGCAGTTGTGCTGGAAGACCCACCCGCATTACCCTCATCACCAGTAGTGCCTGCAGCAGCAGATGCAGAAGGAGAACCTGCATTGGCAGGAATAGGTGAAGCCCCGGATGGGCTTGCACCAGATGTACCTGCTGCTGCTCCTGATGTAGCGGTTGCTGCTCCGGACGTACCCCCTGTTGCTGCTGCTGCTGCTGCTGCAGCCGCATATGCAGCCTGAGCCTGCTGCTGCCACTGCTGCCAGTACTGCCACTGCCCCCACTGCTGCCACTGCTGCCATTGCTGCATTTGCTGCCACTGCTGCCACTGCTGCTGCTGCTGCTGCTGCTGCTGCTGCACCTGCTGAGCGTATAGCATCTGCTGCAGCTGCTGCTGCAGGTACGGCTGCTGCTCCAGCTGCCCTTGCAGCCCCTGTAACCCCTGCAGCCCTTGCAGCCCCGGCTGCAGCCCCTGCAAGTGCCCCTGTCCGAACGCTCCTCCTGCTCCAGCTGCCCCCATCCCGCCAGGAAGGTTCAGCTGCCCGTGAAACACATGCACCGCCGGCATACCCCCGCCTGCCGCAATGCGGAACTGACCCAAGGGAATAACACCGCCCACGCCACCACCAGCAGCAGCACCACCAGGAGCAACACCAGGCGCAGCAGCAGGAGCCGCAAGAGGCACAACCCCAGCTCCACCTGGCACTCCAAACCCCAGACCAGCACCACCAGCACCACCAGCAACGCCACCAGCAGCACCAGCAGCACCGGCAGCAGCAGCAGCAGCAGCGTTTCTAGCAGCAGCGGCGGCCGGGGGGGGCGTGGGTTGCGCCTGGGGCTGCAGCAGGGGCGCGCGGCAGGTGGGGCAGGTCTGCTGGCGCTCGAGCCAGGAGCGCAGGCAGTGCACGTGGAAGAGGTGCCCGCAGGGAAGCTTCTTCGCTGACGTCATCTCCTCCCTGCAGATGATGCACGTGCTGTCCGCCCTGGAAGGTGGGGGAGGGGGGGGGTCGGGTGGGTGGTATAGGGGAAGATTCAGAACCTCATATTGGCTATCACAACTGGCTGTGGCTGGGGCAGTGAGGGGCAAACGGGAGCAGGGGGGAGCAGAGCAGGAGGGAGCAAGGGGGAGCAGGGGGGAGAAGGGGGGAGCAGGGGGGAGCAGGGGGGAGCAGGGGGGAGAAGGGGGGAGCAGGGGGGAGCAGGGGGGAGAAGGGGGGAGCAAGGGGGAGCAGGGGGGAGCAGGGGGGAGCAGGGGGCGCGGGGGCAGCAGGGCGGCAAGCAGCAGGGGCGCACGGCAGGTGGGGCAGGTCTGCTGGCGCTCGAGCCAGGAGCGCAGGCAGTGCACATGGAAGAGGTGCCCGCAGGGAAGCTTCTTGGCTGACTTCATCTCCTCCCTGCAGATGATGCACGTGCTGTCCGCCCTGGAAGGGGGAGGGGAGTGGATAAGATGTGTAGCAGACGAAGTCAGCCAGCAACTCACTTGCGCCGTTCTGAGACTCGTAACACGCCTCACATGAATGGCAACAGCAAACCACCTGGTGTGGCATCAGGGAAGCGTTTGTTGCGGTTGGAGGTGATGCGGCAAGAGCGGATGAAATCCGCCACTCGCATGCACCTTCCTGAGACCCTTAGCACGCCTCACCCCAACGAAATCAGCAAGCCAAAACACGCACCTCTCAAGCTCCTCAGGAGTGGCGTCAGGAAACCTCTCATTGAGGTTGGATGTGATGCGGCGGTAGCGGATGAAGTCCACCACTCGCATGCACCTTCCTGAGACCATGCGAGACTTCTGAGCGTCCCAAAGCAGTGCCAAAGGGAATGCAGTGCCATCAACCATCATCAAATACCCACCTCTCAAGCTCTTCTGGAGTAGCATCAGGAAACCTCTCGTTGAGGTTGGAGGTGATGCGGCGGTAGCGAATGAAATCCGCCACTCGCATGCGGAAGTTGCGGAAGGTCTCATAGAGGTCGCGGATGAGGTGCAGGGGCAGGCCGTACGTCCTGAAGGGGAGGGGATGAGGAGGAGGCACAAAGCACCAGTAAACAACAAAATGAGTGGCGTTGAAGGAAGTTGCGGAAGGTCTCGTAGAGGTCGCGGATGAGATGCAAGGGCAGGCCGTACGTCCTGAAGGGAGGGCAGGAGGAAGGGCGAATATCAAAGGAGAGGAACAGGAAACAGCAAAATGAGGAGCGTTTAAAGAGGGTCTCATGATGGTCGTGGATGAGATGCAGCAGCAGGCCGTGCGTCCTGAGGGGAGGGAATGAGCAAAGAGGAGGGGAGCAGAGCAGGAGGGAGAAGATCACAGGGATCACAAAGAGTAGCTTCAAACGAAGGTCTCATAAAGGTCACGGATGAGATGCAGGGGCAGGCCATACGTCCTGAGGGGAGGAGTGCACAGAGGAAAGAGGAGGGTGCAGAGCAGGGTAGAGAGGAACAGAGCGAAGGTGAAAACTCAGGAAAGAACGACAAAACCTGGAAAATGTAAAAAAACACAGAATCTGTTCAGAGCTGGAGGAGATCCGGGCTGCAAATTCCCATCTGAGGGAGGTGGTGCGGGAAAAGGAGGCGGGGTCAGAGCGTCTGCAACCGCCTCTCCAGCTCCTTGGAGAGCGTGTACAGCTGCTCTGACTCCACCTCCTTCTCCTGCACCGCCTCCCTCAGCTGGGAATTTGCAGCACGGATCTCCTCCCTGCAAGTAGACTGAACAAGATAACAAAGCACTACCGTATTATTTTTCTGAATATTTTACTCAAAGACGACGATCATTTTTCAAAAGAATAAGACCACATCCGTTTCCTGGATAAGTTAACGAAATGCGATATAGTTTTAATCCCTCACATGAAGATGATGGAGACGAAGGCGAGGTAGACTAGGAGATGCAGGAGGTCCTTGACGAGCTCCAGGTAGAAGATGTACGTGCAAAGATGAAACTCACATCAACATGATTCTATCACACACAATGCTTCATCTTCGCAAGATAGCAACGACGAATATGCACTTTTCTCGAACCTACCGTTATAAGCATTTATATGTTTCAAAACAAAAAAAACAAAAAAAAAAACAAAACAAAAAAACTCACATGAAGATGATGGAGAAGAAGGCGAGGTAGACGAGGAGGTGCAGGAGGTCTTTCACGAGCTC
Source organism: Closterium sp. Naga37s-1 (assembly GCA_947471745.1). Classification (NCBI taxonomy): domain Eukaryota; kingdom Viridiplantae; phylum Streptophyta; class Zygnematophyceae; order Desmidiales; family Closteriaceae; genus Closterium; species Closterium sp. Naga37s-1. Next base: position 6,417,527 of record CANJKZ010000735.1, read on the forward strand.
CAGGTAGAAGATGTACGTCGCCTTGTGCTCCCACTGCCCCTCCATCACCGTGTCCACCATGTACAGCACGTACTTTACTATATTCGCCAGCATGGCAGACGCCAGTATGAAGTACCTGCAGTGGGATTGGATGGGATGGGGTTACAATGTTACAATGTTACCAAAAGGTGAAACAACAGCGTTTTCAAAGGTGTAGGCGGCGGCCTTGTGCTCCCACTGCCCCTCCATCACCGTGTCCACCATGCACAACACGTACTTGACGATGTTCGCCAGCATCGCAGACGCCAGGATGAAGTACCTGTAGAAGGACGGGATGGGGTTACAGTGTTACAAAGTTACAAGCGGCCTTGTCAACGGTGTAAGTCGCCTTGTGCTCCCACTGCCCCTCCATCACCGTGTCCACCATGTACAACACGTACTTGACGATGTTGGCCAGCATCGCAGACGCCAGGATGAAGTACCTGTAGAGGGACGGGATGGGGTTACAGTGTTACAATGTTACATGCAGCCTTGTCAATGGTGTAAGTCGCCTTGTGCTCCCACCACTGCCCCTCCATCACCGTGTCCACCATGTACAACACGTACGCGACGATTACTCGAACGCGAAGAGGATCCGGACAAAAGCGGAGCGAGTTTCCAGAAGGTACAAGATTGCCTGTAATTAGAGCACGCAGATTCTTTGGCGCCATACAAAGGGTAAAAAGCGGCAATCTTACTCGAAGGCGAAGAGGATCCGGACGGAAGCGGAGCGAGTCTTTAGAAGGTACGAGACCGCCTGGAATTCGAGCACGCAGTCCATCGCCAGGAGCAGCACCATGAACACGGTGATCCGGATGTGCGAAAGCCGCGATACTGCGGGCGTCGTTTCGATATACTCCACCCGTTTCTGAGCCAGCCAGTGGAAAATCTTCACGAAAAGGAGGGTAGAAAACATCCCGACGAAAGAAAAGGTAAATTCCTCTCGGAAAATCGTCATCGCGAGGCACGTCTCCATGATCTCGTGCCGCGACAGCTCGTGTAGTCTCTCGACCTCAGCTTCCCGGAGCTTTCCGAGGAAAATGGCTTTTATGATACGGCCGAGAAGTAGAAGCATGACAAAGGCCATATTCCCCATAACAACCAGGCAGATTTTGGAGGTGGAAAGGTAGAGCATGGCTGGGAAGAACTGCTCTCGCGTGTAAAAGGCATGGTAGACTACTCCTAGCAAGGTGGCTAGGCTCAGAGCCGTGTATTGACCTAACCCTATCATGGTGGCTACAGCGGTGTATTGTAGATCGCCGTCACGGAACCTTATGGGATGAAGCGAGTCGATGTCTATGCTGCTGAAGTACTAATCTGGTAACGAAGAAAAGAAAAAGAAAAAAGTGCAGAGGAAGAAAAAAGACGAGAAGGGCTCAGCGGGGAATGCTATGCAAAGCTTATTTTACAGAAGGACACAGACAGCAGCTGTTGAGACCAACTTTGATCCATGAATCCTCTGACCACCTCTGCGACGACAAGAATACCGTGGCATGACTAGAACCACGGTAGATAGCTGATCACGGCTTTCCAGCGGAGCTCAAGGAGCCAGGAAATTAGCAGATCCACGCGCGTATGTGCACCCTGAACAGGAATCCACTCCCAGTGGACGGCGACAATGTTATCAACTAAGGACGACAATCAACCTAAAATAGAGATGGTCGTTTTTGTGGGCTAGCAAGGTCTGCCAGGCTCCCTGGCTGGAATGTTGAGCATCCCTGCAGAACTGCCTGCTGGAAAAACAATTCCCGAGCTAGATTCAGTCCAGAATGATGATCCCGAAGCACTCTGATGTCCTAAGTACAGAAAATTTTGGTGTGTACCGATGGCGGCGACTCATGACTGCTGATGTTTGGCAATATCATCGAACAAAAATGGTAACCCGATCAGATCGAGCCCTAGATCCAGGTTTCAAAACAGCACGGTAGAAGTTTCAGGAGCAGCTTTGGCGTGGTTGTTAAGTTGGATATTTGACAAAACGTACGTTCAAGTACGTTATCTTTAGGTTCAATGCAATCTAGAATGTTATAATAATATTTAGCACGGTTGTGGAAGGCCGTTGGAGAGAACAAGGTGAGTGTGACACGCTCCAAGCTACTCCCAATCCTAGCTCTTATGCAAGAATCCATCATATCAAGTCAGCCGCAAGAAGTCCAGCATATGGAATCCATAATGGCGAAGTCACAGAACAGCAAGTCACTGATATACTGGAGCAGAGTAGCGACGGAACCAGTCAGCTCTTCCATTTCAGGGCCTGCACATGAACATTATAGTGGAAGTTCAGCAATTCAATCTCATGAACATTCGGCTTTCCGCTCTTCAGGCGCTCAAGAGTCGAGCTCCGATCATACAGCGTCGTCATTTCCCTCCACATTTGCCGCGCATTCGTTACAATAACGCAACCGACAAACCGACAGCTCAGCACCATGCCACGGAGAATGCAGTGCCGATTCCCGCAGCCAGGATTCCGTCGCTCTAGACGGACTCCGTCCGCGGTCCAGCCGTTACAGCTCCGTTCCAGAAGCTGCAGACGGATTCCGTCAGCGTCAGTTCAGCCAGCACAGCGCTACTACTTGGACCAGTACAAGCAGCTATACGAGGCCGATAGTGGTTGTGATGGGATGGATGCAGAGCACGCAGCGGCAGCTGGCAGCATACCTGCGCGTGATCAACGAGTGCGGATGGGATGCCCTCGCCTGCCATCCCCCGCTGCTTCACCTGTAATGCAAAAGATTCTCACTTTCCCCTCTTGTCATTCTCCCCGTCTTTGGATTCTCCCCCTCCCCTCATTCGCCCCCTCTTCGCATTCTCCCCCTCCCCCCATTCTCACTTTTGAGGCGCCTCAATACTCAATTTCTGGCGTCTTTTGAGGCGCCTCTCCCCCTCCCCGAATTCTCCCCCGCCCCTCATTCTCCGCATCCCCACGTTCTCCCCCTCCTCACATTCTCACATTTCACTGCATCGCATCGCATCAGATGGATGCCCTGGAGAGCAGAAGCACTGGCAAGAGGAGTCCTGGCCGAACTAGAAAAGGTATTTCATACATGACGTCATCTTCAGTGACATACTCATCTCGGTGTCTCATGCCTAGAAGAATAACAATCTCTCCTGCAGGTAATACCTGCTTTGTTGCATTGCATTTCAACATCCTGACTTGTTCTTTTGCATTTCAACATCCTACCGTCCTCCTCCCTGCCGCCCAGGAGCTTGCAGGGCGGCCTCGGCCAGTGGTGTTCATGTCGTTTTCTGGAGGGTACAAGGCCTGCCAGTGGAAGATCATGGAGGTAGGTATGAACAGTGGTGTTCTTGAAGTTTTCCTTGTGAGAAAAAAACAGAGAATGCACGCCAACCCTACTCACTTTTGAGACGTCTCAAAAGAATGCACGCCAACCCTACTCACTTTTGAGACGTCTCAAAAGAATGCACGCCAACCCTACTCACTTTTGAGACATCTCAAAAGAATGCACGCCAACCCTACTCACTTTTGAGACGTCTCAAAAGAATGCACGCCAACCCTACTCACTGTCCCTCGTTCTGTCCCACTGCTGTCTCTCTCACATCCATGTTCTCTTGTGACGTTTTTTTTCCGTAACTGACAGCCTAGTAACGTTTCTGACTCGTCATTGTTGCATTCTGCAGGCTCTGCTCTCCACATTCGCTCCAGAGGGGATGCATCGGGATGCAACTGCCACAGGGACAGCAGCAGCTTTAGCACCAGTGCCGTCATCAGCCTCCCCACCATCAGCACTGCCATCAAAGAGAGAAAGCGGCGAGGTTTCCACCTCCCACAGGCACTTCCTTTCGCTCCTCCGAGAGTGCTACGCTGGGCAGGTCTTTGACTCCTCTCCCGTTGACTTCACGTCTGACCTAGGCGTCAGGTTCCTCTCCCAACCTCCACCTGTAACAGCTCAACCACAAGCCACTTCCCAAGCATCCGCCACCTCCCAACAACCTTTACCCTCCCAACCGCCCCTCACCCCTCAATCCACTGGTTCTGCTCCTGCTTCTGCTGTTGCGACTGCTCTTGCTGCTGCCACTACTCCTGCCACTCCTGCTCCTGTTGCTCCTGCAGCTTCTGCTGCCACAGCCGCCCAGCAGCCGAGGACTGTGCGGCACACGTTGGTGCGGTCAGCAGCTGTCGTGCTTGACTGGCTGCTGCTACCCGAGTTTGAGAAGCAGCGGGCAGCACAGTGGGCCAGACTCCTCCACTGCTCGGTGCGTGTTGTTCCCTGTTCCCTGCTCCCTGCTCCCTGTTCCCTGCTCCCTGTTCCCTGTTCCCTGCTCCCTGCTCCCTGCTCCCTGTTCCCTGCTCCCTGCTCCCTGCTCCCTGCTCCCTGTTCCCTGCTCCCTGCTCCCTGCTCCCTGCTCCCTGCTCCCTGTTCCATGTTCCCTGCTCCCTGCTCCCTGCTCCCTGCTCCCTTCCATTCTACGCTTCCCATCTCCACAGCCCTCCGTTACGCTGAGCCTGCATCGTTGCCAACCAAGCTGCTTGGAATTTCCTCCAACTTCCGAGATTCCACTCTTAAATTCTTCAGCTTCATCCGCACGACCTCATCTGCCTTCCCCCATCCGCATGTTCACTTTCAACTGCATTCCCCTTCCTCCTTCCAGTCCCTGGCGCCGGTGCTGCTGCTGTGCAGCACGGACGACCAGCTGGCACCGAATGGGTTCATCCGCCAGGATGAGAGAGAGGCGGGGGCAAGGGGCGCAGCATGGCTCTTTCACATTTGTTTCACATGCATACCCCCATTTGCCTGCCTGCTCACCCCCTTTCAGCCCATGGCGCCGGTGTTGCTGCTGTGCAGCACGGACGACCAGCTGGCTCCCATTGGGTTCATCTGGAAGTATGAACGGGAGGCAGTGACGAGGGGCGCAGCAGTGACAAGGGTGGAATGGAGCACATCGGAGCATGTTGGTGAGTGGGGAAGGGATTCGTGATAGCAGGTGCACAGGCACAAGTCCCAGGGGTGCCGTTGAGCTTCTTGGGAAGTGTATGAGCGAGAGCAGCAGGGAAGAAAGTGGAATGGAGCACATTGGAGCATGCTGGTGAGTGAGAGAACTTCTCTCCCCTTTCCCATTCTCTCGGAGGCACCACAGGCACGGGTACACTACAACCCTGCATGGCTTTCTTGAATGGGCTCGTGATGTTAGCATAGCTCCCTCCTTCGAAACACCTTTTCTTTCCCTCCCCGATTCCCATGCTGCCACCAGGTCATCTGCGGCACCACATGTACGAGTACATAACAGCACTCACAGCCTTCCATAGACGGGACTGTTTTGTTGGCTTTCTTCCTTCATAACACATGAATCCAACGTTTCTTCCCCTCCCTTCCCAATCGCCATGCTGCCACCAGGTCATCTGCGGCACCACAGGTACGAGTACATAACAGCCCTGCAAGGCTTCCTTATGCATGTCTTTTCCCTGTGGGAGCAACAGCATGAGCAGCCCTGCGAGAAGCGAACAGAGCAAGAGCAGCAGGGAAGCAGCATGGAATCTACAGCTGAGCGCAGTAGCACTAGTGTGCACACTACTGATTGTGCTTGTGCTTCCAGTGGTGGTAAGGCACCACACAGTAGGAGCGGCTGTGCTGGTAGACCCAAGGGTCTTAGATCCAAGCTGTAATATGATGTTTCGCACCTACGGTGCTGGTAGACCCAAGGGTCTTAGATTCAAGCTGCAATATGATGTTTCGCACCTACGGTGCTGGTAGACCCCCCAAGGGTCTTAGATCCAAGCTACGGTGGAATCTGCTTTAGCTGATATTGTAATCAATGTTGCCATGTACCGTAAGTATATCTGAGTTACATGTTGCTGTACATAACAGATACGGTACCATCTCGTTGCAGGCAGGCTGCTGCTCCAGCATTTCCAACCCAAACATGATTAACGTCAACGTACCTAAACTAACCCAAGGTAAGTGCAATTGCTTCTGCTACTCAACTAGGGCCTCAGATTCACTTTTAGGGTCGTCGACCCATCAGGGTACCCCTGTATAGAAACCATGATTGACAGTGTTCCTAAAAAAAAAAGCCTGAAATGTCAGTGTTGCCTTTGAAGAAAGGCTGATGCATCAGTGTTCAATAATATAAAAGGACGTTATTATTAGAAATCTCTATTATAAATACTAAGTAGCAGCCTTCTGAAACATTGCTAAGCTAACATGCCTCATGAATCATCACCAGCCGTGCTATCATCATTGCCCTTAGCCTTTGGTTCTTCTCTCTCCTCCTCAGCTTGGGACACCAGTACGTGACAGTGATCTGCCGCAGCACACACCCCGGCTTCACTTCTGCTTGCGACACATACACGTTGAAGCTGCAGGGGCAGGGTTTGGGGGAGGAACCAGATTGACAGGCAGGGTGAGGCATGGAGAGAGGAGGGAAGACTAGCACGGTTGGGGGGGAGACGACCGGGGGAGAGAGGGAGTGGATGGAGTGCGGGGTAAAGGGAGCGGGGGAATGGACGGCGGGCGCGCGGGTCATGCCGTCGCGTAGCACGTCACTCTGCGCGCCGCCCGCGTCGCAGATGGCCTTTCAACCGCGGTTCGTGCTGGCGACGAGGCAGCCTTCGGTAGTCGCCATTAGCACGAAAAACTACGCGTCGTCGAGTCGTAGCGGGCCTGCGACGCCGATGGGAATTGCCACGTGGCCGACGACCATCTCGCATGCGCTGCAGATCGCGTCGAACGGGAGCGATGTGTTCGGCGAGACAAGAGGAGGTTCGGCGGCGCTCGCGATGGGTTCGATTCCCGACAGCCTGCCGTTTCTGATGCTGATGGCACTATGTATTAGTGCAAACGAGAAAACGCGAGAGAAATCGAGCTGAGAGGGAGGGAGAGAGAAAAAGGAGGAAAAGAACCAAGAGGGATTGGATTGGAGGGAATGGGAGCATCAGTGCTTGCTTGCACAGCCAACGGTGCAGGAACCCTCGCAGCCCTCCAGCACCACATGGTTGCCACATTCTGATTAGCCAACACTTCATGCTGCAGGGAAACTGCCCAATGGAGTGCTGGCACCGCAGGAATCTAAGATTCCCAGTAATTGCGGGCAAATCCACACGGAACGGAACAAGTTGTCAGAATCCCAACCACTAGACCACTGGGATAAAAGGGCTTGTTAAGTAGCGGGTCAGTGCGCCCATAACCCCCCAGGAGATCGAGCCTGTAACCCTTCCTATGATCAATCGGGGATCACCAGTGGACCTCTGGCACCCCTCCGCATTGGGATGCCCGAAGTGCACACACTAGGATTCGAACCCGAGACCTTCACTCTGATAACAAGTTAGAATCCCAACTCACTATACCATTGGGATAAAAGTGTTTCTTAAGCAGCGAGTCAGTCTGCCCATAACCCACCAGGAGAACGAGCCTGTAACCCTTCACTAAGATCAATCGGGGATCACCAGTGGACCTCTGACACAAGTAAGAAATTGCTTTCAGTGTTAATTTCGTTACAACGCTGTGGAATCAATGTACTGGGGGAAAAAAGTCTGAAATTTCAGCGTGGCCTAACAAAAAAGGCTGAAAGATCAGTCCCACAAAAATCTCAACACTGATTTTTCAGTGTAAGTGAAAAAAGGACTGCCAAAATCAGGAATTTCAGGCTTTTTTTCTTGATATCTGAGGCCCTGTACTCAACTCAGCACATAACACCAGTGCTGGATACAACAGAAAATCCTCCCTCACACACCTCCATAACCAACACCTCCCTTCACACATCCATCCCCGTTCCACTAAGTCAGTGCGGTTGGATTAGGAGTATGCACTGTAGAACAAATCAGGGAGTAGGTGTATTAGGTTAACAGGAAATCATTAGATGACCCTACCCTAACCTATAAAAAAAAAAGTTTATAATGAACCAGGCTGCCAATTGGCTTGCTTGTTTCCCTTTGCCCTTCCTAAGAAGAACCTATTCCATGATGGAGGAAGAGGATTGGCTATGGATTGTTGTATGCTCGTTTCCCCATCACAGGATTTACCCCTTCTGCTGAGGAGCCATGTGTTCCCGTGCCATTCGGCCCAGTGCTATCCGGACCTGCTTGACTGGTTCGGGCTGCCAGCCGCACTCCAGCTTTGGCAGCTCGCTTCAGAGCTTCGGCAACGAGATCGCTGCTATTGGCTCCCCATGGCACATGAGTCACATCAAGGCTCGTGTCCTTCTCAGGCCCGCTGAGACTCATGTGCTTTTCTGAGTCAGGCCCGCAGCTAAGCTCTCTAGAGTTAGGCTTGACTCTAGCAACCCTCTGAGCATTTTCTTGAATTCCCACTTCACCCACGTGTCTTGAATTTGTCACCCCTGGTGCTCCCCCTTCACTTTCTTCTGCCCCTACCTTGCCATCTGCTCCTGTCGGTCCTCCCTGCTCACTGCACCCATCTGCACCCCCCTCAACCCCTTCCCGCACCACCTTCCCAACGCCATGAACCAGTTCGTCAGCTACCCTCCCTCCTCCACCTTCCCTTGACCCTCCATTTACTCTTTCTTGTCCTCTCTCTCCTCCATCTTCCACCCTCCCTCCCTCTTGCCCACTCCCTCCTCCTTCTCCCCCCCTTCCTCCTCCTCCTCCTCCTCCTCCTCCTCCTCCTCCTCCTCCTCCTCCTCCTCCTCCTCCTTCCTCCGTCCCTGTATCTTCCTCAAACTCCCCATCCTCTCTCTCACTCCTCCCCTCTCCTCCCTCACTAGCTCCCCCCAACTCTCCTTTTCCGTTCCAACCGTCATCATGCATCCTCACATCTGAACTTTGAGAAATCTCATAGATCCTCGCATCCCTCCCGGTCCCACCATCACCTGCCAACCCATGCCCATTAGCGCCAAAAAATGCCGCCCCCCGGCCATCCACCCCACCACTCCTCTCACCCATCCCACCTAAGCCTGCCCCTCCTTCACCTCCCTCACTCCCCACCTCCCCCACCGCAATCTCCTCTCCCCTCCTCACCTCTCCCTGACCTACCCTCCACCCGTCTCTGCTATCCCTCCTCCCCTCCCGCCCCATCCTAACCCCCACAGGAGAATCTAGAAACGCGGTTAGTCTCCTGGGCCCTCTAGCCCCAGCAGATAAAGACCTCTTTATTACAGGGCTCCCAGCAGCACCAGTAGCAGCAGCAGCACTAGCAGCAGCTAGGCTTGTCCCTGCTGCTACCCTAACTCCTGCTCCTGCTCCTGCTCTTCCCTCCACTGTTCCTGCTGCTTCTTCTGCCACTGTTCCTGCGGCTATTCCTGCTCCTTCTGCTCCTCCTGCGGCTGCGGCTGCTGCTGCTGCTGCTTGCCGGGGAGAGGGCGCAGGTTGCTGTTGCTGCATGGGCTTGGGCATGAACTTGGGACTCACCAGAGGCACTTTAAATCCCATCTTCTTCAGCAGCCGGCTTCTCACCCCCCCACCACCCATTGCAGCAGACGCCGCACCACCCCTGCTGCCGCCCCTGCCACTGCTGCCGAAGCTGCTGCTGCCCCTGCCACTGATACCACCACTGCCAAAGCTGCTGCTGCCGCCCCTCCCACTGCTGCCGAGGCTGATGGTTGAGCAAGGGAAAGCCCGCGAGGCAGGGAGCGAGGCCGAGTGGGGCAGCGAGGCCTTGGAGAGGGAATGGGAGCGGAAGGGTGTTGAAACCAGCTGGGAGTGGGCCTTGGGGAACGGTTGCCGAGATGGTGGCTGCAGGGATAGAGAAACAGCAAATACGGAATTGGTAAGGGGGAGGACAGAGAGAGGTGAGGGGGTTGGAGAGGGAATGGGAGCGGAAGGGTGTTGAAACAAGCTGGGAGCGGGCCTTGGGGAACGGTTGCCGGGATGGTGGCTGCAGTGGTGGAGAAACAGCAGATTGGGGATGGACGGGGAAGAGGAGAGAGAGATGAGGGGCTTGGCAAGGGAACGAGAGCGGAAGGGCTTAGGTGGTGGCTGCAGTGAGAGGGGAACAATAAATTCGGGGTAGATGTGGGGAAGAAGAGAGAGAGGTGAGGGGCTTTTGAGTCGACTCAAAAGTCACCTTGTTACAATGGCACACGGCACATTTTGAGTCGACTCAGAAGAGAGAGAGGTGAGGGGCTTTTGAGTCGACTCAGAAGAGAGAGAGGTGAGGGGCTTTTGAGTCGACTCAGAAGAGAGAGAGGTGAGGGGCTTTTGAGTCGACTCAGAAGAGAGAGAGGTGAGAGGCTTGGAGAGGGATCCTAAACCCTGAAGGGCGCAGAAACGAATTGAAGCACAGCACAAGGCAGCAGCAGCACATACTGGCCCCATCAACTGTCGTGATCCGAGTTTTGAGGCAAATCAAAACCCACCTCATTGAAGCACAACACAAGGCAGAACAAGGCAGTAGCAGCACATACCGGCCCCATCAACTGTCGTGATCCTTTCCCCTGCTTCTTTCCTCCTCCCCTCTCCCCACTCCCCTCGCCCTCCCCACCCATCTCCTCTTCGTCCCCCATCTCCTCCTCCTCCTCCTGCTCCTCCTCCTGTCCTTCCTTCTCCAGCCCTGGAATAAAGTCTTCAGACTCGTCCTCATCCACACCTATACCCAATAAATCCTCCTCCTCTTCCTCCTCCTCTTCCCCTTCTTCCTCCTCGTCCCCCTCCTCATCTTCCCCTCCTCCCCCTTGCATCCCCCCGTTCTGTCCCGTTCCCTCCTCCTGCCCCACCTCCTCTTCCTCCTCATCATCCTCCTCCTCTTCCTCCTCCAGTTGCTTGAGCCTACTCTTGCGTTTCAGAGCGCCAGGCCCATTAGCCAGCGCCCCTCTCTTGCTCGGACCCTTTCTCTTGTTATTTTTGGTCACTGATGCTCCCACAGGCATTTTCGTGCGTCCAATTGAAACTGCTGCTCCTGGTGCTGCAGCAGTGGAGCGAGGCCTTCTAACCAGCACCACTCGTGCCTCCTCCTCTTCGTTTTCTTGCTCTTCCTCCTCCTCCGCCTGCTCCTGCTCCTTCTCCTGCTCTTGATCCTGGGGACGAAAATCCTGGACGGAGGAACAGCAAGGGAACACGCTTACTCAGACCAGGAGCAGAAGAAAAGTGGGTTCCTGGGTGCACTTTTGAGAATGCTGACCGCAGGCATACTCTCGAGTATGAAGAAGTGTTTTGAGAGCATGCCTGCGGTCAGCATACCCTTCTTCATACACGCAGGCATGCTCTCACTTTGGGTATATGATGGGATGGGATGGGATGGGATGGGACTGTTCTAGGGTAAGGTTAAGAATCCAACAGTCCGTCTCGTGGAGTAAAATGGAGAGGAGGAGCGGAGCCACATGAAGCATGTAAACCAAAGCCACATCATTTTTTTTTTTTTTTTTTTTAACCCAGGAATGGTATCAAGGCAAACATGCAGGAAAAGGAAACTCACATCAGAATCGTAGTCTGCATCTTGTGTCGCTTCGACCTCCCCCCTCCTTCGCTCACTGTCATTCCCATCATCCCCATTCTCATCACCACCATCATCCCCATTCCCATCTTCAGCCTTTGTTGCACCAGGCAGGAAACTCACATCAGAATCATAGTCCGCATCTTGAACCGCTTCTGCCTCCTCTTCTGTTCTTTCAATGTCATCCTCTTCCCCATCCCCATTCCCACCGCCGCCATGATCACCATCCCCAGCTTCTTCCATCACTGCTCGTCCCTGCCCCCGACCTCTTGGACCCGTTGGTTGACTGCCGAGGATTATTCCCACAGGTGCGGTGCGATCGCAAGGGAAGGCAGCAACAGGAAAGGAAGGAGAATGGAAAAACAGAGGACAGACTGAGAGAGAGAAAAGGGCAAATATAAAGCAAAAAAAAAAAAAAAAAAAAAAAAAGGAGATACTGTTTCGGAAAGTGACACGGGAGGGGGTTGGGGGCATGTGGGGCTGGGGGAATGAGGCTTGTGACGCCTTTTCTTGTCGCACTCTAATACTCCCTGCTCTCGTCTTTTCTCTCCTTATTCTCACCTCAAATCCGGCACACTTGTGGTTCGTCTCTTCTTCGTCAAAGCCCCAAGGGTTCCTCTTTGTTGCTTAAGTGCTTTCCAAACTGCGTTTCTGCTGTGCTTTCGCAATGAGTCAAGAGGCCCACTCTCACCTCAAATCCGCCACACTCTTGGTTCGTCTCTTCCTCTTCACCTTTCCCATGCCTCCCTCCCCCTCCCCATCCACGTCCTCCTCCTCCACTTCCTCTGCCGCTGCAGCCTCCGCTCCCCCCGTTTTCCGCGTGGTCAGAACGCGCAACCCCACCCTTCGCCCGCCAATTACCGCCTGGCTCGCGGAGCTCTCCCCCGCGCCAGAACTTCCCCCTCCGCGCGCGCGCCGCGCCCTGGAACTAGCGGACGGCGTGGCAGCTGCAAGGCTCGCAGCCGCGACCAAACCGCGTCCGCCACGTTTCGACCTCTGTTTCGTCTCGTTTTTCTCTTTCTTCCCCTTCTTTCCCTTCTCTTCTTCCTCCTCCTCGTCCGATTCTTCCGCCTGAACCCCCGCGGCCAGCTTGGCGTAGTTCACGGCGACTCGCCTCCGCTTAGACCGCTCCATTGCAGTGTTAGTGGCAAAGTAAGTAGCTCGCGACTCGACCACTATTGGCTAACTATTGGGTAACTATTCGGTAGCTATTGAGCACGACGCGAACAAGGGGACAACAGGGAACACGGCTGAAAATACGCGTGCCACACTAAGAGACGAAGCCCTCGTCGTCACAAAAACAGTCACTGCTACTCAAGACTGGACTCGACTAAACACGGTCACACGAATAGACGCTAGTCGGGTCCCTCCCAACCCAACCCAAGCCCCCCAGAAGTGGCAAGTGGGAGCAAAAGGGGTGCAGTGAAGCGCCACGAGAGTAAGCACGAGAAGCACCCCTAATTTGAGCGGGTGGTGTTGATGACTTCTTTTAGGCTCCCGTTATATGGAATCAGTTGTATTCTGTAACAAAGAGCAGCCCCTCGCGTCTGAGCGGGACACATCACATTTTTGTGTGTGACGCGTTTAGTCTGGTTAAAGCTCCGGTATACATTTGAAAGTAGGGGCTCAAAATCCTTAGGAACTTGAAAAGTTGCCCCAAAACTGTGAGGCACAATAAAAAACCCTGAACCTCACTGACAAATGTATACTGGAGCTTTAAATAAGGTGCGTAATGGTTGAGATGATTGGTGTTAGGGTTCACCAATTTGGAACGTGCAGACAGAACCCGGGAAGGTATTGCTCAGTGGCACTTGCAAAGTGACACGAACACTGTGTTACAGTATAACGAACAACTTCAAAGCTGAGGAAACGGTTAGACCGAAACACCAAATGCGCCCTGGGCTCCTTAATCACCTCAGGCTACTCCCAAGGAAGCTGGATTCTGTCACAAACAATGATCACAGCAATTCAGCAGCACCTCTCGCGAATCGCTACCTACGTAGTACCTAAGTACCCGTCGTCGGAATCTGTTTTACTCGCGTCGCGCTAGAGATTACAGCAGCAAGCGGCGCGATGGCGGCACAAGCGAATCAGCAGCAGCAGGATGTGCTGCCGCCGTGGCTGCAGCATATTCCCGGCGAGGACGAACCACCGCACGATGCCACAGGTAGGTAGCGCGCTCGCTCGCAGCATTAAGCATTTCACGAGGCGTAAAAATGGCAGCGCGCTCACAGCATTGAGTATCTCACAGAAGGTAATGACGAAGAGAAGATCGAAAGAAAAAAGCTTCCAGGCTTGCGTAATGACGAAGAGAAGATCGATCGAAAGAGTTATTGGTCGTCTAACCCATAACTCGGAGTCGTGCTTTTCAGTTCATGGAAACGGCGTTTCCTACCCTGGGATGCTCAAAAGTGCACAGCTCCTGTGCTTTGCGCGAGATGCGGCCTTGCGTTTCTTTGGATAGGTCCCACTGATTTCCGAGCAGTAACAATCGACCTTGTTCGTTCTTTTCCTCGTTATTGGCAGTCCCGGTTGTGGTGGCGGAGGTGAAGCCTGCACTTGCGAATAAGTTAATAAAGTGAGTTGACTTGACACGATCAGCATCATCAGGACTTCTATGATAGTCAGGTGGTTGATCAGGTGGTTGTTCATCAGTTAAATCTGAAAAACCAACTTACTAACTGATCAAGCTGACCAGCATCAGGTGGGTCTGCTGATAGGCAAATCCTAAAAAAACTGCTTGTTTGGTAATCTTATCTTTCCATTTGATAATGTTTCTCCCACTTGTTAGAGTAGTTCCCATCTCATATGTTGCCCTTGTATATATCCCTCTATCATCGTCATTTCACTTGCATAATTTCAAAAAATGCGTCAGTAGCCCCACTGCACGGGCTTCAGCATTTGGCGAGCAGTTCAGAACCGACGCTCCCCTTTTCCTCCTATGTGTGTTTGCCATCTTCCCTAGCGCTCACTTCCCCACCCCCACCACCTCCCCACACAGCTCTCCCCACCCCTTCCCCCACCCCTGACCCGACTAGGCAGCTGGCATCAGTGGCACCCTGCGGGATTTTCACCACGTGAAGAGAAGAGAGTGTGACAGCTTTGAGTCGACTCAAAAGTCCCCCCCACACACATCCCCGCCCCTTCTTCGCCCCCCCCTCCCCCACCCCTGACCCGACCTAGGCAGCTGGCATCAGTGGCACCCCTGCGGGATTTTCACCACGTGAAGAGAGTTCGACGGACAGGGGAAGGTGAGAGGATAAGGCATGGGGGGAACGGGGTGACGGGGAGAGGGAGATGCATCGTGGAAGAGTAAGTGTAAGAGTGAGAGCGAGTGCGCATGTCACGCTGCGTGTCACTTCCTTCACTTTTTGAAGTGCCTCAAGAACTTGTTTTTATAGAATTCTCAAAAAACAGATTCATCATACCATATGTCTCTTCCTTCCTTCCTTCCTCCTCCAGGCCGAGCCGTCTCGCTGCACGTCGTGCTGACACCTGGCAGCGATCCATTGGCTCTCCCCGAGCCACTGCAGCAGCTGGTGTCACAGCACGGGCTGGAGCCCGTTGTAACTCGGGTGGGTTACATGCACATTTCCAAGCAGCAAAATTCCAATATAACATAAAAAAAAAGCGGGTAGAAATTGGACTTTTGAGGCCCTCAAAAGCAGCTGATGACACAGCACAGTGGAGCCTGTTGTAACTCAGGTGGGTCTGCTGTTCGTTGTTCATATTGTTTGTGATGTTTATTTTCTTTGTTATGCTCATTTTGCTCGTTATTTTTATATTGTTCGTTACGTTCATATTGTTCATTATGCTCGTATTGTGACTCACTGTGAATTTTGTGCGCGTGGCAGGTGCCGGCTCACGCCCCTCGCACCAAGGAGCGGTGGCAGCAGCAGCAGTCAGTCTGGCCCACGTCCTTCCACCCACCGCTGTGCGTGCTGCTACTTTCATTCAACCCGAAACCTCATCTCCGCCCTTGATGTTCGTCTGGCACGTGTTTTGAGGCGCCTCAATAGTTTTCTCTCTACCCGCAATCAAACCCCAAAACCTCGTCTTCGCCCTTCGTGCTAGCCTGGCACGTGGAGGGATGAATCCCACTATGAATGCAGCTCTTCACAAAACCTCTGGCATGTTCCTGCTGCTTGCATCTGCAGCTAATCGGTATCAACACCTTTGTTTTCCTTTACCCTCTTTTTTTTTTTTTGTTTTTTTCCCGGCTAGTGTAGCAACCATTCTCCAACAGACTGCCATGGTTCATCGTTCTGCCCGTTTCTCCCAACCAGGCCTGGCAGTGGCGCTGCTGCTCCCCCCACCACTATCACACCGGCTACAGCCACATACATCCAGCAGTGCTTCCATGTGATTGTAGAGAAGGCGGTAAATGCATGTGAGGGCAGAGCGGGCAACGAAGCTTGTGCGCATGTGACTACATGTGAAGTGAAGGATGGAGGCAGAGAATTGAGGGGCGAAGGGGATGGAGGAGAGGAGAGCGAGGAGAAGGGGCTGAGGGAAGAGAGTGTGGAGAGGGGGGTGAGAGAGGAGAGGCAAAGGGAGGCTGTGGATGGGAGGCACAAGGAGGAGGAGGGGCATGGGAGGCTGCATCAGAGCAATTCGTGTGACCGCACTGAACCGTTGAGTGTGCAGCATGAGGGGTTGCTGCGGCCATGCTGTGTCGAGGTGCGCCCCTGCTACATCTTCTGGCTTGTCATGAGGCATCTTCTGGCATTTCTTTCTCTCCCTTTCTTTTTCCCCATCGCTTTTCCTTCCAAAACCCTCCCTCCCTCCCTCCTCTCCCCTTTCCGTTCTACATCTCTTCCCACTCATCCCGATTCATCTCCCTCCAACTCATCCCGTTCTCTCTTCCACTTCCCCCCTATCCTCTCCCCCTCACCCCGTTGCCTCTCCCTCTGGCCCCCATTCTTGCTATTTCTCGCCGTCTCTTTTTCAGGGGTTCAATATGGCTGTAATAGCTGACCCTAGCAATGGGCAAATTCTGGCTTCTGCGCAAAACCCCTCCGCGTCCACCATTCAGCGAATGAAGAAGATGAGAAAGGCGCACTGCACAGCAGCCGAGACAACAAGAACCACAGAAGCCACAGCAACACCTGCAACCACAGCAGCAGTTGCAACACCAACGACAGCAACGTCAACAACAATAACAAAATCACCATGCAAACAAGCCGCGAAGAACTGCAATCCATGTGCAAGCATGGGAAGAAGCATGTGCAGCAATCCATATGCAAGCACCTATGGCAGGAAGAAGAAATCTGCACATGGGAGGTTGGGTCACCCTCTGGGGCATGCGGTGATGTCTGCGATTGCTGCTGCTGCCGCCCGGGATAGGGCACTGTTCCCCAGTGAGGCAGCACAGGACAAAACACTGTTCATGGATGGTGGTGGGGAGGGGTCAAGGGGGAGTTTTCTAGGGAGGGATGGTTCTGAGGCAGCAGAGCGGGAAGAGACGGAGAGAGAAGGGGAGCAGGGGGAAGGGGAGCAGAGAGAAGAGGAGCAACAGCAAGGAGAGAAGCAAAGAGGCAACCTAGAGGTGGAAGGGGACGAGGTGAGGAGGGAAGCGGGCGTGGAAGTGAAGGGAGATGGCAAGTCGCCTCCTTTGAAAAGGCAAAAGGGCAATAATGTGAGTGGTTGGAGGGATGGGCGTGGTGGGAGCGGTTATGGATAGTATTTGCTTTCTCCTTGTTGCTGTCTGTCTTTGTGCTCTTCTCCACACCACACCACCTCTTCATACACCCTGTTTTCTCGGAGTGCACTCGTTTGCCCTTTTTATCTCTCTCGTTCTGTTTCAACCAGGCGTAGACATCGACTGAACAACTTCTGAGCCGTCTCAAAACACAGGATCTCTCTCGTCTCACTTGCCTTTTCCCTTCGATTCGACTCCCTCATTCTGCTCCACACAGGTCCAGACGCCAAGTGAAGCAGCGCACTCAGCTGTCCCTCCAAATGCACCTCCGTGCGCTGCTGTCCGCCCGTACCTCTGCACAGGCTTCGATGCCTTCATGCTGCATGAGCCATGCATCATGTGAGTAACTCCTTTGCATAATTGCCTGTTAGAAATTTTGAGACTCGTCTACTTACACGTGCATCAAGTGAGCGAGTTCTTTGCATGATTGCCTGTTAAGGTAGTATTCGAAGGATGCGTACCTCTTACGCATGACTTCCATTATCCCATATTGATACTCCCACTATCCCCTCTCCCGCCCAGGCGTGCAATGGCATTGGTGCATCAGCGCGTGCGCCGAGTCTTCTACGCCATTCCCAGTGCACAAATTAGGGGCTCTCTGCACTAGCCTCATTCTTCCCAACCGACGCTCCCTTTCTTCCCTCTCCTCCCCCTCCCAGGTGTGCAATGGCGTTGGTGCATCAGCGGGTGCGCCGAGTATTCTACGCCATTCCAAACTTGCAGGGAGGAGCGCTGGGCAGCTGCTGGAAGCTGCATGGAGTGAAGTCCCTCAACCACCACTACGAGGTGTTCAGAGTTGACCTTGGTCAACTGTTCAATCAACAAGCAGCATGAGGCGTTGCAGGGTGGCATGAATTGAATGCTTATGCAATCGCCACTATGCTACCCACTACAAAGGTGTTCAGGGTGGGCTTGGAGCGCTGGGCAGCTGCTGGAAGCTGCATGGAGTAAAGTCCCTCAACCATCACTACGAGGTGTTCAGGGTTGACCTTGGTCAACTGTTCAGTCAACCGCCACTATGATATCCACCAAGAGACTTTCAGGGTTGACCTGAGTCAACTGCAAGATCTGGGTTCATCTGGGAGCGGTGGGCAGCTGTTGGAAGCTGCATGGGGTGAAGTCCCTCAACCACCACTACGAGGTGTTCAGGGTTGACTTGAGTCAACAGTTTGTTCAACAACCATCAGTGTGACGTTTTGAGGTTTGACCTGGGTCAACTGTCTGCCATTCTGGTCACCTGGGAGCAAAGGGGGGATGCTGGAATCTGCATGGGGTGAAGTCCCTCAACCACCACTACGAGGTCTTCAGAATTGACCTCGGTCAACTGTCACCGCCATAAGTTTAGAGGTTTGACCTGGGTCAACTGTATGGCACTCTGGTCACCTGGGAGCGCTGGGCAGCTGCTGGAAGCTGCATGGGGTCAAGTCACTCAACCACCACTACGAGTTCTTCAGGGTTGACCTCAGTCACCTGGTCAACTGCTAGTTATGGGGTCACATGGAAGCACTGGGCACTTGCTGGAAGCTGCATGGGGTGAAGTCCCTCCTCCACCGCCATTATGAGGTTGTCAGGGTTAACCTCAGTCAACTTCATTAACCATCACCCTTCTGTATTTAGGGTTGACCAACTTTCAGAACCATCTGAAGCCCCTGTAATTCCAAGTGGTATTTTTCATAACAGGAGGGTGCATGTGTGCACCCAACACCAGATTCACGAACAATGCAGATGATTTACGATTAGTAGATTAACTACAGCTTTCCCTGAGGCAACTGTCAGTGTGAGGTGAGCTAAAGCTGGGAGGCCAGTACGCGATGCTTCGTCCGAAGGAAAAACGCCCAATGCCGTACCTAATCAGCACAGAGAGAATACAGAAGAGATACGGTAATGGATACGTATGAGTAAGAATGTTCTGTACTGTTTCAATGCAAGACCTAAGTGCAACCAGTTTTTACCTGGCCTGCGCCTGTCCTCGTGTCTGTGGTGGACAGCTTGGTTGCAGCAGCCTGCAGCCACGTCAGCCACGCCCGCATGGCGTGCACTGACGTGGCGGGCTGCGATTGGCCGAGGCACACGTCGAGGAGGTAGAGCTTGTGCAGCAGCAGGGGGAGGTCGCATCCGGGGGAGGTGGGCTTGTTGGCGGGATTTGATACGAAGGAGGATATGATCTGATCTGCTGACAGCTGGATGGGTGGCGGAGTGGGAATGGCAGCAGGTGACGGTACCTCCCCTTTCTCCTGCAAGAGGGGAGGTGAGAGAGACAGAGAAGCGGCAGGTTGATGATGACACCTCAAAATTTGAGAAGACAGAAGTGTGCGTTGAGCTTTGAGTTGAGACATCTCAAAACCGAGACGGGGAGTCAGGGAAGGCGGAAAGGAGGTTGAGAGGACGAGCAGGAGAGGACTAGCGGGAGTGGCACCTCTGAATTTACCATCAGCTCACTTCTTGGAGTCGTGACTCACCATGAGGTGCAGCATGACGGCAGCACAGCGGTAGCGGAAGCGAGAGCAAGCAGGAGAGGCATAAAGGAGGGCGAGGACGAGCGGGAGAGGTGCCTTTGAATACAATGAGCGTCAGAGGCACTCTGTGATTGTGCAACTCCCCATGAGTGCATCAAAGCAGAGGCGGAAGCGGGAGCAAGCAAGCAGGCGAGGCATAAGGGAGGGCGAGGACGAGAGGGAGCGGTGCCTTTGAAAACACACTCACCATCAGCATCACTTAGTGATTGTGCAACTCACCATGAGGTGCACCATGAGTGCAGCACAGCGGAGGCGGAAGCGGGAGCAAGCAAGCAGGCGAGGCATAAGGGAGGGCGAGGACGAGAGGGAGAGGTACCTTTGAAAACACACTCACCATCAGCATCACTTAGTGATTGAACAGCTCACCATGAGATGTAGCATGAGTGCAGCACAACGGAGGCGAAAGCGAGAGCAGGCAGGCGAGGCAGCAGGGAGGGCGAGGACGAGCGGGAGCGCTGCCAGCCACCAGTGCTTGCCAGGTGGCGGAGTGTGACTGGTGGACGGTGCCACATGGGAGACAACGTTGGGTGAAGGTGGTGTGGTATGCAGGGAGACTGGATCAGCTGCCATGGCCCTGGAGTGAGAGAGGGTGAGAGAGGGTGAGAGAGGGATCAAGAAGGTGAGATAGGGAGGGGAAGGGGGGGGACGACGATAGTCAGCATCGGCTAAAAGACGCACCGGTTTCATTAGTGAATACGTGGGAGGAGAAACCACTATTGAGAGAAAGCGTGGTGTGGCCCACGATGTCACTTACCGCACATGCACACGTGCTTTCTCACATGCACATGAGTACAGCCCCGCACTCACCACAGCAGGCGGTGGGCAAACTGATCCTCTGTTAGAATCCCCGGGCAGCCCTCTTCACTGCTTCTGCTGCTGCTGCAAGCAGCAATGGCAGAGAGGGCTCTAAGCGCTGCAGTGTGCAGCGGCAGCAGGTGGGAGTGGTCAGCCAGGAGGTGAGGCACGTGCAGGAAGAGCAGAGCTAGGTGGGCCTGGGATAGTGAAGAGGAAACATTTGTTGTGGAGAATGACTGGCCAATGCAGAGTGCAGTGATGGTTTTCAGGAGAAGGTCCATTTTGTGGAATCGAGTTGATACCACGCCTTGGATGGGGATCGATGGACTTGGGGAGGCCAGCGCGGATGATACATTGGTTAGGGAATTAGAAGGTGCCACGCCAGCAGCATCTGGCAAAGGAGTGGCATCCGCATCAGCAGCAGAGGCAGAAGCAGCAACAGCGGCAGCGTCAGCAGAGGGTGGTGACTGTGGATCAGGTGTGTGCACATCAGAAGCCATGTGTGTACTGCTATTCATGGCCGCTTGATCTCTGTTAAGGAGAGATGGGGAGAATCCAACGGCCAGCAGCGCTGCTGCCACGTCAGCGTACCCCGGGAGCCAATCAGGAGCCAGGGGAGGCAGCGGGGAGGCGGTATGTGAGGAGGGTGGGGGGGTGAAGGGGGGTTGGAGAGAGGAGGAGGCAGAGGGGAAGGGGAAGTGGGATGAACCGAGGATAGGGAGGGAGGGAGGAGAGAGGCCCGTGGTTGGGGAGAAGAGGAAGGGCAGCACTTGCTGCAACTCTGCTTGCTGTGCATCTGCTGCTGGCCCTGCACCTTCAGTTGCTGCTGCTGCTGTTGCTGCTTGTGCTTCTGCTCCTGCCCCTGGTTCTGATGCTGATGGCGATGGTGCGAGAGCAAGGTCACAGAGAAGGGAGCAGGCTGCAGTGTCGACCTGGTCACTTCTGGAGAGAATCACTGGGAGAAGCATGGAGGGGGAATGGGGAAGGATGTAGAGGGGAGGGGGAGGGTTAAGGGCGAGAGCAAGGTCGCAGAGCAGGGAGCAGGCTGCAGTGTCGACCTGGTCGTTGCTGGAAAAAACCACTGCACAGGGGGGGAGGGGAGAAGCGAGAACGGAGGGATGTTTCATTGTCGACTCAAAAGTCGCCCTGCTTCTGATGCTGGTCGTGATGGTGGTCGCATTGCATGGGAAAATATAATATCCACACAATGGAAAGCAGGGAGTATTGAAATCACAGTGTAGTGAGGTGCATTTTGAGGCGCCTCAAAAGCTGGTCGTGATGGTGGTCGCATTGCATGAGAAAAAATTCACACTATGGAAAGCAGGGAGTATGTACTCGCTAAGGAGCAAGAGGTATTTACTCACTCTCTGCAAAGACTCGCCTCAGGAGCGCCCCACTGACTCTTGAACCAGCAGACAGCTGCTCCTCCCCGTCCTTCTTCGTTCCCTCCCTTGCATCTACCCCTTCCTCCCCCTTCACCCCCTTCGCCCGCTTCCCCTCCCCCTGTATGCCTCCCCCGTTTCCTGCCGAGACTCTTTTCAACCGCTGCACACTTTTTGCCCGTAGGAGGCCCGGCAGAAGGCCAGAGGCGAGCAGGGATGCGAACTTATGTGCAGAAAGGAGAGCGAGGTCAGCACCAAGAGTTGCAGCAGGATCTGATGTGGGTAATGTTGCTGCTGATACTGCTGCTCTTGCTGTCTGTTCTGCTGCCCCCCCTGCTGCTTCCTCTTGTGTCTCTACCAGGTTCGCATTCCCAGCTGCTGCCCCTCTGCCTGCGCCTGTACCTGGCTCACACTGATCTTGGAATCTGCGAATATAGCGAGGGTCCACGTGACCGGTGAACACCTGTTGGTGGAGGGGTTAAGAAGAGGCGTGAAGGGAGGTATGCAGGGATTTACAGGAATACTGAGGGGTATGCAGGGATTTACAGGAATACTGAGGGGTATGTAGGAGCATGAGAAGCATCGTAAACAAGGAGCCATGGTGATCAGTCATGCCTTCTCGCACGCCCTGGAATTTGTTAACGCACACACTGATGAACAAGTATGAACTCTGCATATCCTGAAACCCGTGCAGAGCACACAAGTTCTGAGACGTCTCGTTTTGAGACGTCTCAAAACTCTGCATATCCTGAAACCCGTGGACACGAGCAACTTTAGTAGACTCAAGAGCCTCACGTACCCTGGGATTCACACACACAAGCACTGTAGCGGCGGAGGATACTGAAGGGGATGAAACCAGCGGCACCAGCGGCGGCGGCAGCAGCAGCAGCAGCAGCAGCGGCTGAGGAGGCATGATGAAGAGAGATGAGATGGTCACGGAGGGGCAAGCCGTGCGCTTCCACCAGCTGATGGGGGAGCATGGGGGCGAGGCACAAGGCAGGGGGAGGGGGGGGATTGCGAGGGGACAGGGTGACTGGCATATAGCAGGAGCAGCAGAAACAGCAGCGGTTGAGGAGGCACGATGAAGAGAGATGAGATGGTGACGGAGGGGCAAGCCATGCGCCTCCACCAGCTGATGGGGGAGCATGGGATGGTCACAACAAGGGCATGAGAGAATTTCAGAGCAGCAGCGGTAGAGGAGGCCTGGTGAAGGGAGATGAGATGGTCACGGAGGGGCAAGCCATGCGCCTCCACCAGCTGATGGGGGAGCATGGGGGAGCAGCGTACAGCAGAGCACAGAATGGCTGAGAATTCTCAGAAGTTGAGAGGAGGCATGATGAAGAGCGATGAGATGGTTGCACAGCGGCATGCCATGCCATGCGCCTCCACCAGTTGAGAGGGGAGCAGCATACAGCAGAGCACACAATGGTTGAGAATTCTCAGAAGTTGAGAGGAGGCATGATGAAGAGCGATGAGATGGTTGCACAGCGGCATGCCATGCCATGCGCCTCCACCAGTTGAGAGGGGAGCAGCATACAGCAGAGCACACAATGGTTGAGAATTCTCAGAAGTTGAGAGGAGGCATGATGAAGAGCGATGAGATGGTTGCACTGCGGCGCCTCCACCAGTTGAGAGGGGAGCAGCATACAGCAGAGCACACAATGGTTGAGAATTCTCAGAAGTTGAGAGGAGGCATGATGAAGAGCGATGTGATGGTTGCACAGCGGCATGCCATGCCATGCGCCTCCACCAGTTGAGAGGGGAGCAGCATACAGCAGAGCACACAACGGTTGAGACTTCTCAAAAGTTGTGGAGGCATGATGAAGAGCGATAAGATTGTCACGGAGGGGCAAGCCATGTGTCCCCACCAGCTGAGAAAGGAGGGCATGAGGGTGAGGCACACGGTGGGCGGAGGGGAGACGAGGCATGCAGCGCCCTGTGCTCCTCGTCCCCCCCACTCCTCACTACTTGAACCACCTCACCAACACCCTACCTCACCAAGTTGATTTTTGAGTCGACTCAAAAGTCAATAGGGTGAGGCACACGGTGGGCGGAGGGGAGACGGGGCATTCAGCACCTTGTGCTCCTCGTTCCCCCCACTCTTCACTACTTGAACTACCTCACCAACACCCTACCTCACCATTCCTCCCTTGCCATGTTACCTGCTGACAGCTATCCACTGCCGTCTGCACTTCCTTCAACGCCGCATGCAGCGCCCTGTGCTCCTCGTCCCCCTCACTATCCCCCTCCCCCTCCTCCCCCACCTCCACCTTCGCCCTCTCCTCCTTGTGCCTCCTCCCCTCCATTCTCGTTCCTCCAAACCCACCCAACCACTCCATCCCCTCCTCCTCTTCCTCCTCCTCCTCCTCCCTGCTCTCCTCCTCTCTTTTCTCCTCCTCTCCTCCTTCCTCTTCCTCCTCTCCCTCCCCCTCCTTTCTCTCTCCCACTTTCTCCTCCTTTTCCTCACCCCCAATCCTACCTCTTCTTCTCCCCGTGCGTCCCCACCTCCCTTTCACTCCCGCATTTCCCTCCTCCCCCTCCTTCTCCTCCTCCCCCTCCGCACCACAAGTACCAGCTACCTTGTCAATTGCCATCCAACCGTCTGGTCCCTCTGCTCCTCCCCTCTCTGCGTCTTCCCCCTCAACTATACCCTTCACAGAGGCGCTTCTCCCTCTTCTCCTGCCGCCAATCGCGGTGGTAGCCGCTGTAGCAGCAGCAGCCGACTTTTGAGGCGCCTCGAAAGCTGTAGCAGCAGCCGGAGCATCCTTTCCCTTCCCTCTGCCTCTCTCGCTCCCTCTTCCTCTCCCTCTTCCTCTCCCTATTCCTCTCCCTCCATCCTCAATCGTCTCCCTCTCCTCCTCCTCGTTACCCCCGTTCCTCCCCTCCAGTTTCCTCTTCCTTCCCTTCTCCCCGCCTTCCCCTCCCCACTCCACTTCCCCCTCTTCTCCCCCATCCCCAGCCTCCCCCCTCTTCTTCTCCTCTTCCTCTGCCTTCCTCGCAGCAGCAGCTGCAGCCCATTTCGCTTTAAGCTCCTTCGCTTCAAGGGACTCGCGCACCAGATAATCCAAATCGTATTTTCGACTGAGTGGAAGGGAGTGCAGTGCGGTGAGCAAGAGAGAAGAATTTTAAGGCGCCTCAGATAAGGGACTCGCGCACCAGATAATCCAAATCGTATTTGCGACTGAGTGGGAACGGAGTGGGGTGAGCCAGAGAGAAGAATGAAGCGACGGACTGAGAAACAGCAACAGCGTCACTTCATTGAAATTTTGGCTGCTCCATATTCTATTTTACACCGATGTGGAAATGGAAGAGGAAGAAGACGAAGAATAAGAATAAGAAAAGGGGGTGAGCGAGAGGCTCTATCAATTATTAGGTGAAACCGGTGTAAAGCCAACCCCCAATGCTGCTGAGCAGATTGACGCATCCGAACCTAAGAGCTTCGGGGCACCCGGACCTGCGAGCCTTGGGAGCGACCGTGGACCCGTCGCCTGCGTCAGACTCGCCGCCTCGCTTGCCTCTCGCGCGACCACGCCCGCGACCCCCGCAAGTCCCACGACCCCCCCCCCGAGCGTCCATGTTTGTTTCTGGGACGCGGTTCTCGCCTGGCCGTCGCCTGATCGTCGCCTGGTTGTCGTCTGGTCGCCGCCTGGTCGTCGCCTGGTCGTTGCCTGGCCGTTGACGGGTGGATTTGCGAGTGTTAGCCGAGTGCTAATCGCTAAGCGTAGAATGCGGCGTTCTTGACCTGTGCTGACCTAAGCTTACTAGGCTAAGCTATGGCTTGGCTGCAAGCCTGACTGGGGTGGTGAAAATAATTTCGCGTTGTACTCTTCAAAACGTGCGTCGCTATTGCGCAGGAAACAAAAAGTCGATGTGAAGTTCTTTGTAGATCTGAGAAATATAACACTCACTTTATGATGCTGAGCAGGAAAATAGGTAAAAAACGACTCCTTTGGCTTTCCGTACAGCGTCGCTTTTTTGTGACAAGAGCTCTATATACGAACAGATCCTCCCTTTTCTCTCATTGAAGCACATTATCTTTTTTTATACAATCGTACCCACCTGGTTCAATCAAACCCACAAGAGCCAACTCCTTATACAAGAACACCCCCCAGCCTGCAGCTTTTTCCCTTAGATTCCGGAGTTTGCTCATTTTTCTCCCTTCCCCCCACCAGCTTTTTATTCTCTAGGAGGCTGGTCCGTCCTACCGCCAATGTTTGCGGAGCCCATTCGTGGTTTCCCAGCTTCCGTGATCTGAAGTCGTTGCGTTGTAAGCGTATCAACATTTTCCGTGTGTTTCGCTAGTGTTCGACTGGTTTCCCGACCAGTGCAAACTGCGACGAAATCTGCGACAAATTTCCCACAAATTCGGGACGCGAAAAATGTCGTCGGAAATGTCGCCGCCGAATAAGAAGCGCACGTCGGAGCGGCAAATCACGAAGGACGATTTTCAGGAAGAAGACAACGAGGAGCCATCAGGCTCAAACCCCTTTGCGGGAGGGTTTCAGAAAGCCACTACCGAGGTAATGGCGACTCGACGCATCGTTAAAGCGCGCAGGCCCGCGGGAGGCGCCGGTGCTTCTCCCTCCCCCGCCGCTCCTGCCGCCGCTGCGCCGCCGGAAAAACCGGCTCCGGCGGCTGCTGACGTGGCAGGCGGGTCCGACGTGGCGGAAGCGAAGGAGCAGGCGGAGGAGGAGGGGACGGAGGAGGTGAGTTCTGGCGGCAAGCGCGCGAAGAAAGCTCGATCCGACGGTGCGGAGGAGGAGAAGGCGGCGGAAGGTTTTGCGAAGGAGGGTGACCTGGCGGGAGAGAAGAAAACGGAAGAGGGTAAGGTTAGCGAAGACGCCACTAAAGAGGATAAGGCAGCGGCGGAGAAAGAAGGATCAGGGGAGAGCGACAAGCAAGAGGCGAAGGCGGAGGGAGCGAATGACGCGGGAGCAGCAGCGGGAGCAGCGGCAAGCCCGACTGGGTTCGTGGGTTTCGCCAAGGCGGCTCCGGGGTTCAATCCTTTCCTCTCCTCCACCACCGCCGCCTCTTCCGGCGGAGGTTTCGCCTCCTTCTCCTCTTCCGCCTTCGCGTCCCCCTTTTCCGCCGCCTCCGCCTCTTCCGGTTCCTCCGCGTTCTCCTTCTCTTTCCCCGCCACCACCTCCGCATCCCCCGCCGCCGGTTCCGCCGCCGCAACCGGCGGCGGCTCTTCGATCTTCCCCGCCGTTTCGAGCATATTCGGGTCGGGGGCGACAGCCAATGGGAGCAGCGCAAGCGGCGCGATCGGCGCGACTCCGGGCCTGGGGATCGGGTTTGGCAGCAGCAGCGGGGCTGGCAGCGGCGCGCCAGCTGTCACGCTGTCGGCGGTCCACGTGGCGACGGGGGAGGAGAAGGAGCGCGCGGTTTTCGCGGCGGATGCGACGCTGTTTGAATTCGGGGAGGGGGGGAAGTGGAAGGAGCGGGGGAAGGGGGAAGTTCGGCTAAACGTGCAGGCGGAAGAGGAGGGGGAGGGGCAGGGGGAGGAGAAGGGGGATGAGGGGAAGGAGGAGAAGGAAGAAAAGGAAGGGACTGAGACAACGGAGAAGGAAGGGGAGGAGAAGAAGGGAGGAGAGAAAGAGGATAAGGAGGAGGAGAAGAAAGAGGAGGAAACGGATGGGAAAGAGGGAGAGAAGGGAGAGAAGGAAGAGACTGACACGTCAGCAGAAAAGGCCAAAACAGAGAAGCGGCCAGCTCGGCTGGTGATGCGAGCGAAGGGCAACTTCCGTCTACTTCTGAACGCGAATCTTTTCCCGGATATGAAAGTCACCCGGATGGATGGGCGGGGAATTTCGTTTGCTTGTGTGAACAGTACCGGTGAGGAGAAGGAGAAGGAGAAAGAGAAAGAGAAGGAGAAGGAAGGGGGTGGTGCAGCATCAGCAGTTGGTTTGACGATGCTGGCGCTTCGTTTTAAGGACGTGACTCATACAGAGGAGCTGCTGTCGCTCATTAACGAGTATAAGGGCGGCAAGGGGAAGGATTCTTCCCAGAAAGGTCCTGATGCTGCAGAGGCAAAGGAGGAGGCTAAGGAGGAGGGGAAGGAGGAGGGGAAGGAGGGGAAGGAGGAGGGGGCAGCGCAAGATAAGGAAGGGAAAGAGGATGAGGAGACAGGGAAGAAAGCTGAGGAGGAGAAGAAAGAGGATGGGGATAAGAAGGAGGAGGAGGGGAAGCAAGAGGAGAAGGCGAGTGCGGAATGAGGAGCAAGAGGAGTGGTCTGCAAGAACGACGTTATGATATGGGTGAGTACATCCGTTTCCCTCTCACCGTATGCACAAGTAAGTTCTTGTATTTTATATTTTTGGGGAGGGAGGGGAGAGAGAGGGGGGCTGGTTCACAAATGCGATATTCAGGACACCACCACCACCAATCACGCACTCCCTACCAATCACGCACTCCCTACCAATCACGCACTCCCCACCAATCACGCACTCCCCACCAATCACGCACTCCCCACCAATCACGCACTCCCCACCAATCACGCACTCCCCACCAATCACGCACTCCCTACCAATCACGCACTCCCTACCATGCACTTCCCTCCCACCACGCACTTCCCACCACGCACTTCCCACCACGCACTTCCCACCACGCACTTCCCACCACGCACTTCCCACCACGCACTTCCCACCACGCACTCCCTACCACGCACTTCCCACCACGCACTCCCTACCACGCACTCCCTACCACGCACTCCCTACCACGCACTCCCTACCACGCACTCCCTACCACGCACTCCCTACCACGCACTCCCTACCATGCACTTCCCTCCCACCACGCACTTCCCTCCCACCACGCACTTCCCTCCCTCCACGCACTTCCCTCCCTCCACGCACTTCCCTCCCACCACGCACTTCCCTCCAACCACGCACTTCCCTCCCACCACGCACTTCCCTTCCACCACGCACTTCCCTCCCACCACGCACTTCCCTCCCTCCACGCACTTCCCTCCCACCACGCACTTCCCTCCCACCACGCACTTCCCTCCTTCCACGCACTTCCCTCCCACCACGCACTTCCCTCCCACCACTACACTCCCCAACACACACTACCCACTACACTCCCCAACACACACTCTCCACGATGCAGGTGCAGGCACAGTTGTGGTTACTGCAGGTGGCCTCTTCATTTCACTGCAGTTCGCATGCCTGCAGGCTACTGCCGCTCCTAAACCCACTGCTGGTGCTTATCAAGCCACTGCTGGTGCTTATCAAGCCACTGCTG
This sequence comes from Closterium sp. Naga37s-1, assembly GCA_947471745.1. NCBI lineage: Eukaryota > Viridiplantae > Streptophyta > Zygnematophyceae > Desmidiales > Closteriaceae > Closterium > Closterium sp. Naga37s-1. Next base: position 6,446,520 of record CANJKZ010000735.1, read on the forward strand.
GTGCTTATCAAGCCACTGCTGGTGCTTATCAAGCCACTGCTGTTTCTTATCAAGCCACTGCTTGCTCCCCCTGCCATGCACTCTCCACGACGCACCTTTGCACGTGCAGGTGCAGTTGTGGTTGTCTCAAGTGGCCTTCCGTCATTTCACTGCAGTTCGCATGCCTGCTGAAGGCTACTGCTGCTCCTCAACCCACTTCTTTTCACATGCCTGCTGCAGGCTACTGCCGCTCCTCAACCCACTGCTTGTCATCACATGCTTGCTGCGCCAAGAATTACTAGGAGCAGAAAAGGAAGCAGAGAAGGTCGTCCTGTTCGACGCCACTTGCTCCCTACCTACCTACTACACTCCCATTCTTCTACTACCGTACTTGAAGATTCAAGTCTGCATTTCCTGTGTTCATGGGTCAGGCTGGACTGGACTGGCCAAATTCTTGCATTCTTTTTCAAATTCTACTATCTTGGTTGTGTGCCTGTGAGACACTTATATTAGAAACAGCTGTTGGTGCTTTTGGGATATGCTGTAGTGTAGATTGTCGGACTCAAGTCAGTGTTGTGTTGTTATGTACGGACTCAATCGCATGATTTTGTCATGTAAGCCTTTTGATGCTACAGTTCAGTCGACGTTGCATACGGTACAGTATGAACAGAACGAAGCTTGTGTTGCAGTTCTGTGCCTGAATTGGTCAGGATGCAATATACGGTATCCCTTCACATGCGTTTTGAGGATGCATGCGTTGCTTACCTGAATTGAATGCATGAAGTGTTCCTACGGTATGCTGTGGTGGGTGAGAGAGGGGTGTTACGGTAGGTGGGGGTGTATAAGTGGGTTGGTTGGTGAGGTGATGCACTTGGTTTGTTGAAGAGATGGGTTGGTGTGAGATAATGAGATGGTTTGCCTGCCTCTTTGATGGGTTGGGTTGGGTTGGGTTGGGTTGGGTGAATCAACAAATCACTACCGGTACCAGTTGCAAAACCCAGTAGAGGCACTGGACTGGACCTGTTGAAGAGAGGTGGGTGGGTGTATGAGGGCTGGTGATCCACTTGACCTGTTCAATACCGTAAACAGCACCACTCCTGCAGATACCGTAATACGGTATATCTAGCAGATATATAAGTAAAAGAACATCTTGTTTCACTGCCACTTGCAGAACCCAAGGGTGACGTGGCATGATGCAATAGGTCTGTTGAAGAGAGGCGGGTCTGTGAGTGGGTTGACCAATGCCGCAAACAGGGCCACTCCCGCCACAAATGCTGCGGATATCACTGCGAACAGTAGGGAGGGAAGGTTGTGATGAAAAGGGGTCTGATTCTTTATTACTATGGAGACAAACTTTTGCACTGGCTGGATGTTGGGAGGCGGGTCTGTTAGTGGGCTGACTAATTACGCAAACAATGAGTCGTGTTTGTTTTGAGTCGACTCAAAACGCGACTCATGTTGGGAGGCGGGTCTGTTAGTGGGCTGACTAATTACGCAAACAATGAGTCGTGTTTGTTTTGAGTCGACTCAAAACGCGACTCATGTTGGGAGGCGGGTCTGTTAGTGGGCTGACAACTTACACAAACAGGGCCACTCCCGCCACAAATGCTGAGCATATCACTGCAAACAGAAGGAGGGGTTGTGTTGTGTTGTGATAGAATGGGGGGTTATTACAACGAATGCAAACAACAGGGGTTGTTGCGTCGTTATCAGGGTTGAGTACAACGGGGACAACTCCAGCATTGAATGAAGAGGAGCAAATAGGAGGGGTTTGGCATCCGAATCCGGCACCCCCGTGGCATTGCAGAAAGCGCGAGCTGCCACTGACGCCCACAGACTGCCTGCATTTTGCCGGCATACCTGCAACACTGTTACAGTTTTGCTGTCTGTCGCTCTGGACTCACCGTATCTGTGCCGGTGTGTCAGAGCTGCTTGGAAATCAGGAACCCCCATGGCATTGCAGAAGGCGTGAGCTGCCACTGACGCCCACAGACTGCCTGTTCTCAGAATGATGAAGGCAGCAAGGCAGCCAAACACCCACGTGAAGGCCACTTGGAACCCTGAACAAAGAGAAGGGGTGGGCAGGGGAGAGAGGGATGGGATGGGATGGGGGAGAGGGTGAGAAGTGGGGGATTGTATGAGCTAGAGCTGACGCCCACAGGCTGCCCGTTCTTAGAATGATGAAAGCAGTGAGGCAGCCAAACACCCACGTGAACACAATAGAAAATACTTTGAGTTGCTTACAACCAGGTTAGAAGAAGTGTGCGTGCAAAGCAGATGAGCGCGCGGGGAACACACCAACCATGGCAAGAGCTTGGGGAAGGGAGCAGCGATGGTAGTGCACTAGGTTCCAGATGTGATGCCCGTGTGCTGCCATGGGGGGGCGAAGGTGGGGGAGGGTAGGGATGGAAAGAGAATGGAGCGGGGTAAGGAAGCTATGGCACCCGTGGGAAGGACCTGGGGGGAGGGGGGAGCAGCGATGGTAGTGCACTAGGTTCCAGATGTGATGCCCGTGTGCTGCCATGGAAGGGGGGAGGACGGGGGGGGGGGGTGGGGGGGGTGTGGGAAGGGTGAGGATAGTGGAGTGGGGGTTATGAAGCCATGTCTCAGATGACAAGGTAAGGGAACAGCGATGGTAGTGCATGAAATTCCAGATGTGATGCCCGTGTGCTGCCATGGGGGAGGTGGGTGTGGGAAGAGTGGGGGTTGGGGGGGAAGCAAGGAGGGGCATTTTGAAAGTAGGATTTCAATTCACTAGGAGCACAAGATGAGTAAGGTGCTGACAACTAAATTACACAACAAAAAAACAAGAGCATACTTTTGAGTCGACTCAAAAGCAGATTCACTAGGAGGACAAAGATGAGTAAGGTGTTGACAACTGAATTACACAGAACAAAAACACGAGCAGAGACAAAATGTGGTGGAAAGTAGTGGTGAAAAGAATTCTAAGGCATTTCAAAAGTGGTGTGGAGAGCAGAAAAGAGTAGACATTGTATGAATCAGCACCTAGGCTGAAGAAAAGCGGGCAGATGAAAACCGTCGAGATGACCGAGAAGCCGCCTGCAAGAAGAAGCGGACACAGGGCTGCCCGGAAAACAAACTCCTCACTGAGAGGAGCCTGTGGGGTGGAAGTTACAGTGAAGGAAAGGCAGAACGTGGGGGAATGAGTGAGGGGAGAAGGGAAGACGAATAGAGAGTGACGAGAGAGAGAGAAGACAATGGAAGAAGCTTTAGCCACGAAATTCCTCTTCGCCCCCATTCTTCGTATTCTCTCTCCCATGAGGAATTAGTCCTCGTCTGCCCCACGATATCTCCGTGCATTGAGGTGCATTGAGGTGCATTGAGGTGCATTGAGGTGCATTGAGGTGCATTGAGGTGCATTGAGGTGCATTGAGGTGCATTGAGGTGCATTGAGGTGGATTGAGGTGCATTGAGGTGCATTGAGGTGCATTGAGGTGCATTGAGGTGCATTGAGGTGCATTGAGGTGCATTGAGGTGCATTGAGGTGCATTGAGGTGCATTGAGGTGCATTGAGGTGCATTGAGGTGCATTGAGGTGCATTGAGGTGCATTGAGGTGTGCATTGAGGTGCATTGAGGTGCATTGAGGTGCATTGAGGTGCATTGAGGTGCATTGAGGTGCATTGAGGTGCATTGAGGTGCATTGAGGTGCATTGAGGTGCATTGAGGTGCATTGAGGTGCATTGAGGTGCATTGAGGTGCATTGAGGTGCATTGAGGTGCATTGAGGTGCATTGAGGTGCATTGAGGTGCATTGAGGTGCATTGAGGTGCATTGAGGTGCATTGAGGTGCATTGAGGTGCATTGAGGTGCATTGAGGTGCATTGAGGTGCATTGAGGTGCATTGAGGTGCATTGAGGTGCATTGAGGTGCATTGAGGTGCATTGAGGTGCATTGAGGTGCATTGAGGTGCATTGAGGTGCATTGAGGTGCATTGAGGTGCATTGAGGTGCATTGAGGTGCATTGAGGTGCATTGAGGTGCATTGAGGTGCATTGAGGTGCATTGAGGTGCATTGAGGTGCATTGAGGTGCATTGAGGTGCATTGAGGTGCATTGAGGTGCATTGAGGTGCATTGAGGTGCATTGAGGTGCATTGAGGTGCATTGAGGTGCATTGAGGTGCATTGAGGTGCATTGAGGTGCATTGAGGTGCATTGAGGTGCATTGAGGTGCATTGAGGTGCATTGAGGTGCATTGAGGTGCATTGAGGTGCATTGAGGTGCATTAAGGTGCATTGAGGTGCATTGAGGTGCATTGAGGTGCATTGAGGTGCATTGAGGTGCATTGAGGTGTATTGAGGCGCCTCAAATTAGTCCTAGTCTGCCCCACGATATCTCAGCATTTCCCCTTACCACTTTTCACCCATCACATGCTTCCTTTATCCTTTCCCCCATCACATGTCTCTTTCGTTGTCCCTGTTCTCATCACCACCAGGTTGCGGGCATGGAGCAGCAGGTCAGATGGGAGCACTTGCAGCAGCAGCGACTTACATGCATGTGGAACAGCACATAGCACACGTCCCTCCCTTCCCCTGTTTGTTTCACCTGTCACATGTCTCCCTCATTTCCCCTGTTCTCATCACCACCAGGTTGCGGGCATGGAACAGCAGGTCATTCGGAAGCACTGGCAGCAGCAGCGGCTTAGATGCATGTGGAACAGCAGCAACACCACACGCACCAACCACACGTTCCCCCTTCCCCTTGTTTGAATCACATAACACATCCCCCCCGCATTGCCCCTGTTCTCACCACCACCAGGTTGCGGGCGTGGAACAGCAGGTCATCTGGAAGCACTGGCAGCAGCGGCGGCTTATAAGCATGCGGATCAGCACGAACAGCACATCCCTCCGCTTCCCCTATTTGTTTCACATGACATGTCTCACACATTGCCTCTGATCTCTTCCCCTGTTCTCACCACCACCAGGTTGCGGGCGTGGAACAGCAGGTCATCTGGAAGCACTGGCAGCAGCGGCGGCTTATAAGCATGCGGATCAGCACGAACAGCACATCCCTCCGCTTCCCCTATTTGTTTCACATGACATGTCTCACACATTGCCTCTGATCTCTTCCCCTGTTCTCACCACCACCAGGTTGCGGGCGTGGAACAGCAGGTCATCTGGAAGCACTGGCAGCAGCGGCGGCTTATAAGCATGCGGATCAGCACGAACAGCACATCCCTCCGCTTCCCCTATTTGTTTCACATGACATGTCTGACACATTGCCTCTGATCTCTTCCCCTGTTCTCACCACCACCAGGTTGCGGGCGTGGAACAGCAGGTCATCTGGAAGCACTGGCAGCAGCGGCGGCTTATAAGCATGCGGATCAGCACGAACAGCACATCCCTCCGCTTCCCCTATTTGTTTCACATGACATGTCTGACACATTGCCTCTGATCTCTTCCCCTGTTCTCACCACCACCAGGTTGCGGGCGTGGAACAGCAGGTCATCTGGAAGCACTGGCAGCAGCGGCGGCTTATAAGCATGCGGATCAGCACGAACAGCACATCCCTCCGCTTCCCCTATTTGTTTCACATGACATGTCTCACACATTGCCTCTGATCTCTTCCCCTGTTCTCACCACCACCAGGTTGCGGGCGTGGAACAGCAGGTCATTCGGAAGCACCCGCAGTAGCAGCGGCTTGGATGCATGCGGAACAGCTCACTAACAACATATCCCCCCCGCAATTCCCCTGTTCTCACCACCATGAGGTTGCGGGCGTGGAACAGCAGGTCAGTTGAGAGCACTGGCAGCAGCAGACGCTTGGGCGCACGAACAGCAGTACCACAACCCCCCCCTTCCCTTTCACCCATCACACGATGCCCCTGTTCTCACTCACCACCACCAGGTTGCGGGCATGGAACAGTAGGTCAGTTGGGAGCACTGGCAGCACCAGCGGCTTAGATGCACGAGCAGCAGTAACACACAACCCCTCCCTTTTTCCCTTTCACCCATCACATGTCCCCCACATTGCCCCTGTTCTCACCACCACCAGGTTGCGGGCATGGAACAGTAGGTCAGTTGGGAGCACTGGCAGCACCAGCGGCTTAGATGCATGTGGAACACCAGCAGCACCAGCAGCAGCAGCAGCATCAGAAGCATCAGAAGCAGCACCATCAGAAGCACCATCGGTAGACCCACTAGCTAGAGCGGCGTAATGGCGGTTCCTATGCCTCGCAGTGGCTAGGGCTTGAAGCGAGTCGAATGCGGAGAGAGTGAGAGGGCAGAGAAAGAGGAGAGCCACGAGGAGGAAAGGGAAGGCGAGGGAGGGGACCTGGTGGTTGGGAGGGGGGAGGGGAAGAGGGGGAGAATGAAGGAGTGAGAGAGAAGGGGGGAAACGGGTGGGGGAGAGAAGAGAAGGCGAGGGAGGAGATCTGCTGGTTGAGAGGGGCAGCGGAGAGGCATGGGGAAATGGATGAAGGGAAATGGGGAGGCGAAGTGAGGGAAGGGGAAAAAGGGGAGGGGAAATGGGGGAAGAGAAACGGGGGAGGGGACAGGTGGGAGAGGGAGTGTGGTGCAGTAATGGCAATCCCGGCGGCTATACCGGGACGGCGTATGAATGAATTATATATTTTAATCAAATGCGATGAAAAAGTCAAGGGGTTGACAACTGACCTTGTAAGCAATAGCAATCTAGAAGTGTAACTTACAAGGTAGTCAGGTTGCAGAGTTGATTTTTGAGTTGCAGGAAAATCACATCCTTGTAACTTACAAGGTAGTCAGGTTGCAGAGAGGTGTATTTTGAGGCGCCTCAAAATACACCTCACTGCACGCGAAAATCACATCCTTACCAGGTAGTCAGGTTGCAGAGAAAGAAGGCGAGGAACAGAGGGCAGAGGGGCATGGGTGTCGTCCAACTGCATCACGCCACGTGGCACAGAAAGCAGAAGCAGTGGAGTGCAGACAGAACGGAGTGCAGAGCAAGCACAGGACAGGGGGTGTTTGGTGTTAAACAGTTGGTATGAGAGAGAGGTTCGAGACGAGGATAGGGTGTGTTTGTGTTAAGCACGTGGTATCAGAAGGAGGTCGGGTCGGCCCTTCATTTCAAGGGGGGTAGATTTGGAGAGGTTAAAAAACTTCAAATGATGCATAATGAATGCAGATATACTTTGAGAGCAATGAAATGCGGAGTGCAGAATATTTTTCGATGTGGATAGGGAGATTACTTTCCGCGTGCATTGAGGTGTATTTTGAGGCGCCTCAAAATACACCTCGATGTGGATAGGGAGATTACTTTCCGAGCACACTTGTGAGTAGACTCAAAAGTCACCTTTTAAGTTGACTAAAAAAAGCGCAGTGCAGAATCATTCTCGATGGGGGACAAGGACATTACCATCCGAGCACACTTGCTGGAACATACCAGGCCAAATTTCGCGACAGCCGCGACAATGGCGGCGGACGCCACGCAAGAACCAAGCACGCTCGTGATTCGCTGGCACACGACACGTGGGTCGTCGCGATTGGCCGGTGGAGCCCCGCGCAAGATTCGGGGAACCTCCCATACGTACAGGGATAGCACGAAGAGGGAGGAGATTAAAGCGGATAGGAGGACGGAGAGAAGCGGGTTCATGACTGGAAGCAGGGTAACGATAAAATGCTAATTTATCTAGCTGATGCACAGACCAGTCGCGTAACCATGTCTCTACGAAGGTTTCTTGCGACTAGCAATGTAATTTGGATTCGCGACATGCGTCCTGTCTAGTTTGTTCGGGAGGCAGTCTGCCCACTGCCTTCGATAAAACTTCAGTGTAAATGCTTAGCCAGCTCTAATCAGTGAAGCATTCCTGGAGCGGGGAAACTACTGAAGGTATTCCCGTGAATTGAACGGCGGTCAGGAAATACTCTCAAAATGGAAAAGGAGGTTGGAAATGATTGGAGGCCCAGCACAGCCAACCTGACAAAGGCTGGCGAGTTCGCTCGATAACGAAATTGATTCGGTGATTCTGTCGCAAACCTGAAGAAAACTGGCGAAGTCTGAGGACTACCTGACACGAAATGTTGTTATCTCCACTGACGAAGTTTTCGAGCGTCGTGAATAAATTTCGATTTCCAGAGTTCGCTCCATGCGGCTATCTGGAATCAAACGTCACGATTCAGTTCTAGGGGGTTTCGATTCAGCATTTACGGTTTCCTACTTCCACTCCACCCCCTCACTTCCTCTCCGATGCCCGTATGCGGGTCTGAGAAACTGGAGCCCATATAGCCCAGACTGTTGGTTAAGTTCAAGCTTGGATGTTCAACCTGCTACCCAGCAGAACTGCCTTTCTTTCACTTCGAGTTTAGTGGTGCATTCCAGTTGAAGCTAGCGGCCTGAGTTAGATAACTCTGTACCTACTTGGCTCATTTTCGTTATGTGCTCTGTCTGCGATGGCGAACCTCCATAGAGACGTCCGCGCTTTAGAGAAAGACAGGCAAGGAACCTCAAACGCGCCTTCGAACTGCGCCTTGAAGCAGCAACTATCCTCGTTAATAGCTTTCGAGTCGGCGTTAAAGCAGCAGCTGACCTCGCTTGCTACCGAGACAGCGGCAGTCGCGGCACACGTGGGGAAGGCAACGCGTTCCGTTGTAAGAACCTCACGTTGAGACGGGTGCAGAAACGTGACGTGTCAGGATTCGCTGTAAGAGTACCTTCATTGTTGGGAGTGATTCAGAAACTCTTATAGGTGTGAGGAGTCCAACGCCTTTTGATACAAGAATCCGCGATTTTAGGCGCCTCAGCACAGCTCTGGAAGGAGTGATTCAGAAGCTATGAAACGTCATAATTGTGTGTCCACAATCCAACGTCTGGATAGCGGCTTGTTGACTTTGTTATCTCTCACTGACTCACTGCTCTGTGTGTAGTGAGTCGATTTTTGAGTCGACTCAAAAATCGACTCACTACACGCAGTCTGGATAGCGGCTTGTTGACTTTGTTATCTCTCACTGACTCACTGCTCTATGACTGCTGTTGAGTTCCCTGTGACCGCACTGACTGCGTTGCCTTCCCCTGTGCTGCATTGACTGGCGTTGACTGCCGTTGACCAGCAACTGGACGAGGCGTGCAAGGCCATGGAGAGCCGGAGCAACCTGATGACAGCCACTGAGGAGGTACTCTGAAAAGGAGAGGCGACTCGCAGGACTGGATTTGCTTTTGGAATCATTTTGTGGAATGTTGCCATTGCTGTAGCTGGTCTTCTGGCAAAATTCTCACAGAACTTATAATTTATTCCGGGCTTGATTTCCCTTGTTCTCCCCTCTTCATGACTCTTCCATCTCTTCCCCTCCTCCTCATTGCTGTAGTCGATTCAGAAAATGCCAGCTGTCCTCAGCTCATTGGAGGCTTATCTGGACGAATCCATTGCATGGTGCGTGCAGGAGAGGCGAGGGTGGGAGGAGGTGGGGTTGGTTGTGTGAGCGTAGGATGGAGGGATAAAAAAAATGGGGGGAAGGGGGAAAGGAGACGGAAGGAGAGATATAGAAACGGGGGGAGAATTAAGTAGGAGAGAGGAAGGTACTACTGGTTTCAGGAAGACATACGCAGGAAAAGGCTGAAGGGGGTGGAAGGGGGGAGAATGGGTGGGGGGGGGAAGGAGGACGAGGAAGAGCAGAGAGGTGGGCCTTGCTGGGGTATGTTCGGAGGGGGGAGGAGTTTCTTGCTGAGGTTCCCATATTGTTTGTTTTCCATTCCTATGACAATCTCTGTAACTGCATTTCTTCAGCAGTCTTGTCAACAACCCTCAATCCCTTTGTTTCTCACCTTGTTTCGTTTTCCAACCCTCTTGTATGCGCTCGACCAGGCCATGCACTCAACCATGCCACCATGCCATTCCAATATCCATCCAACAAGCTATCCCCTGACCCATGTCATACACTCCAAGCCATGTCACAACTTAATCCTCATGTCTATCCAAACATTTGTTTAACCCATGTCTTCAACCTTACCCTGCCTGCTCTACCCTCGTTTTCACCATGCTTCTCTGGCAGTGCGTCGGATCTGCTGCATGTGGCCCCGTTCCCGTTGCAACCGCCACCTCAACCATCCCATGTGTCACTTTACCCTGATTTTCCATTTTCTACCCATACTTTCACCATGCTTCTCCGGCAGTGCGTCAGATCTGCTGCATGTGGCCCCGTTCCCATTGCAACCGCCACCTCAACCATCGCACGTCTCACATGTGTCCCACGCGGCCAACATTTCTCAACCTCGCAAGCAATCTCAGCCGTCCCATGCATCTCAACCATCCCATATGCGTCATGATTTCAAAACCCCAGCAGCACCCCAAACTCGTCACACCCATTGGAATCAGCCAACCCAACTGCTGTAAACCCCACAGTATCATGCTTCATCGCACCAACCGCAACAACGGTAACATGCCAGGCAGGGGAATCAATCGTCGGAAGCATTCCGAAACCAACATCAGGCACACGACCCAAGCCACATAGTTGCCGCCATGTGTATCCACCTACTTCAACACCGTTCTTCGCTTGCGTACGGTACTTGTTTCCCTTGCCTTGTACAGTACAGAATATGCATTTACTATCATTGGTGGTATTATGCATTGAGTTGCATCTGCCAAACAAGCTCAACCAGAGTGAGGTAGAACTCAGGAGCTAGACAAAGTGCGTGCGCTCACATGAAAACTTGTGTTTTCAGCATTATCACGTGAGAAGGTTATTCCATCCATGAATGCTTGCAAGTATTGGGAACACTCAAATTAAATTCAAAATACCACATATTACTAACATGAATCTGCGTTAAATATCATAAATTTCCGTCAACATGGGCCGGATGTTGATGTAGAAGAAAAGGCTGTGTGGATAGTAAAGAAGCTATGTTCCATTACCTTGAGTATCCTTTCATTTTGTTCAATATGTGGAAGGGGAGAACCCACAAACAGGTATTACATACTCGTGATGGCGGGAAAGTTTTTGAAATCTTCCCCGCCGGTTGGCGCATTTGGCGTTTGGAGCTGTCTCTGCTGCATTCTGCGGCCACTTATTTCGGTGCGACCCCCGTCATTTTGGCCCCCAATAAAGGGATTCTGCTTTCTAGGATTAATCCACGTGACAGATCGTAAGGTCTGGTGTCATTTCTTGATTGCGTCGCATCTTCTAGGCCTCAAGAACCCTGGAAAAGCTCAGAGCCACATGCTGGCGCAAATCTGTGGTTGCTGAAAACAGCATGCATTTTTTCACTTTATCTGGACGAGTTGCACCAACAAATGCAGCACCATTGGTTCAGCCGGAATCCTCAACCACAAACTGTTCCAAACGAGGAATTACAAGAAATGTGGGTACAATCGTCCAAAAACTATTATAAAAGAGGATAATCTTTTGTATTGTCGAGATGTCCGACGAACAGTCAGTTATCAGGTATCCTTACCAGCCGTAATGCTACAATGGAATGCCACTATATGAGAATACCTGCGTGAGAACCAGCATTTGACGACTCTCTGACATTGGGATTGAAAATCAGTTTCTTACTTACTCGAGACTCAAGACCATGGCGGCCGATTGTTGTCTGTCCCCACGTTCAACACTTCCTCCTTCATAATTTTTTGCAACTCGTGAATATAGTATCTCTATCCTGTACAGGTCATGGGATCAGTCATCCATACACTCTGACTATTCTCGCCCTACAGCCCGGCGCAACGCCGTTTGGCATTCTTCTGACAGCTCTGCCAAGGTGGTATATGGCCTGTGCGAGGAGAGCCTCAATCTTTCTGACACCTTCTACCAACCACTCGACGGCTTCTGGTTTAGTAAGCATGGGCCTCGAAGTTTCACCAGACTCGGAGCACCAGGAGCTACTAGAACCACCAACCCCATTTGCAGCCAAAAATCCGAGGCAAGCTAGTCATAATTCACTTTCCAACCACATCCCACATCCCGCTTCTTGCATCCCACTTTCTCACATCCCAACCACATCCCAACCACATCCCAGATCATCCCTCATCATGCATTCTGCATCCCCCATCCGGGGATCATGCCACTTCCTCCACATCCACATCCCTTCGCGCTATCAAAAACCGCAGCGACGGGCTCATGCACCCTGAAAGCTGGGAAATCGGGGATCCCAAGGATCCGAGGTAGCGTGTTTTCGGCAGCCTCGATGGCGGAAACCCGGAATGCCTGAGGAGAGGAATGCACTGCTTACTACCCTCTTACCATGGGTGGTCACGTGACGGCGGAAACGAATTCGCCCGAGTGACCGTAGAGGAGTCATGATCCACCCAACGCGACCCTCCAGTACTACAATATCCATCAGCCTGTTCTCATAGAGTCAACTCATTTTACTCTCTTCCGCGACCTATTCGGCTCAGCGTCTCTCAGTCTGCTGGATACTCGCTTTTCATTCTCTCAATTGCCATTTTTCTTCGAGGCGCCTCAAAATTCTCTCAATTCCCTCTTTCTTCTGGACGTCTCTCTCGGTAGAGCCTCCGCCACTAAAGTGCCAATTCTCTTCGTCTCTACATTTACAGTAACCAGCTAATACCATGTCTCCGCCAACTACCATGGATCACACCATGCCAATTGGATTCGACGACAACACTCGACGGAATTCGGCAAATTCCACAAAGCACGATCAGAATTCGACGTCAGCAGCGGCAACCGCTGGCGCCGGTTCTCCGTTCTCCCGGCAATCGTGCTACACCCCTGCTTCGGAGCAACAAAGATCGTCACCTCCCGCCTGTCCCCAGGCCCCGCGACCATCAGGGCGCGGCCTCAAGAGACACATGCAGCCTTCAGAGAACCTCCGGCGACTCTTCAGACCAATCAACTTCGACGGAGTCACATCTTCATGAGATTGTGATCTCACAAGATCGCTGTCAACACTAAACCCCATGCCGGGTCCCAGCTTCATCAAGCTCCTCCCAAGGAGGGATCTGGTGCGATGATTTTAATCAGGAGCCTTGATTGGGCTCCCAGAAGTGGCTCTTTGGATCAGTTGATTCAAGGGGCAGAGCAAAGGCAGTTTGTTAATACGGTAGTTACTCTTCCAGCCTCCAAGTCGATGGAGGCCACCCTGATCTGCCTTGGCTTCAGAAGCATAGCATATCATGTACCATGCAGCACCAAGCTGCTCTATCGTTGAATAAGATCAATCAAACGAGAAGGCACTTGCCTTGTTTTACCTCTACACAATTTACAAGTTTACACCCTATCCGAAGTTACTGAACACCTTCTTGCACAAGTGGTCTCCATAAACCACTGTCTCCAGGCGAGAAGGGCCCATGGTCTTCACCAGAGCATCTAAAGGCTCCACTCTTGCATCAAAATTCGGCTGCAAAAGCGAAAATCACAAGCAGCAGGCAAGAGAAAGAGGAGATCGTGGACAATCAAGATAATCAGTTCAGGAAAGACAGTGTGGAAAATGATGCTAGGAGCATTGCATCCTCTGGCATAATCTTCCATGCACTTACTTCGTAAAAGAATGGCACCGAGACTCGGAATGTGCGGCTTCTGTTGACAACCCGATGGGGAGTTGGCTGGTAGAGCCCGTTCGTCCACAGCTGCTTGCGTGAAACAGGCAGTGAGCAAAGATACAATGGACGCTTGAACGCATGCTGAGCTCATTTTCGGATCATGGATGTCAACAGACTGATTTAAGGCAGGAGCCTTGGATCTGGAGAACTTTTGGATCTGGAAAATTTAGTGCATGCTGCGCATGCCGCAACGCCAAGACTGGCTGTGTAGACGAAGTTTTAAAAAGCTGACAAGAAGGCCTAATGGAACTGTCGCCACTGAATTTAGACACATAAAACTCACCACTACTGAGGCCCTGCATGAGTGATTGAATAAGCAAGGGGGGGAAGAACATGAGTGCACTTTCCCTACCTTGAGCATGTCACCAATGTGACTTTTGAGTCGACTCAAAAGTCACCTGAGTGATTGAATAAGCAAAAAAAAAAAAACATGAGTGTGCACTTCCCTACCTTGAGCATGTCACCAATGTTTATCACGAAGCTACTTTTGAGGCGCCTCAAAACTCACCACTACTGAGGCCCTGCATGAGTGATTGAATAAGCAAGGGCGGGAAGAACATGAGTGCACTTTCCCTACCTTCAGCATGTCACCGATGTTGACCACAAAGCTTCCTGGAACTGGAGGAGCGTCCACCCACTCGCCAGCCTTGTTCTTCACCTGCCCTTCCAGACAAAAATAGCAAGGAGATCAACAAAAAAAAAAAACCAGAAAAAGGTACAACACCATTATAGCACAGGCAGTAAAGAATGCAAGGTTGTACCCACAGGGCTCTGTATGCGGCAGGCTGTAGCTGCAAGACTTTACCTGTAGGGCTGTGATCCCACCTGTAGGGCTGTGATCCCAGGATCCTGATTCACAAAAGTGAGAAGACCTGCAGGGGAGCACAGTGCAGCAGACACAAGATGCAGAGGGATAAACCATCATTTGCACGAAAAAAGACACCGGCTCCAGTGTGAAGAGAGAGAAAACATGCAATTCCTACCCCGAAACGAAAAGAGGTCTTGAGACAACCTGGAGGAGAGAGGAGAAGGAGCCTTACGTACCGTAATCCGTGTGCTCTCCACTGGACAATTACAATTGCCACGTTTGTAGCATTTGAGGTCCCATTTGCCCCAGTCACATTTTTCCCGACAGTCATATTGTATTATAGCCGTTTGAATGAAACGGAGAAGGGTCAGGGGGGGAAACAGGACGGAAAGAGGGAAGTGGATGTCAGACGTGGTAAAGTGTCTGCGTTGTGCAAGCTTGCAAAAAGGGGCCTTTATAGTTAGTTGAACACGCGAAAAGGCTAAGAGATGACGCCAAAACAGCATCACAAAAAAAAAAAAAAAAAAAAAAAAAAAAACCACTTCAACTGAGACTCAAACACACACCAGCTGAGCGATTCTGTGTCGTGTGCAGAAAGAGGGGGGTATCCAATGACTCGGATGACCCAGAAGGGGTCATCCGCCCTGCCGTGCTCAAATGTGTCGAGTGGGAGGTGCAGCCCCATTGCCATGCCCCGTAGCACCGTGCGCCCCAGAGCTGGGATAGAAAAAGGGGGTAGAGGGAGCAGAGAATAGAGCAGGGATAGCTGATGCTGAGGGACTTGAGTGGGAGGTGCAGCCCCATGGCCATGCCCTGTAGCACCGTGCGACCCAGAGCTGGGATAGAAAAAAGGGGAGGGAAGAGCAGGAGAGGGAAGACCACAGTTCTCATGTTCCTACTTTTGATTTCGTTCGCGCATTCCTACCTTTCATTCTCGTCATAAGGTCTTACCATCCATTTTCATCACATCTGACTTTTGAGTCGACTCAAAAGTCGATTCCCACCTTTCATTTTTGCCACATAGTCGTACCATTCATCTTCATCAAATATTCCTACCTACCATTGCTGCCACACACTCCCTTGTTTTCATGATGGTCACATATTCTTACCCTTCATTCTAGTCACATATTCCTCAATAACCGGTCTGAAATGTTCCGGTCGACTGGGCCTGCAATACAGAGAGACGCAAGATAACCGCATCAGAAGAGAGAGACCAGACGAGACAGACCGTAACATAACTGCAGCTGGCGCATGGCAAAAGTACCAGAGCAACAAGCAGCATGCAGCGGCTTATCCCTGTCTCAATTTCCAATCTGCAAGCTGCAAGGCTTCTATACAAAATGAAAGAGAGGAAAAAAAGGTATGAAAGACAAATAGGGATGGTCCGCAGGGAGGGTGAATAACAGTATGGCAGGGACTGTGTGGCAAGTGCTTGGCCCACCATGGGTTGGGACCATGAAGCAGGTGGCTTTAAGAATTGCCAAAACCCATCATCGGCAGGGAGGGTGAATAGCATAATGGCAGGGACTGGGTGGCAAGTGTTTGGCCCACCATGGGTTGGGACCATGAAGCAGGTGGCTTTAAGAATTGCCAAAACCCATCATCGGCAGGGAGGGTGAATAGCATAATGGCAGGGACTGGGTGGCAAGTGCTTGGCCCACCATGGGTTGGGACCATGAAGCAGGTGGCTTTAAGAATTGCCAAAACCCATCATCGGCAGGGAGGGTGTGAATAACATTATGGCAGGGACTGGGTGGCAAGTGCTTGACCCACCATGGGTTGGGACCATGAAGCGGCTTCCCGGAAAGCACGAGAGGATGATTAGCTGGATGCTCCCTGTACAACTGGTGAGGTGAGGAGGCAGGGAGAGAGGGAGTGAGAGAGGGAGTGAGGAAGGGCAGAGAGAGAGGGGGAGAAGGCAGAGAGAGAGGGAGAAGCGAAGAGAGGGACGCAGAAGGGAGACGTGCAGAGAGCTGACACATCCATGCTTGCATGTATGCTGGGGGGGGAAATGGGGAACGACGAGCCCAGAGAAGCTTGCGATTTTCGACCAAACAGAACAGTACACTTGCAAAACAGTTTCTTAGAAAAGAAAAGTTACATTAACAAGGTTCACATGAATGGCTCAAATTACCAGCTAAGCTCATCAACCGGCTCAGATTACCGACGCAGCTCACACCAACGCCTCAGATCACCAGCTCAACTCACATCAATGGCTCAGATTACCGACTCAGCTCACACTAACGGCTCAGATCACCAGCTCAACTCACATCAACGGCTCAGATCACCAGCTCAACTCACACCAACGGCTCAGATCACCAGCTCAACTCACATCAATGGCTTCATGCATGTCGCGCCGGCCCTGAGTGATGTTCTCTCCAAGCCTCTGGTATCCCCTGCACACAGCAAAGGAAAGAGTAGGAACTGGGGAAGAAGGCCTCTAAAAAAGAGGGAAGACAAAAAGAGAGGCAAACAAGCAACCGAACTCGAGTGGGTTGTTGTGAGTGGGTGGGACATTCAGTTCCCTTTTCGCTTACACGCGCACACATGTACACCACACCACATGAACCCCCTCACATGCGCACACCCTCTACCCCCCTCACATGCACGCATCCCCCACCCTCCTCACCTCACAGGCCCAAACGCCGTACCTGAAAATCGGAGACTTTGAGAGGGCAATCTCGTTCTTAGCCTCATCAGCAAGTGCACTCATGTACATCACATGAACCCCCTCAAATGCGCACCTCCCCCCATCACATGCACGCATCCGGTACCCTCCTCACAGGCCCAAACGCCCTACCTGAAAACCGGAGACTTGGAGAGGGCAATCTCGTTTTTAGTTTCATCAGCAAGTGCAAAGAACTCTCTCCCCACTTCCCGAGAATCATCCACCAGCTGCTGGGACACGCCATGGCCCGTCTGGCATTTGCCACGAGGAAATAATAGGCAAGACACACACACAGAGCAGAACTGAACCATTTGAAGAACTCTCTCCCCACTTCTCGATCATCGTCCACCAGCTGCTGGGGCACGCCATGGCCACTCTGGCAATGGATGTCAATCCATGTCAATGCACGACAATGCAAGTCAATGCACATCAACCAATGTCAATGCACGACAATGCAAGTCAATGCACATCAACCAATGTCAATGCACGACAATGCAATTCAATGCACATCAACCAATGTCAATGCACGACAATGCAAGTCAATGCAAGTCAATGCACATCAACCAATGTCAATGCACGACAATGCACGTCAATCAGATCATTTTTTTGCCAAACCATGTTGAGAAGAAACGTGACAGGAGTAGAATTTAGCTCATGCAAGAACGAGTTTTGATGAGTCTTAGCTTAACTTACTACGTTCCAGCCTATGATGCTGAGACCAACCAACGACCATGGAAAAATTCCCGTCATATAGTAAATGTAATTTCAAACAGAAACAGCAGCAGACGCTACCGGGTGCTAAAAGCACATAGATTTCCTTATAATCGCCTGCAAGGACGCCAATTAGAAAAAACACAGAAACAGACTTACTAGGTAAAAGAAGCCGACTTCCTTGCAAGCTGCATGGATCTCTGAAGCAACCCGTCTGACGTCACTGGGGTATGAAGCCTCTGGTAAAGCTTCGGATGAAGTTGTTGGTAAATCTGGGTTCAGGATCGTGTCGGAACAGAACTCAACGAGAGGAGAGATGTCTGTGGAAAAAAACAAGACATACAGAACAGTACAAAAGGAGGCGAGTTATTTATGAGCTAATCCGCCTGATGTCGCTGGCGTATGACGCTCTAATGAAGCTTCTGATGACGCCTGACGTCACTACCTGGAGCGTGAACAAAAAGACGTACCGATCTTCGGGAGCTCCTGAAACGTGCGGACTAAGCCGTCCTTATTCGCGACCACGTGCAGCACTCCTAGCTCCTTTCGGTGAGTAAAGATTATCGTGGAAGAGTATAATTTCCGTCGAGTCGCAGCAGCGCCATGGGTGCGGGATCCGCCCCAGGCTGATGTTTTCTGGCATAAGGATGAGAAGAAACAGGTCGCCGACATCCTAAAACTATTTACAAGCGGGGGTATGTAATGCTGAAAAAGATACGTGATACAACACCGTAATAAAAACCTAATATGTTACAGACGACGACCGAGGCAAGCGGGTTTGCGCTGGTTCTAAGAAAGCGGATTTGTTTTAATCGCTGCTAGCCCTTCAGAGTAGTAGGGTGGTTAGTAACTGCTTCTGCTGTGCATTCTTCTGGTTTGAAATATGAAATTTAGTCGCCCAAGTCTGATTGTAGTCCAGTCTCGTGTGATGACAAAGAAACAAGAAATTACATGAACATGCAAGGGTGACAGTGAGTGGACGAATTGTTGGTGGATTTTGTGTCAAGTACTGACAGTCAAACCTCACCAGTTCGCGAAATGTGTAAGTTCATTCGCATCTCCAATGAAAGCATGCTGCGAGAGATGGTTGGAGCCGTCTCACGAATTTCGAACTGGTGGTAACTACATTACCTCCGACAGCAAACAAAACAAAACTTGTCCATTCCTCCTCCCTGACTGTCCCACTCTGACTCCTGTCTGTCTTAGTTAGGGTTACAGGGGGAATCGAGATTGTTCTATCCACTCCCAGATGAGCACCTGTACAGTCCCTTGCTTTGGGGACTGGCTGTAGACGCCGCAGGATAGATTTGATACCGAGACCACATCTTTCGGAAGTGAAGCAGCTAACTAGCTGGGCCACTTCAGGATCCTAACCGTCTTGGGATAGTGTTTGTGTCAGATTTTCCCGCGCTGAGGAAATGTTCTGTCTGTCACTGAAGTTGTGGTGGGATTGGCTAGGGTAGGGTGTGACCTGTGGGGGCAACTCCGTTCATTCTCTCTCAACACCTAAAAAACGATTTATATCTTAATGTGACCGTTCAGAACATAAACTACGTCATTGAGTTGTGGATTCATAACAACTCCCACGCAGCCTCCATGCATCTCGTGCTGCATTGCGCTGCCAACTTGAATCGCCTGTATCAGAACATCTCCGGTCAAGTTACCCATACTGGGATCCAGTGTAAAATCTAGGTGCTCTCAGGTAACTCGCGCCGCCTGAGAGGCACGCATGCTGTTCCTAGCTCGTAGCTCGTATGCAACTAATACACAATGGTCGCCATGTTTTCAGACAAACAATCAGACTCTAACTCTGTGTCCGCAAAGAGGAGTCCCCTGCGTCCTGGTCGAACCACATTTCCCATTCTATACAAGCTTCCATCACGAGCGCGCGGAGGGCTATCCGTTTTCGCCATACTCGCAGTCCTCACAGCCACCGTTATAATCACGCACAGCAGCCTGGGAGGCGTCGTTTCTACTGGCATCAACCCCAGCAAAGCCGTGCGCTGGATTACGCGATATACACAGAATCTGACGGCTCAGATCGCCTCACACCGGGAAATAAACACGCCTCTTGTAACTTCGCCAGAAGGTCGAGTAGTTTGTTGGTGGTCCGGCGCACATGGCGGCTATTCAGGGCTGGAAGATTTAGCAGCGGAGTTAACAGAGCGGAAGAGGAGGAAGGGAGGTGTGATAGTATCGGGGTCTGGCTGTGCTCGCTGCACGGTAGGCGAGCTCTGCGCGTTTGACATCGATATAAGAACACCAGCGGGGTGGGATGTGACCCCGCCACCCGATATTATCGCCGTGGCGCGCGGCGCGACGGCCAATCTCACGCTCAACGTGGATCGAACCAGCAATAATGCGAACTCCAGCGGATATCACAGCGGGGATCACGCCGCGAATGGCGGCGGAGGGGACGAAGGGGACGACGGCCCATGGAGCGGAAACGGAAGTGCGATGGGGGTGGGTGATTCTAGAGAGTCTCTTGTAGTGCGTCTGGTGGGCCCAGCGTTAGCGGCAGCGGATGTGACTAAAGAGGGGGGTGACATTAGGAAATGGAGAGTTTCTTACCGCGTGTGGGATTCAGGAAATTACAGCGTGCTCCTTTTATCAGAATGTGGGAATCTGGACTTCACCCCCAACAGCACTGAACGCGCCCTAGGCACGGTGGCTGAATGGAACCTCACTGTGCTCCCTAGCGCTGTTCCTGCTCATCCATCCCCCGCCATAATCTCATCCCCTGATTCAATCGCATTCAACAGTTCAGTCGGATCTGCATTGCCAGGCACTGACTCTCCTGCGTACACCACTACCGAATCCTCAGACGGAACTGACTATAACGAGTACCAGGACACCCCATGCGACCACTCAGCGTACGGCCGGTGGCTCTTCGACCCGCCAAAGGGCAAGTACACGTGGCAGCTGTACCCTTGCGCGAAGCCCCTCCCGCCGCCCTCTGAATGGCTCAGCGCGCTTCAGTCTCGGGGCATCTACGAGATCAACATCGTGGGCGATTCCCATCAACGGTTCCTGTTCAACCACCTCTTTTTCCTGCTCACAGGGAAAGCACACGTTTCCCAGTCGAAGGTCCATCATGATATGAAGCACATGATCGTGCCCTCCCCCGCTCGCTCTCCACCTTCTTCTGCTCCTGCTCCTGCTCTTGGGCCTGAAACCCCTGCTGCTGCTGCTGTTGCCTCTGTTCCCACTGGTGACGGGGCGTCACTCGGAATGAGCAGTCTGGCTGCAGAGCAGCGGCCGTTGAAGCTCAACTTCTACTGGATTGCCGGGATCTACAACATCGGGCAATACGGATGCAAGTAAGTGCATCCAGCACCCTGCATGAATTTCTGGTTCTACTTTTTACAATCTCTACTGCATTGTCGGGATTACAACATTGGGCAGCACGGCTGCAAGTAAGTGCACCCAATGCTGCATGCAGAGGAACCAAGTGGTTCTTAGGAAGTGGTCCGCCCCGCTTTCTCATGCCTCCCTCTGTCTTTGGAAGGCCGTGTGCCGTGTCCGGCCCTCTTCAGGCAGTTGACATCTGCACATAGACACTTGGACAACTGTCTTCGCGAACGATCCTTATCATTGTATAGAGTGAACAGTGCAGCTGTATTCTTGTCCCTCATGTGAGTGCTTGTGTGTTTATGTGTGTGTGTATGTGTGTGTGTGTGTGAGTGAGTGTGTGTGTGTGTGAGTGTGTGTGTGTGTGTGTGTGTGTGTGTTTGTGCATGCGTGCATGTCCATGCATCTGTTGTTTCATGCGTTCATGTCGATGTATGGCTGTTCCGGCATGCACGATTGTCCATGCACGTCCGTTGGTGCATGCATGCATGTCGATGCATCAGAAGTTTTTCGAATCAGGGCCGGCCATTCCCAACCATATCACCAGCAGCAGACGTGACCATCATTAGCTGTGGCACGTGGATCCATGGGTTCTGTGACATGCCTGAGAATGCTTTTGGGTTCTTATCCGTGTGTGTGTTTTGTGTGTCCATGTGTGTCCATGCCTTTCCATGGGTGCAGGAAGAAGTTTTCGAATCAGGGCGGCCCATTCCCAACCATCTCATCAGCAGCAGACGTCACCATAATCAACGGAGGCACGTGGATCCATGGCTTCTGTGACGCGCCTGAAGATGCTTTCGGCTTCTTCCTCCCTAGGTTCCTGCGCTGGGCTTATTTGCAACTGCAGGCGGCTCGAACGTGGCAAGTGGCGAGAGAGCGGCTGCTTGAGCTTATAAAGCAGAAAAAACTGCAGCAGGAGCGGCAGCGGCAGCGGCAGCGGCGGCTGCAGCAGGCGCAGGCGCAGGAGCAGGAGCAGCAGGCAGTTGCAGGAGGCGACGTAAACGAGTCTCCAAATGCCACTTCTGAAGCAGGTAACAAGGGCTCCAGGGGCCCGTGGCTGCTGTACCGAACCATACCTCCATTACCACGTACTGGTTTTTGCCGTTATGGGTCAAACAGTCTCGTATCTCATTTGAATAACGTGGCAATTGCACATCTGGCACGATATAGAATTGGGCTTTTAGATGGGCGGCATGTAGAGGTGCCAAAGATGGGAGACTACTGTAGCACTCGCGATAACCACTACAGCTGTTTCAGACACCGCCCGAAGTTTGGGAAAGGGAAGGGAATTTATGAGGGTGATGTAGGCGAGGCTATGGTGTACATGACGATGTATCATTTGTTAAATCTGTTAGAATGATTC
Organism: Closterium sp. Naga37s-1; assembly: GCA_947471745.1. NCBI lineage: Eukaryota > Viridiplantae > Streptophyta > Zygnematophyceae > Desmidiales > Closteriaceae > Closterium > Closterium sp. Naga37s-1. The sequence continues at coordinate 6,468,882 of CANJKZ010000735.1, forward strand.
TCTCCTTTCTTTTAACAGGGAGGGACTCGCTCTCATTACAGCCATTTTTGCTTACTTGTTTGCATACTGCACCTTGTTTTGCTTTCTTCTACTCAAATTTGAAATTTGTTGAAATTCAAAACTTTTGCGCATTGATTGTATTTTACCGATGTCTGTTTACAGTGATGCTCTTGCGCCAAGCCGCGTCAGTTTGGGTGAAGCCCGTCAGCGTTGCCCGAGAAGTGCTGACTCATCCTCAAAATACCATTCGAGACTGTGATGAAATTGGGGGGAAATTCTTCTTCCCTCCAATTTCAACCTGGTCTTCATCGCCTCACCCCCCTCGTCCCCCCCCCCACCCCTTTTCTGAGCTCACGTTTTGAGGAAGCCCAGATTTTCGTCAGTCTGTTCGTGGATATCTTTGTCAGCGGTTCAGTCAGTACATGAAAATCTTCGAAAGCCGTTCAGTCAGTACAAGAATATCTTCGTCAGCCATTCAGTCCATTGACATTCGCGGCCCGTCAGAGGCAAACCAGCGCAGTGACAGAAGAGGTCAGCGGTGTCAGTAACATATGTCATGTGACATACACCCTGGGAGGGACTTAGTGACTTTAGGTAAGCTTTTGCGTAGAAAAGCCCACGGATGCTCGCGCCCACCCCTTAAGAGATTGAGTCGTTCTTTCGGTCACATTCACTTGTTCTTGCAAGAGCAAACGATGTTCGTTCTTCCGGTCACCCATTCCCATTCGGACATTGTATCCGCAAAAAGGATTCCCCTGCGTCCTGGTGGAGTCGCATACGGCGTGCTATCTGCCTTCGCTTTAGTCGCAATCCTCACGGCCTCTACAATCACGCACATCCTGAATGGCGACTTTTCAACTGCCAGTTGCTTCAACGATAGCAAGGTCGGGAGGTGGAGTCGTACGCGACACGAGGAGAATTCGACTCCTCAAAACGACTCACGCCGCGGCATAGTAAGCAACCCGATCAACAACTCACCGGTAGATCGAGTTGTGTGCTGGTGGTCCGGCGACCATGGCGGATATTCAGGAATGGAAGAATCTGCAGCGGGGGTACCAAGGAAGAACCTCTTGCACAGGAGGCCTTCCGGGAGGGGAGGTGTGATAGTATCGGGGTCCGGTTGTGCTCGCTGCACGGTAGGCGAGCTCTGCTCGTTTGACATCGATATAAGAACACCAGCAGGATGGGATGTCACCCCGCCGCCTGATTTAAGCGACGTGATGCGCGGTGCAACGGTCAAACGTTCGCACAGCAGGGTTCGGACCAGCAATAACGCTAGCTCCAGCGGAAATCGCGCCGAGAATCACGCCGGCGGAGAATCATGGAGCGGAAGGGCGGTGATGGGAGTGGGTGACTTTAGGGAGTCTCTTGTGGTGCGCCTGGTGGGGCCGGCGTTAGCGGCAGCGGATGTGACTAAAGAGGGGGGTGACATAAGAAGATGGAGAGTTGCGTACCGAGTGTGGGACGCAGGGAATTACAGCGTTCTCGTTCTTTCAGAGTGCGGAAGTCTGGACTTCACCCGCAACAGCACTGAACGCGCCCTAGGCACGGTGGCTGAATGGATCCTCACGGTGTTCCCAAGCGTTGCCAATGTTCCTTCATCCTCAGTTTTTATCCCATTCGCCGATTCAAGCACATCCAACGATTCAATCAGAATCGAATCCCCAGGCGAAACTGACTATAAAGAGTACGAGGACACCCCATGCGACCACTCAGCATACGGTCGGTGGCTCTTCGACCCACCAAAGGGCAAGTACACGTGGCAGCTGTACCCGTGCGCACAGCCACTCCCGCCGCCCTCTGAATGGATTAGCGCGCTTCAGTCTCGGGGCATATATGAGATCAACATCGTGGGCGATTCACATCAACGGTTCCTGTTCAACTACCTTTTCTTCTTGCTGACAGGAGAGGCGTATGCATCCGACGCCAAGAAATATGATGATATGAAGCGCGAGGTCATGCCCTCTCGACCCCCCTCTCCGCCTCTTCCTCCTCCCTCTCCTCCACTTCCTCCTCCCTCTCCTCCCGCTCCTTCTGCTTCATCCCCGGCTCGTCCCACGATCTCAGCGTCAGATCCGGTTTCTGGAACCTTTGCTCCCCCCTCTCCTTCTGCCGCCTCTGCTCCTGCTGCTGATGTGCCTGCCACCCCTGCTGCTGCCACCACTGCTCCTGCTGCCAAGGGGGCATCACACGGCAGCAACAGCGGTCAAGCTGCAGAGCTGCGGCCGTTGAAGCTCAACTTCTACTGGCTCGCCGGGATCTACAATGTGGGGCAGCACGGATGCAAGTAAGTGCATACATGCGGAATTCGGCTTGCAGAGAAACGGGAAGGTTCATAGTAAAGAAAGGAGTAAATATTTTGCAGCACGTTTCAATGTTCGAGCAAGCTATAACAGTCGTATTTTCCTGACCGCCTGATTCGTGTCGCCCTCTCTGATGGGCCGTTGGTTGTTGTTGTTTGTTTGTTTGTTTGTTTGATTTTTTTGCCGTTATATTTATTTCTTTCTGACTTTCGTGCTCAAGCTCGGAATTACTCCTGACTCGCGATTTTCCGTGTCAATCTTTGCCGAAGTGCAACGAAATTTGTACGCCATACCCAGCCCACTCCAGATGGGGCACCTCAATATCCAGCCCTTTCCTGGCAACTGACTTGACAGGTGCCATTCAGCGACAGGTACCACTCAAGTCTGTGCTGTCTTCATGTCTCTCTGTGTGTTTGTGCACTGTGTGATTGCAGGAAGGGGCTCCTGAAGGACGGCCGGTGGTTTCCCAGGTTCTCACCAGCAGCAGACGTCACCATTATCGACGGAGGATCATGGACCCATGCATTCTGTGAGACTCCCTTCGATGCATTCGGACTCTTCCTCCCTAGGTTCCTACGCTGGGCCTATACGAAAATGCTGCTGGTTCGAAAATGGCAGATGGCGAGAGAGCGTGTTTCTGAGGTACTGAGGCAGAGAAATCAGCAGCAGCAAGAGCAGGGGCAGAAACAGAAGCACGAGCAGGAGCACGAGCAGCGACAGCAGCAACAACAGCAGGAGGAGCAAGAGCAGGGGGGGGAGGAGCAGCAGGGGGCAAGTGCAAAAGGCAACAGCGTCAAAGAGTATTCGAGTGCAGCATCCGAAGCAGGTAACAAGAACTCCAGAGGGCCGTGGCTGCTCTACCGTACCATCCCTCCGTTACGACGTAACTCTTTCTGCCATTATGGGTCAAACAGCCTTATTTCACATTTAAATCTCGTGGCCGTTTCCCATTTGGCAAGATATGACATCGGGCTTTTAGACGGGCGAAGTGTAGAGATGCCAAAGATGGAAGACACATGTAGTGCTAGCGATAATCATTACACTTGTTTTAGACCCAGCCCAAGACTTGGTGAGGGGAAGGGGATTTACGAAGGTGATGCAGGGGAGGCAATGGTGTACATGACGATGTATCATTTGCTAAATTTGTTGGATTGAATCTCTAACCTGATCTAAATCTGTGTTGATTTTCATTAGTGTGTGTGAGTTGGAAGCTGCTTTTGCTGTTTTCACCACCCAAACAAGATTCTGTAATCGAACCGTTCTGCACCACAAAACATACACCAGAACTTGAGCCGTTCTCAATTCTCGAGGTTGTCAAATTGATTCGAGTCCCTTCAGATTTCTGCCTTGGTGTTTCTGAAACTCTTGCTGTGCCCATCACTTGCAGCTTCCACGGTCTCATATCAGAAGCATTTCCTATCCCGTGTGTGTTTCGCTTCATGCCTTGACCTCCTGATGTAACTCCGTTTTATCCGCAGCACGCGATACGCCATTCAATTGCATCGGAAATGGGGCCTTCGAATCCGCTCTTCTCGCCGTCACCTGCGGCGCTGTCCTTCCTGAACTCCCACTTTCAGCGGCTCGACGATCTCTCGCTCGCGCCAAATCTCCTAGGCAATCTCTCCTCGGAGATTAAAGACCTAATTTTTCAGAAAGATGCGCTCTGTTCGTCTCTCGCCTCCTCGCTCCAACCCGCAGATGACGACAACGTCCGAACCAGCAGCTCCAGGCTCGGCGAACCCGAGCCTGATGCTCGTCCGGGAATCGTTTCATCCGTGGCTGCTCGCGCGCTCCAGTCCATAGCAGCCACGTCAGAACGAATAGAAGAATGCCACGTGCGCGCCTTCGTGGCGGCCGCTGACGTGCAGCCGATGGTGGATCGGCTTGCCAGGCTGGCAGCTGAGGTGGCGAGATGCGAGAGGGTTAGAGGATACGTCGAGGTGGTGATCGGTTTTGAGCGGCAAGTGGGAGATGTGGAGGAGAAAGTGGGAATGGCAGTGGGACTATGGAGGAAAGAAATGGGTTCTGCTGCTTCCGCCTCTGCCTCTACCTCTGCCGCTGCTGCAGCCTCTTCTTCCGCCGCTACTACTGCCATTGCTGCTCCTGGCGCTGGTGCTGGTGGTGCTGGTCCCGTTGTCACTGCTGCTGCTGCTGCTGCTTCCCCTGCTGCAAGTGCCGCCCCCGTCACTTCCAGGAAGCAGCCGTTCCGAAACCCTAAGCTCCTTTCCTCCCTCCGCACCGCCTCTCACGCCGTCCTCACCGCATCCAACCGCTCCGCGTCCACCTCGCGCCAGCACCCGGCCTGGTCCCGCTTGCTGACAGCTGTCGATCTGCGATTGGACGCCGCGACTGCCGCCCTGCTAAGCCCTCTGATGGATTGTTACAGGGGGTGTCTCGCTGCTGCCAGCTGGCCTCCTCCCCTCAGGAAAGGAGGTGGAGGAGGAGGAGGAGGGGAAGAAGGAGCAGCAGTAGGTGCTCCTGCTGCTGCTGCAGGTTCAGCACTGGATCGGCTTGTTGGACCTGGAGGCGATTTTCGGGCCGAGTTCACGAGCCTGTTTTTGGCGCTGTGCTCCCTCCAGCATGCGCAGAAGGTGAGGCGAGAAGCAGAGCAGGTACGGATTCGAAGCGAAAGCGAGGTAGCATATATGGAGGATGGAGAGGAGGAAGAGGAGCAGGAAGAGGAGGAGGAGGCGGACCTAGAGAATATCCAGAACCTTGGAAATATCCAAGTAGAAGAGCCGTTGCTATGGGGGATGGATGAGCTGGTTCAGCCAATAGCGTCGCAGGCCCGGCCTCCTTTCGACCAATGGGGAGCGAGCGGGCGGACGGAGTGGGCCTTTGCGCTGACTCTCCGTGTGGCGTTGACTGGCGTTGACTCGTTTGACCTGGCGCTACAGCCGCTGGTGGACGAGGATGGGCTCACAGGGGTGAGTGTGCGGGAGGGCTGGGTTCGGGCTGTGGTTCGGATTCTCCCGATCCACTTTCTGCGGAGGACCGTCGTGCCGAACCTGGCTGAGAAGCTTCTGGGAAGCGCAGGGGTTGGAGGAGAAGGAGGTGGGGGAGGGAAGGGGGAGGAAGCTTGGGAGGAGGATCTAAGTGAGAACAAGGAGAGAGCAGCAGCAGCAAGGGAGTGGCTGCGAGTAGTGAGTGAGTGTATCGCCTTTGACTCTGCCATGTCTCGCCTGCTGGTCTTCAGCTCACCTGCTTCTTCCGCCGGTGCTGCTGCGGTCACTCCTGGTGTTGCCACCGACGCTGCTGCTGCTGCTGGCGGAGCTGCTGGTGCAGGAACAGCAGAATCTGCCAGTGCAGATCTCCCCGTGCCAGCTTCAGATTTCTGGGCGGCACTGCAAGTGGATCCCACAGTGGGAGTCTTCGCGGAGCGACCTGATTGGCTGCTGCTCTGGATCCAATTGGAGCGGGCCAGCGCACACAGGGGCGTGCTAGCTGTCATGGGCAGGGACGCTTCCTGGAAGGTTCCACGGGATGGGGAGGACGAGGCAAGCATGGGGTTGCAGGAGTTGACCTCTACTGGCCTACTGCTGAATGTGGTTGACCGTTCTGCAGCAACGGAAACAGCAGGAAAGGGAATTGTTGAGTTCCGACCGCCGCCCGTTGCTCTGCAGCTGATTGAGATTCTCCGGGCGGCAGTTTCCCGATGTGGGCGGCTTTCTGGGACTGTATCCGAAGGCACTGCAGCAAGCAGCACTGCAGCAGCCAGCAGTGACAGTAATGAGGGCAGTGGCGCCAGCACTAGCATTACCAGCCCCAGGGCCATCGGCCGGGGGCGGCAGCGCCTGTCTTTTGCCGAGGGACTCTGCCGCCCAATTCTCTCGGCGTTTTTGAAAGAGACGGAGCAGAGAGCGGACGAGATAGAAGCAGAAGGAACCCTGACGAGAGACGGGGATTTGGAGGATATGGCTGGGTGTGCCAATGCTGCCAGGTTTGTGGCTCATGCCCTGGGGACGTGGCAGGATGAAGGGTTTCTGGTGGAGGCATGGGAGGAAGGGAAGAGGGAGAGGAGGGAGAGGCAGGCGAGGAAGAAGGTGAGGGAGCCTCCTTCGCAGCAGAGGAAGGAGAGCCAGCAGCAGCAACAGCAGGAGAAGGAGAAGGAGAGAGAGCAGGCTGAAGTTGCAAGAAGGCGAACGGTAGAAGGGGAGGATCAGGAGCAAGAGCAGTGTGAGGAGGAGGGAGGAGGAGACGGATGGGAGCTACTGGATGCTGAAGAGAACGAGAATGAAGGCGAGCAACGACAACAGCATCAGCAACGCCAGCAACATCAGCTGGGGGAGAACCAGCAGAAGAATCAACTGGAACGGCAAGAAGAGCAGCGTGCAGGGAGACAAGCAGACCAGCAAGCAGAGCAGCACATGCACCGCATTCAGGCCCTACTAGACCAGTTCGAGGGTCCCGGGCCGGACCTCTTCTCCTCTGAGCTCCACCGCCTCTCCGCCCTGCACTCCACGCTCGTCGCCAGGCTGGCGACAGCTGTCGCGCGCGGATTCGTCTCCCGCAGTGCAGAGTATCCCCGTGCCATTGTGCGCGTCCAGGCCCCTCCCCTCTCCCTTCCCTCTCCACCCTCTCCTCCCTCTCCACCCTCGCCTCCTTCCGGCGATGCACACTCTCTCTCCCACTCCTCCACCTCCCTCTCCTCCGCCTCCCTCGCCCTCTCCTCCTCTCTGGTCGATGCTCTCACCTTTCTCCGCCTCCGCTTACTCTCCGCCCGCCACTCACTCGACGCGGCTCTCTTCTCCTCCTTCTGGCGCCACCTCGCTGCCTTCCTGGACAGGTACCTAGTGGATAAGGTCGTGTTGGGACGAGAGGTGAGCGTAGGCGTAGGTGTGGGCGTGGGGGTTGGGGTGGGGGCTACAGAGGTGGCTGGAGGGGGAGGGGTTGGAGGAGGTGGAAGGGTGGGCAGAGGAGGGCCAGGTGTTTTTTCAGATGATTTGGGCTCTCGGAGTAAGAAAAATGTGAAGAAGAGTGCTGGTGGTGGGACGGGGCTTGTGTTGGGCAGCTTGAAGTTTTCGGAGCGGGCCGGGCAGCAGTATTCGTATGACATGCAGGTGGTGGTGTCTGTGTTTGAGATCACCACCCCCCGCCCACTGAACTTCTTTAAAAGGACGAGAGACGCCGCCCGGCTGATGGCCATGACAGATAGAGACGCCAACGGGTTACTGTTCATGTTGTCGCTGGTGAGTGGGTCTGGGGCAGCATCGTCTTCATCCTTGTTATTATCTTCTTCGTCAAAAGCACTGGCGTTGGCCAGTGCAGCTATAGGGGCTGCTGGGGTGGCTGTTGGTGCTGGTGATAGGGATTTCAGTACTGGCAAGGATTCAGGGGTTGATAGCCCAAAAGCCAGAGTGCAGCAGCAGGAGCAGCAGCAGCAGGTGGAGGAGGAGAGGCAACAGAGGGCGGCAGCAGCTTTGAGGCGGAGAGGGATTTTGCATTTACAGGCAGGGGAAGTGAAAGCTGTGCTGGAGAGACGTGCTCTGCCAAAAAGGTAGCTGGTATGGTTCATAGAGTCAAACTAGACTTGTGAAAAGCTGGTAAAACCTTGTTTTGTTTGGTCTTGGTTGGCTTGTTGGACTGAACTGAATGATTTTACCTTAAAAGGTGTACCTTGTGTCGTTTGGTTTGTCTGTATATCCATGCAATATCAGTTGCAATGCATGGGTGTGGCATTTGAGATGCACAACTTTATGCCTTGCATCGTAGGTGATGTGCACTTGGGCAACAGAGGAGGTTGAGTTGAGGGTTTTGGGTATTGCAGATGAATTCGCATCACTTTCTGTACAAGTTGTAGTTACTCGATGGTCCAAGTGTATCTATCCGCACTATTGTGGCAATTTCTCAGCAAGCTCTTGTCCACTGACAGATGTCTGCTGGCACCCCCTCCGGATCGCGATCAGTGCGGTTCGTACTGCCACACCGCACCTTGCGTTTCGCCCAGATTTGTGCACCGCATTGCGTCGAATTGACGCCACAAGCGGGGCACTTGGCGCATGATGGAAAGCCGCCCATTTCCTGGTGTTTCCAAACCAAACCACGGCACACCCAGCTGGGTTCGCCTACTTCGTGTGGTTCCAGCGATCTTCGCATCTGTCGCGAAATCACAGTTACACTGTTTCGCATACCTCTGCTGCACCATCCTCTCCCATCCTCCAGCACGCCATTCACTGGACCATCACAGCACTGAAACCTCCACCTTGATCAGCGCCCCTTATTTCTACTGGTGCTGCTGATCAGTGCATTTCTGTTCATCAGAAATTGCGTCCAAGCCGCAATGGCTCCCGTAGTGCTGCCTCTGGTCAAACGGAGGGAAGGGGGCGTGTACTAAACCGCGGCAATCTCGTACCGAACATTCAGAGTGGCGAGGCACACGGCGGCATACAGCAACCTCGCCCATCCCACCAGACCCAGTGGTTGCTGTTCACGCCAGTATGTCATTGTAGAAGGGGGTGCGGTTGAGCAATTGTGAGAATACTAAAAAATGGAGCCCTGTGTAAACCAGCAGATCGACAGCTTCACGAGTGACGTGTAGAGCAAATCAGCGGCAAGCCCGCGTCGTGACCTTCGAGTCGACTCAGAAGTCAGCTCCGATCTCCATCGGTTTATCTGACAAGCTCCTATGATACGAGTGACTTCCCCGTCGTAGAGTTAATCGGCGGTGACGCCGCTTCGTTTGATTCGTTTGCTCAGCATCTACTTTCCCCTTTGTGCTACTTGCAGCGAGTTTTGCCAACCTCTCACGATCTCTCGCGCTCTCTCGCGCTCTCACGCGCTCTCTCGCACTCTCTCGCGCTCCATCGCTCCCTTCCGAACGCGATGATCCCTAGAGAGGCGCGGCCACAGCGGCCAATAGCTAGCACGTTCCGGCTACCCAAGCTTGTGTCGCTCGTCCTAGTCTCCGCGCTCGTTCTCTCCGTTACAGAACGAACGCATGCAGGACGATTCTTGACGGGGAAGGGGTTGAAAGGAGGGGATGAGACCAGTGGGTCGTCGTTACGTATCCTAGACGAGGTGCTTCTAGAGAAGGGTGTTTCGGTCCTTGTAACGGTGCTCCATGATAAGGGGGATGCTGAAAAACAGAAGAAAAAGAAAGAGAAGGAGAAGGAGAAGGAGAAGGAGAAAAAAGACAAGGAGAAAAAAGACAAGGAAAAGCAGGACAAGGAAAAAGCGAGCAGTGACAAGACGAGCGATGTTGGTGCGGGCGCTGCTAAACAAGTACCTGCTAAAGGGGATGCTATTAAAGGGGGTGCTGTCAAAGGCGATACTAAACAAGATCCCAAGGCAGGTTCAACGGGACCGAAGGAGCAAGGTGTCGACAAGCCGCCACCTGCCGACGAGGCGTCAGGGAACGGAAATGGGACAAAAGTTTCGCAGCCTCTTTCGCCAAAAGAGTCGCCCGGTGAATCGCCAGACGCGCCTTCCAGCAACCAGTCGCAGGAGTCGCAGAAGTCGCAGGGAAGCTCGAAATCGCCTGCAGCAACGCCGGAAAATCCGCCTGCTAACGAAGCAGCGTCGGGAGCGAAGCCCGTCGATGGTGCCGGCGACGAGTCAGCGCCGAAACCGGCACCTGAACCCGCACCGAAACCTGCACTGCAACCGGCGCCGGAACCGCCGCCGGAGCCGGCGCCGGAACCAATCCCAGCCGTAGATGCTGATCCCAATTCGAGTTCAGATGGCGGCGACGGTGGGGCCGCGGGAGAGGGTTCAGGGGACAACAGCAAGGGCGTGCAGGAGTGGAACGGAGGGTCGAAAGATGACGGAAAAGATGACGGAAAAGTAGACGGAAGCGATAGCGGGGGGCAAGGGAAGGGCGGGACGGAAACCGCCGGGTTCAGGATGAAAGGCGTGAAGCGCGCCGATTCCGCCAAGCCCCAGAAGATCGACGGCTGGTTCGCCATCCACGATGGCTACAGTGGCGCGGCTTCGGCGCTTAAGGCGGCTGACGTCATCTTTTATGGCGACTCGCTCATAGAGGTACTATAGATATTATACAGAGGGAGGCTGATGATACTGTAGAGAGGGCTTCCTGTGTGATACTATGGAGGGCTGAAAGAGGAAGGCAGTCTAAAATGGGTGCTGAAGTTGGGTTTCTTTTAATTTCTGTGCAGGGATGGAGTGAGAAGTTTCTGGGAAGGCAGCTGGGTCTCTACGCTGGTGTCAGGTGCGTTGCAGATTTGTTGTTCTCTCTCTCTCTCTCCCTCTCTCTCTCTCTCTCTCTCTCTCTCTCTCTCTCTCTCTCTCTCTCTCTCTCTCTCTCTCTCTCTCTCTCTCTCTCTCTCTCTCTCTCTCTCTCTCTCTCTCTCTCTTTCTCTCTCTCTCTCTCTCTTTTCTCTCTTCTCTTTGTTGGTGCCGCCGGCGAAGTGCGTGACTAAGAGTGTTGTTTCTAGCACTGGCTTGTTACGTTGGTGCACGCACCCACACAAGAGGGTTGTTTCTAGCATTGGCATGCACCTGCATTGTGTGCGTGCTTACGCTTGTTGATGTTTTGGCCAATTGTTGTCTAAGAATCCTCAACCATCGTTTCTGGGTGTGCGTGCTTCTGCTGCTGCTGCTGCTGCTGTGTGGCTGCAGCGGCGTGTTTGATGCTCTCAAGGCGTCTGTCGGTGTGGGGAAGGAGGTGCGGGCGTTCGGAATTGCTGGTGACACAACGGACGACCTTTTATGGAGGATAGAGGTGTGGACAATTATTTTTGTGTTTCTGAGAGTATTACTTTCTTGCCTACGCTACTCTGTCTTTTTCTCTTCCCCCTATCTCTTGCTCCCACCACCTTTCCATGCCCCAACGCTCTCTAATGACTCCTCTTTCCCTCATCGCCACTCGTCTCCTCTCCTCTCTTCTCTCCCCGTTCTTCTAATCCTCCCACCCACTCTTCCCCCTTGTATCTCCCTGACACCAGAACGGCGAGCGCCCATCCTCTCAGCATCTCGCTGGCGGTGCTCTGCGTGGGCATTAACGACGTTTTCCGAGAATTCTAAAAAAAATTGAGGTGCCTCAAAAGTCCTCTCTTCCCCTCTCCTCTCCTCTGCTCCCCCTTCCTCCCCACTTCTCACGCCGTGACCCCAACACCCAAGCAGAACGGCGAGCGCCCATCCTCACTTGGCATCTCGCTGGCGGTGCTCTGCGTGGGCATTAACGACGTTTTTGAGTCTGTTACTAACGGAGGCGTGGACGCCCAGGCGATCGCTAATAAGGTTTGGATAAATACGTTTTTTTTTTTTGCTCTAATGAATGGAAGTGTCGAGAAGAGAACAAGCGTTCAAATGTTCTTATGTAGAGATAGCTACTGTACATGAGTTTCAAGTTGTCTCTTATTGGATTCTGGTTACAATTTTAAGAATCGCCTGCTTCGTACAGTTGTGAAATAACTTCCTTCGAACCCCGTACGTTTCTTTGCAGATTGGCGATGTGGTAACCGCAATTCGCGCGTCACATCCCACCACGAAAGTGCTCGTCCTTGGCCTGTTACCCGAGGTGAGCTTTCTATCCAACAGCTTATGTTGACCATTTCAAGATGGCTGTAAAAACACTAGAACTTTGCAAGTAGCTGAAGCATTCCATGTAGGCTGAACTGGTCGAGAAGCATATGGGGGAAAGCAAAAAACACATAAAAGCAAATGAAAATAAAAAGTGCAAGTAACACGACCATGAGTTCCCTTTACTCAACCTCCCATCATCTCTCAACCCCCAGCTTGCTTCATCTCCCCTTCCCTCCCCATCCATCTCTCCTTCTCTTCTGTTTCGCCCTGGTTTCTCCTCCCTTTCGTTCAATTTCCACCCTCTTTCTCCCATTTCTACCCTCGTCCAACTTTTTTCACCCTCTCCCACCCTTTTCCTGTGCAACCCCTCTCCAGGTTTACCTCTCCAGACCCCCAGCCAGGGCAAGTCAACGCCATTCTCAAACTTCCTTCCACCCTCCTTGCACCCTGTTTCCACCCTCTTTCGCCCTCTTCCTGTGCGTCTCTTTCCAGGGATACCTCTCCAAGTCAACGCAACCAGACCCCCAGCCAGGGCAAGTCAACGCCGTTCTAGCACAGTCAATTCCAGGTCAGCTGCTGGCAACTGTAGTGTTTCGAAGAGCGAGTCAACGCGAGTCAACGCCATTCCAATCCTCACTCCACTCTCTTTTCATCCCATGAAGTCCGGAAATGTGCTGAATAGTAAACTCGGGGATAGTAAACTCTTTTTGAGGCCTAATGCAGCACATTCCATTCACACATACAGCGTCTTCTCTTGCTGCTCCTGCTGCCTTGATGCAGATGGCACGAGCACCTATTTCCTGGACTGTAAGGATGCGTTCCTTAACGCGGATGGCCTTCTGCTTGAAGACCATTACATCAATGTAAGACCATTACATCAATGTAAGACCATTACGTTTCCTGTACAAGTATAGCAAGGAGTTACGTAAGCATTCCATCTTTGAGTGGGAGTGCGTAGACAAATATCTAACGCACACTGTAGTGCTGTGCTGTTCTGTGTAAAATGCTGGAAAGGAAAGGTTACGTAACTAGCATAGCATTCGTTTTGTCTGCTGTAATTCCTGCTCTCTCTCCCTCTCTCCCTTACTCCCTCTCTCTCACTACATCTCTTACTCCCTCCTGCCCTCGCACAGGACTCCTTCCAGCGCCTGCACCTCTCAGCTGCAGGCTACGACGCATGGGCCAGGTGCATAGCCCCGCAGGCCCAGGCCATCCTGGGGTAAGTCCGACCCTTTTCTCCGACCCTTTCTATTGCACAACAACTCCGCTGATAGAGGGTCCGCAGGCTACAATGCATGGGCCAGATGCATCGCCCCGCAGGCCCAGGCCATCCTCAGGTAAGTCCGACCCTTTTCTCCGACCCTTTCTATTGCACAACAACTCCGCTGATAGAGGGTCCGCAGGCTACAATGCATGGGCCAGATGCATCGCCCCGCAGGCCCAGGCCATCCTCAGGTAAGTCCGACCACTTTCTATTGCACAACAACTCCGCTGCTAAAGAAACTATGGCATGCTTGGACCAGATGCATCGCCCCGCAGGCACTGGCCATTCTTGGGTAGCTCCCGCCTTGGGTTGCTTGCCCTAAACTGCATCCGACAAACTGAGTCGCTTTTGAGAATTCTCAAATAGGATATGGTCTGCAATATGCTAATCCCGTTTCAGATCTTGGGTCTTTCGCTTCTTATCTCTCTTGCAGCTTTCAGTACAATCATTCTGGCCCTCCATCCCCTCTTCTTCCACCAGTTTTGAGACGTCTCAAAACTAGGCCCTCCATCCCCTCTTCTTCCACCAGTTTTGAGACGTCTCAAAACTAGGCCCTCCATCCCCTCTTCTTCCACCAGTTTTGAGACGTCTCAAAACTAGGCCCTCCATCCCCTCTTCTTCCACCAGTTTTGAGACGTCTCAAAACTAGGCCCTCCATCCCCTCTTCTTCCACCATCTCCCCTCTTGTCCCATCCTCCCTCTTGTCTGTCTCCACCCTGCAGGGAGAAGCCTGTGGGTCTGCCCGTGGCGTCTTCTCCAGACCCGGGCACAGGCAGCAGCCCCAACGGCTCTCCTGGTGACTCTCCTACTCCTTCACTCCCTTCCTCCCCTTCTCCTTCCTCTCCCTCCTCTCCCTCCTCACCCTCCTCTCCCTCCCCTCCCTCGTCCCCCTCTCCCTCACCTTCGGACTCCTCCTCTCCCTCCTCACCCTCCTCTCCCTCCCCTCCCTCGTCCCCCTCTCCCTCACCTTTGGACTCCTCTCCCTCCTCACCCTCCTCTCCCTCCCCTCCCTCGTCCCCCTCTCCCTCACCTTCGGACTCCTCTCCCCCTACTGCATCTTCTCCTTCTCCCTCAACCTCCTCCCCCTCTCCTTCCTCTCCCTCCACTTCGCCCTCTTCTCCCTCTCCTCCCACTCCCACCAACACTGACCCTGCTTCCCCTCCCAAATCTTCTGACTCGGGCACGAAACCCCCCACATCATCCGATCCCCTCCCCACACCCCCACCCCCCTCCACCACTTCCCCTGATCCCCCCTCCAACTCAACTACCCCTGTAGAACCTTCCTCCCCTTCACCTTCTCCCAAAGGACCTTCCAAAGAACGTTCCTCCTCCCCTGTTCTCACCCCCCAAAATAGCTCCTACCCGACTCTCCCTAGGGAAATACCTGGCACCCTCACGCCCATTCCTTCCTCCGCTCCAACCCCCCCCACCTCCGCTCCAACCCCCCCCACCTCCGCTCCAACCCCCCCCACCTCCGCTCCAACCCCCTCCACCTCGGCTCCAACCCCCTCCACCTCTGCTCCAACCCCCTCCACCTCTGCTCCAACCCCTGTTATGGAATCTAACGATACCATGTCTCCTAAAAAAGAATCATCAACAGGGGTTGCTGATGGTGCTGGCTCTGGTGCTGGTGGCGCAACAACTGGTGATGGTGCTGCTGGTTCTGGTGTTGCTGGTGCAGGTGCTGGTGCCGGTGCTGCTGGTGTTGGTTCTAGTGTTGCTGCTGCTAGTGGCGGTTCGGCCATCCCTACAAGGCAAAGCCCAACGAAAGCAGCAGCAGCAGCGGAAGCCAACCTAGGCAGGTGGCAACTGCTGCTCAGTTCCCTCCTGGGCCTCACTTGTACTTTATTCTTGGGTGTGTGGTGATGGACGGAACCTATGAAAGGCTGGGCAGCAGGAGCTGCAGCTAGCTTTGGTGGGTGGCAACTGCTGACAGCTAGCACCCAGCTTAGACCCTCGGAGTTTTTCTCTAGGCCGTGCTCCCCGTGTTGTGATGTGTTATATGTAAGGATTAGTGCTGTGCAAGTTAGCTCCTTGGTGCATTGTAATGTAAGGCATTGTAAGTAATGAAGGCCCTTGTCTCTTGGCAAAAGCTATGTTGCGTACTAAGTGGATCTTCTCCTCATGCCCAAGGCCTGTAACTTGGAAAAATGTTGGTGCTAGTAGTGCTCATTTCTGTCTGATGACAGATCAGAGCTGGAGGAGATTTGGTGTCGTTTGAGGTGCCCAAAGTTGCTCCACTGATAAGCTGACTCTACAGTGGAGAAATGGTGGAGTGGGTAGTATTTCTGAAAAAATGTTGGAGGCTTCCAATCTCTGAAGTGAAGATTTGACATTTTTTTCCTAGGTTAAAATAGATGTCCTAGTACCCTCCTTTCTTTCATGTGAATAAATATGGCAAGATTATACAGGTTTCATATGGGCTGGTATGCATCAAGCACAATGTTTTGAGTTGTGTGTAATTAGGCGAAGGTATCTCAGCGTTCATGAAGGATACTGACTATCGGGGATGTTCTCGAGGTTCATCGAAATCTTCTCCCATAGAAAGCCCAAGGCCTGACGTGCAAATCTAGGTTGTGGATCCTAGGGTTCTCTCGAGCCAGGATACTAGTCTCCTCAGCTGGAAGTATTTTGGGTCAATTAGTTCGTTGTATTAGCACGCTATAATCTTCCGTTTTTCGTTAAGCACGACCTTACGCCGACCTTGAAACCTGCGTTTTCGAGTGCGAAGGAGGTTTATGCGCGATGCAGAGACGTTCCGCGTCACAGGTACGAAAGGTCTTGGTCAAGGTAATCAACCTGTGATAGGCATCGTCAGTTTTTGTGTAAGCTTAGGAATTCAACGCAGATATCAATTGTCACCTCATCTCCGGTTTCAATGGACTCAATAGAGGTAAGTTGAGTCTACGACCGACGTCGACGATTAATGCGTTACGTTAAGGACTTGTCGCTGGTATCAACGGGTATCACCTATATTTTTTGCCTCTTCCTTCTCGTTGTAATCGCCAAGGCATCGTGAAATAATGTCACTGTTCCTTTTTTTTTTTTTTTACCCACCCCGGTTCATCGGCCGGCCAGGATGATCGTCATTTCTCCTTCTCGTTGCCTCCCCCTTTTCTTCACCAGGATGACAATCACGTCGATCGGGACCGGTGGGATCGAGAGCGGGAGCGGGACCGGGATTGGGACTGGGACAGGGAACGCGATCGAGACCGAGACAGGGAGCGGGATAGGGATAGAGATAGAGATAGGGTAAGAGAAAGGGATCGAGACAAGGACTGGGAAGGGGACAAGGAGAGGGATCGTGGTGAGAGGGAACGAGATCGGGACTTGAGGGAGAGAGATTCAGACCGAGAGAGGGAGAGGGAGAGGGAGACTAGCCGGGAGAGGGAAAGGGAGCGAGAAAGGGACAGAGATAATGACTGGGACAGGGATAGGGACAAAGACAGGGAGAAAGATGGGGAGAGAGACGTTGGTTGGGTAGAAAAGAGCGAAAGCAGGGATTCGGGTCAAGAAGGGGATAAGCAACAGCAGTTGCCGCTTGACGAGTTCTTACAGTCCCAGCTGAAGGAGCAGCAGCAGCAGCAGCGGCTGGAACGCGAGAGAGAGCTTGAGTTGGAGCGGCAGCAGCGGATGAAAACGGAAGGAGGTGGAGGGGGAGGGGGAAGAGGAGGGGTTGGAGGAGCGGTAGGAGGAGGGGAGGGAAGGGGAGGGGGAGGAGGGGGAGCGGGAGAAGCAGGGAAGAGCAAGGGGCCTCGAGAAGCGAGACAGCTGTGGGTGGGCAACGTGACTCAAGATGTTACCGAGCGTGAGCTGTCAGACGCGTTTGGCCGCTTCGGCCAGGTGGAAGGCCTCGCGATTCTCTACCAGAGGGAGTTTGCTTACGTGGACATGGCCACGTCAGCACAGGCCAGCGAGGCGAGGCGGGTGCTAGCGGGGAATCCGCTGCGTCCGGGCCTGCTGCCGCTGAAAGTAGAATTCGCTTATGCCAAGGGGTCAACGGCGGGCGGAGGGGCACCACAAGTAAGTTGCCTCGGGTAATCTCAGTAGCCTCTGTGCTCGGGTCAGCTGCCGCTGAAAGGTGAGTTTGCTTATGCCATGGGGTCCACGGGCGGAGGGTCGGCGCTGGTAAGTTGAGGTGGCTTCTGGTGGCACAGGTTAGCAGATCTGGCATGTGACAGCGAGGAGGACCTGTGCTCCCACTCCGCCTGCACCTGCCCGCTTCTTGTACGCTGCATTGGCTGGAGGGCAATACAGCGGCAGCTGGGCCTGTTGGCTCTCTACTCGAGCTTATGTACATCCCTTTCCTTAACTCCCCTGGCCTTGGCACTGCAGCCGCTACCACCTGTCAGTCAGCCCAAGGAGAAGGAGAGGCCGCGAGCAGCAGGCGTGCGGAGGGTGGTGTGGGTGGGGTGGGGGCCGGCGCACGTGGTGCCCGAGGAGATCGACGCGGAGTTCCTGCGCTTCGGGCCCATCGAGGACCTGCGCTTCCACCCCGACCGCGCCTGCCCGCTGCCTCTCCTGGAATGCCTTGATTGAAGGGAGATGCGTGGGCACCTGGGCCTGTTGCCCCATTCTCAATTCCTGGATTTTTTCTGCCTTTGCTGCCCTGATTTCTCCCCTGCAGCCGCCGCCAGCCAGTCAGCCAAAGGAGAAGGAGCGCCCGGAGCGGCCAAGGGGGCCGGGGGTGCGGCGGGTGGTGTGGGTGGGGTGGGGGCCGGCGCACGTGGTCCCCGAGGAGATTGACGCGGAGTTCCGGCGCTTCGGGCCCATCGAAGACCTGCGCTTCCACCCCGACCGCGCCTGCGCGTTTGTGGACTACCGCTTTGAGGACGACGCTCAGGCCGCCGTGGCGTCGATCAACAACGTCCGCACGCGCGACGGAGGGGTGTTTCGTGTGGAGTTTGCGAAATCGGGCCCGCATGCCGGGGGAGGAGGAGGGGGTGGCGGCGGCGGCGGCAGTGGTAGAGGTGGTGGTGGTGGTGGGGATGGGTCTCCCAGCGAGATTCTCTGGGTGGGGTTTCCTAGCACGCTCACAGTCACAGAGGAGAGGCTCCACGCGGCCTTCTCCCAGCACGGGCAGATTCGGCGCATCAAGACGTTCCCGGGGCGCACGTACGCTTTTGTGGAGATGGGCACGTGCGAGCAGGCGACCAATGCGATCCGCGCATTGGACCATGTTCTGTTTAACGACGAGCGCGTTCATATCCGGTACTCGAAAAGCGAGTTTGCGTTCATGCATGCTGCAGACCCGCCCTTCTCTTCCCCTGCTGCTGCTGCTGCAACTGTCACCACAGGGCGTGCAGGTGGGGAGGCGGTTGGTGAGAGGGGCAGGCAGGGAGGTGGGCCAGACGGGCCTGGCGGTGGGGGGGTGTCTGGTGGTCCGTATGAGGTGGACCGGGGGTTTGGGGGGGATAGGGAGTATGGGCGGGGGAGAGGGAGGGGGAAGGGGAAGGGGAGGGGGAGGGTGAGGGGGGGAAGAGGAGGGAGGGGTAGGGGAGAGTGGGAGGAGCGGGATGGTGATGGGGCTTGGGAGTCGCCTCTTCGTGGGCCAGACAGAGGGGGGAGAGGAGGGGGGCGAGGCTGGGCTGATAGGGATTGGGAGAGGGAGAGGGAGGAGTGGGATAGGGGCAGGGAGAGGGACTGGGAGAGAGACGATAGGGATTGGCGGGACGAGCGTGATGGGAGGGACGGGTGGGACGAGAGGGACGGGTGGGACGAGAGGGACGAGAGGGATGAGAGGGAGTGGCAGCGGGGGTATGACTCCAAGCGTCCACGAGTGGACGGCCAGTTTGACCCTGAGAACCGCAGCCGCTACTACGATGAACGTGATGGGGGCCCTCCGCCACCTCCTCATGGTCCATCTCTTGATTCTTATCCTCCTCCGCATGACCCTCAAGGGCCACATGGGCCTTCCAAACATGCCCCCCCCAGCCGCAGAAGCAGCGGCTGGGACGTTGTCGTGCCTCCAGCTGCCTCTCCTGCTGTTTCTGTCGGTTCTGCTGCCACCGGACCTCCGATTCCGGGCCGTCCGGGCTTGCCTGGTCTGGCCCCCGGCTCCGTACCTCCTCCCGGACCTGGAGGACTGGCTCGGGCGGTTGGGGCTGCAGGTGGTGCGGGGTCCCACTGGAAGGGGACGTTGGCCAAAGGGGGGATTCTCGTATGCCATGCGCGGGCGATTCCCATCGGTCCCGGCATCTCTGCACCCATGTATGTCGTCAGCACAAACAGAAATCCAGCAATTTCGTGTGTTCTTGATTTCCTTTTTGTTTTTTTTTGTTTTTTTTTTTTTCTGCTCTAATATCCAAAACCCGCCGCCATCACGGCTGGTTTCTGCACTCCTGCTCCCTGACCCCAGGCCGGACGTGCTGAACTGCTCGGCGCGCACAGGGCCAGACATACTAACACCTCCCTTCCTCTCCTCCCCTCGCTCCCTCTTGTTCCCACCCCCTTTTCCTCTCCTTCCTCCTCTACCCCTCCTCTCCCCCGAGGCCGGACGTGCTGAACTGCTCGGCGCGCACAGAACTGGATACTCTTGCAAAGGGCAGCAGCGGATTTTGGAGTGGTGGCCATCATTCCGGAACCACAGCCGGACGTGCCGCCGTAGCACGACCTCGTTCAGTATCTGGGGGAGAAGCGCCCCTTTCAACCCGCTCCCCTCACACCCTCTCTCCTTCATCCCCTTCCCCTCCATGTCCCTTCCCTGCCCCCTCCCTGTCCCTCTCCCTGCCCCCTTACTGCCCCCTCCCTGCCCTCTCCCTGCCCCCTTACTGCCCCCTCCCTGCCCTCTCCCTGCCCCCTTACTGCCCCCTCCCTGCCCTCTCCCTGCCCCCTTACTGCCCCCTCCCTGCCCTCTCCCTGCCCCCTTACTGCCCCCTCCCTGCCCTCTCCCTGCCCCCTTACTGCCCCCTCCCTGCCCTCTCCCTGCCCCCTCCCTGCCCTCTCCCTGCCCCCTCCCTGCCCCCTCCCTTCCCCTCTCTGCCCCCAGGCCGGACGTTTTAATCTGCTCAGCGCGCACAGAGCTCGACACGCTAGTGAAGCACGTGTGGGCAGCAGCAGACGTGCCGCCGTACCACGACCTCGTTCAATACCTGGGGGAGAAGCAAGCGCCCTCTCATCCTGCTCCGCTCACTCCCACTCTCTCTCCCCTCCTCCCTCCTACTCCAGGCCTGATGTGCTGAACTGCTCGGCACGCACAGAACTGGACTCTCTCGCGAAGCACGTGCGGGCAGCAGCGGATTTCGGAGTGGTGGCCATCATCCCCGAGGCACAGCCGGACGTGCCGCCCTACCACAACCTCGTTCGGTATCTGGGGGAGAAGCGCCCCTTTCAACCTGCTCCCCTCAAACCCTCTCTCCTTCATCCCCTTCCCCTCCCTGCCCCCCCCCCCCCCCCTTCCCTGCCCCTTCCCTGCCCCCTCCCTGCCCCCTCCCTGCCCCTTCCCTGCCCCCTCCCTGCCCCCTCCCTTCCGCCTCCCTGTCCCCTCCCTGCCCCCTCCCTGCCCCCTCCCTTCCGCCTCCCTGCCCCCTCCCTGCCCCCTCCCTGCCCCCAGGCCGGACGTGTTAAACTGCTCAGCGCGCACAGAACTGGACACGCTAGCAAAGCACGTGCGGGCAGCAGCGGATTTTGGAGTGGTGGCCATCATCCCCGAGGCACAGCCGGACGTGCCGCCGTACCACGACCTCGTGCAGTACCTGGGGGAGAAGCGCCGTGCGGGAGTGGCGAAGCTGCCTGACGGCTCCACGCTCTTCCTCGTCCCACCGTCCGACTTTGCCGTTTCCGTGCTCCAAGTGCCTAGAAATGACTCCCTTTTCGGCGTTTACCTCACCGTCGCTGCTCCTGCTGCTCCTCCTCTCGCTGTGCCTGCTGTTTCTGCTGTTCCTGGTGCTCTCGCTCCACCTGCGCTCTCCTCCGGTCCTGCTCTGCCTGCAGGCGCTGCAGCTGCAGCTGCTGGGATGCTGCCAGCTGGGATGTTGCAAGGTGCCCCACCAGGGCTGGTTTCTCCCAGTCCTCTTCCTCAGGTGCCCCCACTTCCTCTCCCGCACCCAGGGCTGATGCCCCAAGGGCAA